>CM066042.1:27917957-28172860 GCA_033557465.1 Ichthyophis bannanicus
AAGGGGTCGACTCCCCACTCAGCACATCAAAGTGAAAACCTGCGCCACTTAAAAGCGTAAGCCTGTGTGGTAGATGCTCTGCATGAAGCCAGCAAAACATCCTCCACCTCCTTCGGAAGGAGGAGCGGGGCTAGTGTCACCCTCTCAGCAGCCATGCCGTCAGCGAAAGGGAGCTGAGGATGGGATGCAGAAGACAGCCCACTTCCTGGGAAAGGAGCCGTGAAGCTGACCCCAAGGGAATGGGGGCCTCCACCGCTTAGCTGCAGGAGAAGTGGAAACCACGGTTGTCTGGGCCTGAAGAATTCTGTCGTGAAGAATTCAGAACCGAGTCTTGGATATCAGAGGTGTCGGTGGAAAAGCATAAAGAAGACCCACCGACCATGAGACTAGAAAGGCATCGGCGATCACCTTGGTGGGGTGCGGCTACCTTGAGCTTAAGCGGGGCAACTGGTGATTGTCCGGGCTCGCAAACAGGTCCATCACCGGTTCCCCCCAGATATGGAAGAGCCCACTGGCCACTTTCGGGTCAGCTGCCACTTGTGCGACTGGAGCATTCTGCTGAGTCTGTCGTTCAGCCAGTTGTCCTAGCTTGGCAGGTATACCGCCTTGAGGAGAATGCCCTGCCGTAATGCATAAGAGCACAGATACAGGGCTTCCTGATAGAGCGCGCGGGACCCTGTGCCCCCTGTTTGTTCACATAGAACATGGCAACCTGGTTGTCCGTCTGCACAAGGACAGACCTGTGGCCCAGGCACTGCCGAAACGCCTTCAGGGCGAGATGGATTGCACGCAGTTCCAACAGAATGATCTGCTGAGCACTCTCGTCTGGGGACCAAATGCCCTGGGTGCGGTATCCCTGGCAATGGGCTCCCCAGCCCAGTAGAGAGGCATCCGTGGTGAGGACCCTCGAGTGGTAAGGGGCCTGGAAGGGCATCCCCACCCCCAAGTGATGGGGCGAGAGCCTCCACGTCAGGGACTGCACCAGGCGCCTGGTCACTCTGACTCTGTCCTGGAGATGTCCCATGGCCTGGGACCATTGGTCCCTGAGGCACCACTGTGCTGTTCGCATGTGGAGGCGGGCATCTGGAGTGATATGCACCGTGGAGGCCATGTACCCGAGGAGGCGCAGCAGATGCCTGGCTGGCACCGAGGGATGGTGCTGTCTATCCCTGCCTAGCACCATGAGCACGGCTGCCCTGTCTGCGGATAAGAAGACCTTTGACTGAAGAGTGCCGATCCTTGTCCCAATGAATTCCAGCCCTTGTGATGAGCAAAGGTTCGACTTGGGGCAGTTGATAACGAACCCCAAGTGTTGAAGGACCTGGGTGGTGTGTGTCATGGCCTGCTGCACCTCGGGGGCTGTAGTGCCCCTAATGAGCCAGTTGTTGAGATAGGGGAAAAGGAAGATCCCCTGAAGCCTGAGAAAGGCGGCGACCACCGCTAGGCACTTTGTGAATACCCTGGGGGCTGAGGCAAGGCCAAAGGGAAGCACCCTGTATTGGAAATGATTGCCCCCTACCACAAAGTATAGGTATTGCCTGTGTCTTGGGTGGATTAGGATGTGTGTATAGGCATCCTTTAAATCTAAGGAGCATAGCCAGTCTCTCTGGTGGAGGTAAGGAAGCAATTTTCCAAGAGAGAGCATCTTGAACTTCTCCCTCAAAACGAAATGCGCAGGTCGAGGATGGGCCTTAGGCCCAGTGTCCTCTTTTGCACGAGGAAGTACCTGGAGTAGAACCCCTTGCGATGGGGGGCACCGGTTCCATTGCTTGGTCCTTGAGAAGACCTGCCAACTCCTTCCAAAGAAGGTCCCGGTGATAGGCTCTCCCGGGAAGAAGTGTGGAGGCACTTGGGCTAGATAGCACAGTTACTTACCTGTAACAGGTGATCTCTGGGAACAGCAGGAATTAAGTCTTCACATATGGGTACGTCGGTACCGACGTAGCCTGCACGGGAATGCTCCCCAGCATCCAATCAGAAAGCTTTTGGGAGCATCCCTCGCGCCTGCGCGCTGACTTCCCGCCTTTCCCACTGCCTCTCCTCAGTTGAGTTTCATAGCTGAGACAGAAGGAGAGAAAGAGGAAAGGAGATAGATAGATACAACTCCTAGGGGAGGTGGGTGGGTTGTGAAGACTAATTCCTGCTGTTCCCAGAGATCACCCTGTTACAGGTAAGTAACTGTGCTATCTCCAGAAACAAGCAGGAATGAGTCTTCACATATGGGGACTCCCTAGCTGTGGGTGCCAGGGGAGATCCCATAAAATGCGTATCCCTGGAACAGGACGGCATTTCCCAAACCTGGATCCCCGGCATCCCCTGAGGGATGGGGGGTAGGAGTTGAATAGAGAAGAGCTGTAGAGGAACAGCGAATCTAAAGACTACAGAGAAAAAGAGTCTTTAGAATGTATGTCAAGTATCATTAAAATATTTAATGAACTAGTACAATATAGAGCTTACCTACTGGATTGTAGGAAGTAGAACTGTGATGGAGTGTACTGTAGATGCAGTAGCGGAATCCTCAAGGTAACTTCACAGCAGTGAGGATGAAGTTCCAAACCTGGAATGGGCAGGTGACCCAGGTGTCAACTGGGGTAGGAGAAGAACGGCAGGTCTTCAATGGAAAGCTTTATGGGAAAAAGCTGAAAACTCTTTTAGGTACAGAGTTATTAACATTGAGGACTAAAAGAAGAAGACTGACCGATCTGGAGAATTAGCCCAGTCCTGAAGGGAAGAGGGGGTATGGAAAAAAGCCCCTATTCCCAAGGAGAACAGAAATGTACTCAGAAATACTGAAGATGTACACTGTCTTTCCTAGCTGGTAGAAGATAGGAAGACATTGAAGTTTGATACTTCATAGACAGGGAGATCTATAACAAAAATAGAAGCTGTTGACATCACAGCAGTAACTGTGTGTATAACCGCTCCCACTTACTGAGCCGTATGAGAATAGGCAAGTTGACTGTCTGGACCCCTTAAGAAGGTAAAAGCTTTATAGCACAGACAGTTAGGGAGATAGTAGGTAATACATAGCGTCCTATGGACATCTCCCAATGGGCACACATATATATATATATATATATATGTATGGAGATACATACATGTCTATATATATGTGCATATATGTCTAGATATGATATATATATATATATATATATATATGGGCATGACTTATGCCCACACAGACTACAGAAATATGTATGTATAGGACATATACATACATGAATATAAGTCTGAGGATACATGCCTGCAACTGAGCCCCACAAAACATTCACATGGGGAATGTGATGGGAAAAAATTCATCTAATAATAAGGGGGTGAAAACCACCTGAAGATATATAGAGAATCTATTTCTGCGGTGCAGGAATGTAGTTCAGTGGAATAACCAGAACGGTTGCGTGAAAAAACAGAGGATAAGAGCAGTCTGGCAAGAGCATGTCAGGAGTACTTTAGGACTCTGACATGTCCAAAGGACACAAAAAACGCATAGACTAAGATACCAGGATGACCCAGCCAAGGGACACAGGGGTATCATGTACACTAAAGGAGTATGCGTTGTCCAAGTGGAGCAGAAAAGCATAATGCCAAGCTGCAAGGAAAAAAGGGTAGATTCCTGCAAGATTGGGAACTCCTTGGACATTCACGCCATGGAATGATTATATAAACTTTTTCTACTATATGGGAAAAAACCTTCAGAGACAAAGTTCAATGCTCTGTAGCAAGGGCCCATAGTAGAAAGCTTCTCTGAAGATTGCAGAGAGCATTGTGCAGGAGAATTATAAGATAAAACTGACAGAAGTCAGGCATGTTGCCACATCCTAGGAAAGGATATGGCTAGAAGAAGATAACCTGCAGTGAGTAGTATTATGCAAGATAGTTGAAAGTAGCTTGCAATGAGTATTAAAGTAATCACTGGAACTCCTGCATACACAGCAACTGAACAAAACAGCAGAGGGGATTCTCCTGTATAAAACAGAGAGAAAACAGACAAAGGGAGCGGAGATATTCCCGTCTCTGTCTGATGAGTTGTTCAGAGCATGCATTGAAGGATAACAAAAGGTCTACACTGGAAGAAAGAGAAATGTTTCAGTATGGTACCAACCCAAGCAGGGGAAACCCTGGAAGAGAGGGGGTTGGAAAGTGACTTACCATATGGTAAGTCAGCTGAAGGAAAAGATGTCCATGTGGGGACAGAAACTATCATGGGATAAATGTAACCTCCCTTCGTAGTAGTAAGAAGGGGAGAATTCTGTAACCCATGGACAAAAGAATCCTAACAGCTTAGCATACTGAAAAAGAAAAAACCAGTGTAGAGTTTGAAGAATAAACTTCTGCTAAGAAGAAGTTAACTGTAGATTGCAACATACCTGTAGATTGGAACATACCTGTAGATTGGAACCTATGGTTGCTGGTTATGATTAGATTGGTTAGAGTCTGAAGACTTCAGACTAGGATGAGATGTCCCTTGCTTGGGTACATCTGGAGGATGGGCAGGAGAAGGGTGAAACCTTCTTTTCTTAGGGAAAGAAGGTTTGGCAGGACATTTCCTACGTCCTGGGTTAAAAGAAGGCTTAGGATGGTTTCCAGAACCAGGGAAGTCAGTGGAGCAATGAGCAACCTGACGTAAAGCCTCTTTATTGAAGAGATTTTCTCCAGTACAGGGAGAATTACCCAGTGTATGTTGTGCCCATCTGCTCAAGTCTGAAGCTTGCAGCCAGGCTGTCCGACGTGCTCCAATGGCAATAGCAGAGGATCTGCTAACAAACTCAAAAGAGTCTAGAGAAGCACGAGAAAGAAACCAAGAGATATTCCTGCTATGATTAAGAAGCAAGGAATAGTCAGTGGCCTTAGGTTCTGACAAAAAAGGGGACAAAAGAGATAATTTCTCTGTGACCTCCTGAAGTGTCAGACTCATAAAAAATATATGAAATAATTCTTGAAGCCAGCATAGAAGTTTGGAAGGTTTGACGTCCAAAGGCATCAAGTGCTTTAGATGCACGACCTGGCGGATAAGAAGAATGCTTCTTCTTGCTTCTTACCTTCCTCATTGCTGATTCCACTACAATGGAATGATGTGGAAGTTGGTTTTTCTGAAATCCCGGAGAGGGAGGCACCTGATACAGAACATTAATGGCTGTAGAAGGCGAAGGAACCTTTAAAGGTGATTCCCACATCCTCAGACGAAGATCCTGCAAAGAATGATGTAAAGGAAGCATTATATTTTCCTTTTCTGCAGGATCTTGGCCAAGAGTAGAGCCAGGAATAGGAATGGCAAGAAAGGTTGCCATGTCAAGGAGAAATTTCTGAAAAGAAGGATCTCCAATAGGAACTATTCCTGAGTAGGCTGAGGTTGAAGGAGCAGCTTGAGCACCAGAAGACACAGTGGACTGGTGCAGAAAAAGAATCCTGCTAGATGGACAGTGATACTGACAGTTCTGATTCGAGGCAGTTAGCACTGCATCGTCAGTGCCCGGTATCGATTCCAAGCTAGGCATAGAAAGGATCGATGGCACCGATGGAACTGCAGGAATCGACATCGATACCGATACCGGTGACGATAATGTCATCGAAGCAGTAATCGGGGGCTGCTGAAGCGGTACCGAGATAGCCAGAGAACCCTGGTGAATATCCTCGGTACTACGTAATCGGGAACGGCATGGATCGGTTCCGAAACGCGTCGGTACCAAGTCATCTAGACTGGATATCGATTCTAGACTCGGCATCAAAGGGAGCGAGTCTATCTATGCATGTCTAGACGGTACCGACGGTGGTGGTGGTATCGGCGATGCCGATACAGGAAAGTCTATCGGAGTCGTATCAATCGGTTCTGAAGGTACCGAGGACGTCCGAAGACGATGCCTGGTAAAGAGAGGAACACTCGACACCGGCGCCGATGTCGGGGTATCGGTACCGCTCGAAGCGGATACCACCCCCGAGCACGGCTCAGGTATGTTCTGTGAGGGGTGAGCCCCAGGAACAACCTGAAACCCCGTAAATGCTTTGGAGCTCGAAGACTCCTGCCGGGGTTTATTGCCAATGGGGTCTTGAGGGCAAGGCCGGAGCCGTCATCATGCTGGGCATGAGACTTACCCTTCAAGCATTGGCTAGTCTTAACAGACTGTTTGTGGGTTACCTGATCCTGGAGAGAAGAATAAACCGGTGTCCTCACCTCAGGAGGAAAAACGGCATCGAGGGAAACTCGAAAAAGGGAAGGTATTCTCCCAACAATACAGCCTGATGGATCAGGGAAAAAAGGGTCAGGACCCAAACAGGTTAGACACCAAGCATTGGAGTCTAAAAAGAAAACTATGTTTCCACAGTGAAGGCACTTCTTAGGGAAGAAGGCTCCATGTTGGAGAGGCCTGGTAGGCCCAAAAAGTTAAGACAAAAAACTGAGGAGAAAAAATTTCTCTAAGTTTAGAAAAGAAAAGAAAAAAGCACCGGCGGTACCGGTATCGGCGGGAAAGACAGCCGCGACCACAAGAAAACAAGGAAATAAGAATTTTAAGAAAAACGTTTCTGCGGTGACAGGAGGACGTCCTGTCGGCTCCGCGGAAAAACGAAAACTGAGGAGAGGCAGTGGGAAAGGCGGGAAGTCAGCGCGCAGGCGCGAGGGATGCTCCCAAAAGCTTTCTGATTAGATGCTGGGGAGCATTCCCGTGCAGGCTCCGTCGGTACCGACATACCCATATGTGAAGACTCATTCCTGCTTGTTCCTGGAGATAGAGGAGATAACCCTCCCTGATCACCTGTAATGCCCAGGAATCGGTGGTGATAGCTCCCCACCTGTGGGCATACAGGGTGAGCCGATCTTCTGTGGGCTGGCAAGCTCCGGTTGGGAGAGGGACTATGCTGCAGGAGTCAGAAGCTCCCTCCAGGCCAGGCCGGGGCCGGAGCCTGGGGCTTGGGAGCCTTCTGCTTATGCGGGCCATGCCCCTGTCCCTTGGCCTGCGGCCCTTGCTGGGGAAACTGGGAGGACTAATAAGGGGGGTAGTTTTGGTAAGCAGTAGACTTCCTCGAGTAAAAGGGCTTTTTACCGGAGCCCTTCTTTCGGGAAGGAGCAGAGGTCTTCTTAAAGAGCCTAGTCCTCATCATGAACTCGATCTCCAGCATGGCAGCCTTGTCGGCCATGGGTTTGCCGAAGAGGTTCTCCCCCCTGGCATGGGACATTGACCAACTTGTCCTGTAGCCATTGCTCGAGTTCCGATGACTGTAGCCAAGCTTGGCGGTGTACACCGATGCCCACCGTGGCTACCCGGGCCACCGATTCTAACCCGTCATAGGCCACCTGAGACATGAATTTGAAGCATTCATGGTTAGCTTTGGACAGGCCCTTGAAGAGCTGCAAAGGCTCTTCGGAGAGACCAGCCGAGAACCCAGCAAACTCCTTTGCCAGGTCTCTCAGGTATATGCCCATGTATAGCTGGTAGGCCTGGATCCGAAAATTCAGCATCGCGCCCTGGTAACACTTCGTGCTGAGGGCATCCAAGATGCAGGCCTCACTGCCGGGGGGCACCATGGAGTGCGTCTTTGACTCCTCGTCGACGCATGGCTGACTCCACAACCATGGAGTTGTGCGGCAGTTGTGATTTTTGAAACCCAGGGCTCCGGCAGACTTGAAACATTGAGTTGAGCCGCTTGCTGATTACCGCCAGCGTCTCCCACATGCGGAGCATAAGTCGTTCCAGGATAGGAGGAATGGGCACCGTGAGGGTTTCCCGAGAGGGAGCCTCGTACTGGAGGATCTCTAGTTCGTTGGCTCGAGGATCCTCCTCAGACTCTGTCGGGAAAGCCAAGGTTTTGGACATATCTTGAACGAAGTCCAGAAACCCCGTATCCTCCGGTGGGGACCTTCTGCGAGGTTCAGACACTGGGGAATCGGACGGGACATCTCGACGACGACGAGTGTCCGTGGACTCCTTGTCCTCGGTCTCCCAGGCGGAGGCCTCCGAGGAAGACTCGTGGAGCTCTTCAGGCCTCGGCAACATTTGCCACAACACCGGCAGACTCACTAGTGACGACCTCGGTCCCGACGAGCGGAAGGCCGAGTGTGGCCTCGGCCAAGGATCGACTAGGGCCTGCAGGGCTTCGAGGATCGACTCGGCCTCCGGGGTCGACTTCAATGACGAATACCCGGTGCTCGGGGCGGAGGAACCAGACGTGCCGGACATCAGCGCCCGCTGCTGCTTCAAGAAGGCAGTGACAATGCGCTTCAAGTACACCATCCTGGACACTAGTTCCGGAGGCTCCGCAGCCCTCGGCTTGGGCATTGACGCACTTGGGCCCGAAGCCAGTTCCCACGGAGGGGAGTCGTCGATTAGGACAATATGAACTTGCCAAAGCCGATCCACGACCAGGTCCTTTTGAGGAACCTTGGCTGGGCGCTTCTTCTCTGACGCCTCGAACAGGCACTCGGGGCTCCGCAACTGGCCCCGAGAGGAACCCGGCCGATCGTAGCCATCCAGAGACGCCGCCTTCGAGGATTTCTTCATTCTCTTTGGTTCCCTCGAGGGAGACACCCTCTCTGAGGACCCCTGATGACACTCGGGTTCAGAGTGCTCCTCCCGAGGCATGGAGGCCTCAGACGAGGTCCTGGCTCTCGGAGGCATGGGGGAATCAGGAAAACCTTTTTCATGCTTCTGCTGGTGGCTCCTCAAGGACTTTGAGGACATCTTTTTGCACTGGCCACCGGTGGCTGAGGCACCAGAGACAGCAGTCATGCGTATCGGTGAGGGACATGACCTTCCACACCGATCACACTTTTTAAACCTGCTGGTAGCCATGGGTGGAAAAAGAACCCCAGCAAGGTCGAAGACCCTTCGGGCTGCCAGCGAGGAAAAAAGGGAACTAAAATTTAGTAAAACAAAAAGGAACCGACCCGATATCGAGGTAGGGGTGGGAAAGGGTACCAGCACAAGACCGGAGACAGCCAAAAAGGCACAAAAAAAAAATCAACTTTTTCCGGGACAGGGACAGACTATGTCTGATGGACTGCGGAAAAAAGGAGACTGACTGAGCAAGATGGCACCTTTGGGCAGGAAGGGGACCATGCATGCACGTAGCAACTCCCAAAAGCTTTCTTTGAAAGCTGGGGAATTGCTCAGCGCGGGCTCCGTCGGCATCGACGTCACCCATATCTGAGGACTGACTTCCTGCTTGTTCCCGGAGAACAACCTGTACCTTATGAACAGGAACCATTGGTGATGAAAGAAGAAGTCAAAACAGCATTGAAAGCATTATCAAAGAACAAAGCGCCAGGTATTGATGGCATTCCCATTAAGTATTACAGCAATCTGATGCAGCTGTTCCCATACTTACAAGGCTTTGCCAGGAAATTTGGAATACATCATCATGGCCAAGTGACTGAAAAAAATCTGTGTTTATGCCAATACTGAAGAAAGGTGATCTGACTGTGGAAATTATTGCACAATCACTTTGATCCTACATGCTAGCAAGATTCTACTCAAGATCATCCAGCAGAGACTACAACCATACCTGGAACAAGAAATGTCTAAACTGCAAGCAGGGTTCAGGAAAGGGTGAGGAAGAAAAGACATCTTCGCAGATGTGAGATGGACCCTTGAAGAGACTACAGAATACCAAAAGGATATCTATATATGTTTTATTGACTACAGCAAGGCTTTTGACTGTGTATACCATGAGAAACTCTGAGCCACATTAAGAAGCATGGGTATACCAGAACACCTGATAGTTCTCTTGCATAACCTTTACATAGATCAAGAAGCAACAGTTAGAATGGAACAAGGAGAAACAAAATGGTTTAACATCAGCAAAGTGAATGACAAAGCTGCACGCTTTCCCCCTTCCTCTTTAATTTATATGCAGAACAAATCATCACAGAAGCAGGACTGTATGAAGACAACCGAGACTCATCAACAACCTTCGCTATGCTGATCATACCACAATACTGGCTGAAAGTGAAGATGATCTGAAACATTTGCTTCTCAAGATCAAGGAACATAGTCTTAAAATGGCCCTGCACCTTAACGTAAAGAAGACAAAGATCCTGACAACTGGCAAAATCATAAGTTCATCATTGGTGTATTAGAAATTGAAATAGTGGACAACTTTAACCTGCTTGGATCCTTAATCAATAAAGAAATGACAAGCACTCAAGAAATCCGATGACACATTGCTCTTGGCAAAATGACTATGAAGGACCTAGACAAGATTCTGAAGAGCAGAGATGTCTCTCTCCATACAAAGATTTGACTTGTTCAAGCAATGGTATTTTCAGTGACATCTTATAGATGAGAAAATTGGACAGTGAAAAGATAGGAATTATGGTGCTGGTGAAGAATGGTGTGTATACATGGACAGCCAAAAGAACAAACCAGTCGGGTACTAGAGGAGATCAAACCAAAGCTTTCTTTATAAGCTCAAATGACAAGACTTCAACTTTCATACTTTGGGCACATCATGCGGAGAGAGAGATCATTAGAGAAGACATCATGCTTGGCAAGGTTGAAGGCCAACGCAAAAGAGGAAGGCCAGTGAAGCACAGTTACTTACCTGTAACAGGTGATCTCTGGGAACATCAGGAATAAGTCTTCACATATGGGTACGTCGGTACCGACGGAGTATGCGCGGGAACGCTTCCCAGCATCCAATCAAGAGCTTTTGGAAGCATCCCAGCACGCCTGCGTGCTGCCTTCCCGCCTTTCCCAACTGCCTCTCCTCAGTTAAGTTTTAAAGCTGAGACAAAGAGAGAGAGAGGAAAGGAAAGATAGATAGAGAGACAACTCCTGGGGAGGTGGGTGGATTGTGAAGACTTATTCCTGCTGTTCCCAGAGATCACCTGTTTCAGGTAAGTAACTGTGCTATCTCCAGGAACAAGCAGGAATGAGTCTTCACATATGGGGACTCCCAAGCTGAGATGCCTGGAGTCCCAGCATGTCATAGGTTGGAACATGCTATCTCCCAGAACACCAGCATCCTGAGGATGGAGGGTAGGAGTTGAAGAAAGAAAGATGCTGTGGAACAGCTAACCAAGCATAGGACTGCAGAGAAGGAGTCCATGTGTGGATGATGATTGTCATCAATGATATTGCAAAGAATATTGCAATATGGACCTCCCCTGACAGGATTTCACAGAAGTATGGAGGCTCATGGATCTACTGGGAAACCCAGTAGAGGAACCGTGAAGAGGACCTCACTGTAAAGTGGAGGTAATAAACCTGTAGGAAAACAGTGGAGGTCAGAATTCTGAAAGGTAACAGGTAACCCCAGTAGGAAAAACTGGGGTAGTAAAAAAACAGTGGGCCTTCAGCGGAAGGCTGTATGACAAAAACCTAACTCTTTTGGCGGCAGAGTGGCTCACTCTTAGGAGCAAAAAGAGAAAGGCTAACCGATTTGGACAAACAGGCACAGTCCTTGTGGGGAGAAAGGGTATGGGAACCCCTTGTATCCCAAAAAGAGAGGACAAATGCCTGAGGCGTTAAAGCCTGTGATTAACTGAAGATCCACAATGTCTCTCCTAACTGGGGTAAGCTAGGAGAGATATTGGGCACGGAGAGCTTCAGAGGTACCTAAACCCTTAGGTTATGGTATAAAAATTGTTGACTACCACAGGAGTGGTTGTGTGCGTAGAACCCCAAACCTGCTGGATAGCATAGGTATGGGTAAAGCCCCTCTGTCAGAAACATATAGCTATATGAGCATAGACAGTCAGATAAGTATGTGGAGACATATCTATCTATAATGAAATATCTCGACAGATACATATATATATAAATATATATATACATCTAGATATATAGATAGACATATAAGAATATATCTATAGTGAGATATGGAGGGGCATAAAATACACACAAAAGATAAATATGAATATGTAGGCCTAAATATGGGTGTCTGCAATTAAACAGACAGAGATATGCCTACAGCATGGTATTCACATAGGATATGTGGAGAGGAAAGATTCATCTAATAACAAGGAGGTGGAACCTACTTGAGAAGATATATAGAGAATCTATTCCCCCTGGTTATGATCTGCAAGGATGCTAGCTAGTGAAATAACCAGGATGGTACATGAAAAACAGAGGATAATATCAATCTGCAGCCAGCAAGTCCCGAGTCTTCCAGGACTCTAGCATGGTAAGTAGACAGAAGACACATAGAGATGAGATACCATGTTGACCTGCTTAAGGGCAAAAAGTATCATGCGTTCTTACCATGAGGACGAGCTGCAAGGAGAAAAAGCATATCCCCGATTGGGAATGCTATGGACCAAAGCAGGGAATTGGCAACTCCTTAAGCCTTTACGTAAGAGAAGGCCTATGTCCTTTATATCAAAAGGAGATAGTAAAAGAAGGGAGAACCTTCTAGTCATGGGAGACATGACTGAAAAGCCTTTTCCAACCATCTAGGAGAGCTGTTGGAGAAAAACCCCCCATGCTCTCTAGCAAGGGCCCATAGTGGAAAGCTTCTCTGTAGAATTGCAGAGAGCATGATGCAGGAGAATGAGGAGATAGAACTGGCTGCTAGAGAGCCAGTATCTCTGCCAACTATGCTGCCAAACCCAGGAGAATGGAGATGGCAAAAATAGAAGACCAATCCAGAAAGCTTGTAGTGAGATAATCTCCAAGCACTGACTTGGAGCCACTACTAAGACTAGACAGAATGTTAGTGGAGGACAAATCTGGTTGTTTGTGGACAAGAACCAGTGGACCAAACATTAAGGCTCCTGCATAGGCAGCTGCTAGCAAGACAGCAGAAAGAATCTTACTGTTCAAAAACAGAAAGAACAGACAGAACAGGAGTGGAAAACTCTGGACATGTCTGATAAGCTGCCTCAAAGTAAGATTGAAACAGGGGAATGACAAAAACTAGAGAGGCTGAAGAAAAAGTCTCCCAGCGAAGTAAATCCGCTCTTACAGGGGAAAAACTTGGTAAGAGGGTGAAGAGAATGGAGCTGAAGACGACTTACCAAGTAGTAAGTCCATAGAAAGGAAAAAAATACATGCTGGCACAGGAACTATCATTTGATAGTGGTGAGACCTCTTTCCCTAGCAGGAAAAAGAGGAGAAACCTGTGACCTATAGGCATGAACATCCTGACAGCTCATAGAAATATAGAAAAAATGGATGTCTTTTGGAAAGAGATCCATGTGTAGGGGTTAGAATGAAGTGGTGGATTGCCTCTATTGAGAAGAAGCAACTGTAGATTCTAACCCCAAGAGTCACAAGCATCTGATGATGATTGATCAGAAACCCTGCAGCTGCTGGGTTTACTGATCCTGGTGAGAGGTTGGTTTCTTCAGACCAGGACGATGCCTCCCCTGTTGGGGAACATCTGTATGATGGGCAAGTGATGAATAAAACCTTCTTCTCCTGTGGGAAGAAAGTTTGGTTGGACATTTCCTACCTACTGGGACAGAAGAAGGTGTAGAACAACCCTTAGGAACAGGTAAATCAGTGGACAACTGAATAACCTGACGTAAAGACTCCTTGTTGAAAAAATTTTCTCCAGTGCAAGGAGTATGTCCCAGCCGTTGTTGTGCCCATTTGTCCAAGTCTGAAGCTTGGAGCCAGGCTCTACGTCGTGCCCCTATAGCTATAGCAGAAGTCCTGCTAACAGACTCAAAAGAGTCTAGGGAAGCACGAGAAAGAAATCAAGAGATATTCTGAATATGCTTAAGCAGTGGGGAATAGTCTGAACTCCTGGAATCTGGAAGGAAAGTAGTGAAAAGATGCAATTGCTTTGTGACCTCCTCAAGAGAAAGACTCATATGGAAAATATATGAGAGAATTCTTGCAGAAAGCATAGATGTCTGGAAGGTTTGACGTCCAAAGGCATCTAGTGTCTTAGACTCACGACCTGGCGGATAAGAAGAGTGCTTTTTCTTACTCTTTACCCGCCTCATTGCTGATTCCACTACTATGGAATGATGAGGAAGTTGAGTCTTTTGAAACCCTGGAGAGGGGGGCACCTGATATAAGAGACCAGTTGCTCTGGGAGGTGGGGGTACCCTTAAAGGTGTTTCCCACATTCCTAGGAGATCCTGCACGGAATGATGCAAAGGAAGCATTATGTTTTCCTTTGCTTTGGTAGAAAGCGAGCCTTGTGCAGGATCATGTCCTGGGATAGGAATGGCAAGCAATCAGTAAACAAACATCATGATCTCTTCAATATTGTAAAGACAATGGCAAAAGAACCAACCCCCCAACACACTCAAAGAATACACCCTCAAGATTATGCAAACTACTTAAAATCAAAAATGACGAAAACAACCAACATCTGCACTACTAGACCAACAAGAATAGACAAGCTATCACAGTCAGCCACATTAACCAAGTTTAATACGATATCAACCAAAGAAATTGAAAACACTATCGCATCAATAAACGCTACCACCGCAACAAATGATCCATGTCCAGCAGCCTGGATAAAAGATCTTAAATGTGAAGTAAGCTTCTTCATACACAATATCCTCGAACAATCTTTTTCAACAGGAACCTTTCCTCAGTGCCTTAAACAAACCTCCATTAGACCATTACTGAAGAACAACAAATTAGACCCCCAAAAAGTAGAATCCTACAGGCCAATATCCAGCATCCCACTGTTAGCTAAAATAATTGAAAAAGTGGTCCAACGTCAAATACAACAGCACATAGATACTGAAGCTCCACTCGACCCTGCACAACATGGCTTTAGAGAAGCTCACGGAGTGGAGACCCTCCTCATCACTCTATTCAATACATTAATCACAGGAATAGATAATATCCAACAAGGATTCATCCTTATATTCATGGACATCTCAGCTGCGTTCGACTCAGTAAGCCACCAAATACTTATCGATCGCCTTAATGAAAAAGGAATACTTGGCTCTGCACTTGACTGGTGCATATCCTACCTAACTAACCGTTGGCAACAAGTAAGAATTGAAGAAAGAACATCAGACCCATTTCTGCAAGATCAAGGGGTACCCCAAGGATCCTCTCTTTCAGCATTGATGTTTAACATATACATGCAACCTATCTGTGACCTCATCCGTTCCTTTAACGTTACCTGTTTAGCCTATGTAGACGACATTCTCCTATACATGCCATTCTCCATCAACCATCCTGATTTTACACCACTGATAAAATGCTTTGAATCAGTAGAAGACTGGCTCCTCTCACAGAACCTAAGAATCAAACATAGCAAGACCGATGTTATGTTTATCACAAAGAACCAAAACTTCACACCTCCTACTACCTTAAAGATAAAGGACAAGGAATTGACAGTAAAACCTACGATACGATACCTAGGTATCACCCTTGACCAGCGTCTCAATATGAAAACCCACATAAAAAACATAACGAGACTAATATATCACAAAATACGTACACTACGCCACTTACGACCGCTACTGGAACCCACAGACTTCAGAACCGTCTATCAAGCCTTGGTGATGCCTCACCTCGATTTTGCAAATGCAATTCTACATGGTCTCCCTCAAGCAACTTTAAATCCTCTCCAACTGGCGATGAATACCGCTGCCAGAGTACTTGAAGGAATATCAAAGACAGACCACATAACTCCAATCCTGAAAAGCCTCCATTGGTTACCGACCAACGCAAGAATCCACTACAAGATTATAATCACCACTTTCAAAGCCTTAAACAATCAAGCACCCTCAACGGTCGCCAACCTTCTACACACGCAGACCCTCAACAGAGCCAGAAGATCAACTGCTATAAATACATTAATAGTCCCCAAACAAACAGTCAGATACACTAAGGAAACATCTAAAAGAGCCTTCAGCATTCACGCCCCAATAGCATGGAATGCCCTCCCACCAGAATTGAGAGCTATAACCAGCCTAACACAATTCAGGAAAAGTCTCAAACACCACCTCTTCTTAAGCTATTTCCCAGTTTAATCTTTCACAAGGGAAATAGTCCCTCCATATCCAGACCAAGACAATTTCAACTGTGAATAATGCGTATAGTTTATTATAGTTATATAGTTGATATAGTTTACCTGTACTCCCAAGTTCTACATCCCTGTTACTTGTAAAATGCACTACAGTTACTCTGTATGTATATGTTTAGTTTCATGTAAACCGCGCTGATGACAATAGTGCGGTATAGAAGAGATGTTAAATACAGTCAAACCTCGGTTTTCATTATTAATCCATTCTAAGAAGACTGACTAAAACCGAAACGTACGAAAACCGAAGCAATATTTCCCATAGGAAATAATGTAAATTCAATTAATCCGTTCCAGACACCCAGCTCCTGTCACTTCTCTCACCTGCCCGATCGTCCACAGGACAGCAAACACACAGATATTGTACTGTACGGCACTGCAACATCTCCTGCTTACATTGACAGCTACCCTGCTACCTCCGAGCCTGAGGGGGCGCTCCAGAGAACAGGCAGGCGGTGGAGAGATCGGGGCCTTCCTCTCTGTGCAATCCTTGGCTCTTGACTCTGACTCTTGCTCAGCTGACTTCAACACGCGATCGGTGAGTCCGGGGGGTAGTGCTGCCGGGACTGGGGAGGCACATGGAGGCTGGCAATTTGTCCACATTGCTGCCCTTGCCCATAGGAGGAGCAGCACCAGCCACTATTGGGACCATCAGCTGTTCAGTAACACAACGAAAACCGAGGCGATATCCGATAACCGAGACAACATCTCAGTCAGAAAAGACGTCGAAAACCGAAACGTACGAAAACCGGGGCCAACGAAAACCGAGGTTTGACTGTAAATAAATAAATAAAATCTTGCTATATCCAGGAGGAAACTCTGAAAAGAGGGATCCCCAACAGGAATCTCCCTTGGACAGGTTAGATCTGAAGAACTAGGCTGAGCACCGACAGAGCTATCCAAATATATAGGAATAGAAGATCCTGCACAGTGCAGTGTGGAATGCTTAAGGGATGGTCGCCGGTACTGGCTGTCAGGAGCAGCGACCGTCATTACCACATTGTCCATACCAGGTATCGACTCCAAGCTTGGTATAGAAGGGAGCGATCCTGATGAAAAAAGCATGGCAGGAGTTGGCCACAATGCTACTGTGGATACCGGTACCGATGCTAATACCGGTACCGATGTCGGAGTCGAGCCCGACAAAGACATCGGAGTAGTCATCGGTGACAGTTCAATCGGTACCGAGGTAACCGAAAACCTCCGGCCGCTATCCTCAATACCGAGCCACCGGTATCGATCGGTGTCGGTACCAAAACCTATTGGTACCCAGTCTTCCAGACTAGAAATCGATTCCAAACTCGGCATCGAGGGCAGAGAGCCTGATAAGCGAAGCATGGAAGGCACCGACCGTAAGGGTAATGAGGACATCGGTACCGACTTCGGTACCGTGTCTGATACCAGTGAATGAAGGTCAACCAGTGGCAACTCAATCGGCCTCGAGGGAACCGAGAGTTGAGGATCCGAGTCATCGGAACCGAGCCTTCGGTACCGCTGCGAGACGGTACCAAGGCGAGTTGGTACCCAGTCCTCCAGACTGGAGATCGATTCCAGACTCGGCATCAAAGGAAGCGAGGCTGTCGATGCACATCTGGAGGGTACCAACGTCGGTGGTAGCATCGGTGTTGGTACCGATAATGGAAAGTCAATCTGGGGAGTATCCACCGGTCCCGAAGGCACCGAGGATGCCAGATGATGATCCCTGGTGAGGAGTGTTTCATCCAACACCAGTGCCGATGCCGGGGTATCGGTACCGCTCGAAGCGGATGCCACCACCGTACACGGCTTAGGTATGTTCTGTGGGGGGTGAACCCCAGGAACAACCTGAAACCCCTTATACGCTTTGGAGACCGAAGACTCCCGCCGGGGTTTTGAAGCCAGTGGGCCCTCGAGGGCAAGGCCGGAGCCGTCTACATGCTGTGCATGAGACCTACCACTCGAGGACTGGCTAGTCTTAGCAGACTGTTTGTGGGTTACCTGATCCTGTGTGGAAGAAGAAGGGGACGGTGCCCCGAAATTGGAGGGCAACTGTGTATTGAGGGAACCTTGATGTTGAAGACGTCTTCTCACCAAACTGTTGTCAGGACCCAAGCAGGTTAGACACCGACTTCGAGGGTCTAAAAATAAAGTTGTACCGCCACAGTCTGAACATTTCTTGGAGAAAGTGTCTGGCGGTTCCATGAAGGAAAAAGAAGAGGCCTAAAAGGCCTAAGAGACCGTGGGACACTATGAAGAAAAAATATCCCGTGGAAAAAGGAAGATTTTACAAGAAAAGAAAAAACACCGGCGGTACCGGTGGCGTCAGGAAGACAGCCGCGACCACAAGTAAACTAAGAAATAAGAACAAGAATTTTCTGCGGTGACAGGACGTCGTCCTGCCGGCTCTGCGGAAAAAACGAAAACCGAGGAGAGGCAGTTGGGAAAGGCGGGAAGGCAGCACGCAGGCGTGCTGGGATGCTTCCAAAAGCTCTTGATTGGATGCTGGGAAGCGTTCCCACGCAGACTCCGTCGGTACCAACGTACCCATATGTGAAGACTCATTCCTGCTTGTTCCTGGAGATTGAGATAGATCAATACAATAACAGCAGCTATGGATGCCACTCTATCAACAACGAGCCACCTGACTGAAGACCGAATACAGTTTAGGACAGCTATCCAGAGGGTTGCCATGAGTTGATACCAACTCGACGGTACTTAACAACAACAAAAAAAGTCTTCAGAAAATAGATTCACTGTAACTCAGCAAAGCAATACGATTCAAAAGATTATGCAGTATCTTGCCTGCGAGTTGCTTAACAAATGGAACAATTTAGTTACTGCCAAATTACAGGAAGCGAATTGACAACTATTATCAGTCTCTTCTTCTGACCTGGAATGTTCCAGAAGCTCCTTTACCAGTGATTTGTTCTAGTTGTCCTTTCTCTACTGCTCGCTGAAGGGCATTCTTCAACATTTGTGGCCTGTTGGGAACAAGAAAGTAATACAGATGTTACAAGCCAGCACTAAAGAGAGAAACCCTCTGGGGTATCACCCAGAGATTTACTGTGACTAGTGAGCAGATAATTCAAGCTCTCTCATTTGACTTTTAGACAGGCCCTGGAAATTGCTTGGCCCCTTTCCTCTCAAGATATCTACCTGCAAAATGATACTGAATTGACATGAAAGTCTATGAAATCTAAATGGGCAAAAAGAAACCAGAGAACAGAAATGTGAAACCAGAAGAACCAGCTTAAAGGGGATTTCCATGAGCCAAGTGAGGACAATGTTGAGGACAGAATGCAGGGTTGCTTGCTGTCACAGGGGTTTCCCCATAGACAGTATGGAAATGCAGTCACATTTGATAGTGACATCATTGATGGAGCCAATGTGCTTACAACCCTTCCTCCAAATACGTTTTGTGGACTTTTAAGCCTGCGCCAGTTCTCGTGATTCCCCTGTTGACTCACTGCATGCCAGTCAGTGTTCTAAGTGAGGATGCAATGATTTTGTGCATTACACTTTGTTTTTGGGGAGGGGGTGAAGAAAACTCCATGATCTGACCACAATACCACGGCTCTTTAGGTCTCTGGTCCTCAAACAGCGAGAGACAGGCAGAGAGTAATACAGAACACAATCACACACACAAGTGTTACTCTCTTTGAGCTCAGAGGGAAGACAATAAACGGGTCTATGAACATGCATAATTCCACGCTTATTGACTTCAAATTCCTCCTCCTAAAAAGCTCCTTTTATTAGAGAAAAAGAGGAAGTAACAGTCATTTATTATAACCATGAAATAACACAAGGTGTCGCCAAAGTTCTTTTTACAGAGTAAGATCTGATTACAGTGTATTAGATGAAATTTATAATTGCAAAAGTTGCAAAAATTATGTTTTGTCAGCAGTGACTGTACAATGAACTATGGTTGCACAGTTCATAGCCTATGTTCTTTATGCTTGCGTTAACACTGTTCCATCTATTTTAAAGACAGTTACATAGAACTCATGATCATGACATCCTATTCTATTTAAGAGGAAGTAGGTGAAAAGTCAAACTTCTAAACACATTCTCTATCAAGAAATTCATCCATCTTCAATTACATATTGGGGATTCTGGTATCCCTTTATCTGTCCATTCCTACAGGGGGGAGGAATGTTAGAGAAAGGCGGGGGGGGGGGAGTGGAAATATAGCTGCATTTTTCTGCTGTCTATGGAGAAAGCGTAGTTACTCACCTGTAACAGGTGATCTCCAGGAACAGCAGGAATTTAGTCTTCACATATGGGTATCACTGGTACCGACGGAGCCTGCGTGGGAACACTCCCCAGCGTCCAATAGGAACGCTTTTGGGTGAATCCCTCAGCACATGCGCACTGCCTTCCCAACTGTCCCTCTTCAGTTAAGTTTGTAGCTGAGTGAAAGGATAGAGGGAGAGAGGAAAGAGACAAAGAGATAGAGAGACAACTCCTAGGGGAGGTGGGTGGGTTGTGAAGACTAAATTCCTGCTGTTCCCGGAGATCACCTGTTACAGGTGAGTAACTACGCTATCTCCAGGAACAAGCAGGAATGTAGTCTTCACATATGGGGACTCCCTAGCTGAAGATGCCAGGGAGATAGCCCCAGGAAGGTGCCAACCCAGAAAGATAGGCATCCTTCCTCCCATGGATCTCTGGCATTCCACCAGGTTGGTGGGTAGGAGTTGAATTAGGTATGAAAGAGATTTCGAAGAACAGCTTGGCCAAAGAAGGCATCCCGACGGGAGGCTTTATCCAGGCAGTAGTGGGCTGTAAAGGTGTGTACCGAAGCCCATGTGGCTGCTCGACAAATGTCGTCGATAGACACAGAGTGGAGATTAGCCGTGGAAGTAGCCATGGCTCTCACATTATGAGCTGTGACATGGTCCTAAAGAGGAAGACCCTTACTCTCATAAGCAAAGGATATGCATTGGGCAATCCATTTAGATAAAGTTCTTTTGGAGATAGGAAGTCCCAAATGACTAGGGTCAAAAGCTATAAAAAGTTGCGAGGACTTTCTATGTTGCTGTGTTCTTTGTATGTAAAAGGCTAAGGCCCTTTTACAAGGTTCTTTCTGCATTAGAGGCATGAGGCCTTGGAAAAAATACAGGAAGATAAATTGATTGATTTAAATGAAAAGGCAAAACCACCTTTGGCATAAAGTGTGGATGAGTTCTAAGAACAACCTTATCATGATGAAACCTAGTATAAGGAGGATCAGCCACTAAAGCTTGCAATTCACTAATGCGACGTGCAGAGGTGATTGCAATTAGGAAGATGACCTTCCAGGTCAAAAACCTAAGGGTTGTAGTGGCCAAAGGCTCAAAAGGCGGCTTCATGAGCTGTCTGAGAACTACATTTAGATCACATGCCACCGGTGGTGGCTTGATGGGAGGTTTGGTTAATAGAAGGCCTCTCATAAATCTTGATATGAGTGGATGAGAGGAAATTGGTTGTCCATTCAGAGACTTATAAGAAGCTGCAATTGCACAAAGATGGACTCTTATTGAATTGGTCTTTAGACCAGAATTTGATAAGTGAAGGAGATACTCTAGTATTGATTCTAAGGGTATGACAAGGGAGTTTAATCCCTTCTTGGAGCACCATATAGTAAAACGTTTCCACTTGAAGGCATAAGATCTTCTTGTGGAAAGTTTCCTAGAAGCCTGAAGGATATCTTTTACCTGTTGGGACAGGTTGAGATTCTGGAGGTCTAAGCCTTCAGCAACCAGGCCGTGAGGTGCAGGGACTGAGGATTCGGGTGCCATAGCATCCTGTTCTCTTGGGAGAGGAGATCTGGAGCATGCTCTAACTCCAAAGGTGCCGCTTGAGAGAGATGTAGAAGCAGGGGATACCACGTTTGGCGTGGCCATCGTGGTGCTATGAGAATCATGCGACCCCTGTCTCTCTGAAGCTTGAAGAGTGTTTTGGGGGTGAGGGGAATGGGTGGGAAGGCATAAAGGAAGTCCTGACCCCAATGAAGGAGGAAGGCATCCCTTGCCTGACAATTGTGAGCTGGAATCCTGGAACAGAACCGGGAAAGTTTGACATTCAGTGGACTTGCAAAGAGGTCTATGTCTGGAGTGCCCCAGAGATGAAATATCTTTGCCACCTGATCTAGGTGGAGGGACCACTCATGAGGCAGCAGTACTCGACGGCGTCTGTCTGCCCAAAGGTTTTGAATGCTTGGAAGATATACCACTAGAAGGTGAATTTGATGCTCTCTGTCGAGGGCCCACAGTCATAAAGCTTCGTTGCATAACGACAGAGAGCCTGTTCCGCCATGCTTGTTCACACAGAACATGGCTACTTGATTGTCCATCTGGACTAGGACTGTCTTGTAACTGAGCTGGGCGTGGAATACTCGAAGAGCTAAATAGATTGCTCTTAATTCCAGGAGGTTTATGTGTAAACCAGCCTCCTGTGGAGTCCAGGTTCCCTGGGTAGAGAGATGATTCAGGTGTGCTCCCCAACCCACCTGTGATGCATCTGTTGTTAGGGTGGCCTGAAAAAGGGGTTGATGAAAAGGAGACCCCACTGTCAGGTTTTCTAGTGATTGCCACCATTGGAGGGACAAAATTAGTCATTGAGAGTTTATTATTGTTTATTTATTTATTTAACTGTATTTATATCCCGCTTTTCACCGGGTCAAAGTGGTGTAACAAAAAAAGGGGGGGTGGGGAATCAGTCATAGGGTAGGGCCATCACCAGGAGGGCAACACTGATGATTTCAGGAAAGGATGGACATAGACATGGACGAGGTAACATAATTTTGATCATAAGTTCTTGATGAGTGGATTAGGGGATTGGACAGTTCTTTGTGGGAGTTTGTTTCTGTTTTGAGATATTCTTGGAATAAGATGGTTTTTAGCTGTTTTTTGAATGACAAGAGATTGCTGTTGTTCTTGATGCTGGTTGGTAGAGAATTCCAGAGGGACGGAGCATAAAGTTCAAAGGCTCTGTTGCAGGTCCGTTGTGTGCATTTGGTTCTTTTGTGAAGGACGGTGAGGGAGTTGCTGGAGGTCTGTCTGGTTGTCTTGCTGTGGGCTGGACGAGACAGGAGGGTGCAGAGCTGGGTGCCTTGTGTTTGGTGGATGGCTTTGTGGGTGAGTAGAATAGCTTTGTATTTAATTCTTGCTTCAAGAGGAAGTATGTGTAGGTCCCTCAGAATTGGGGTGATGTGGTCTCGCTTCTTTGCATTTTGAATGATTCTTGCTGTGGTGTTCAAGGCAGTTCGGAGGGGGTTGGTCTGTGTGGCGGGTAGTCTGTGGTAGATTATGTTGCAGTAGTCCAGATGTGGGAGCGTCATAGCTTGCATTACTGTCCTAAAGTCCTGAGGTTCAAGGAGAGATCGGAGACGTTGTACCGTTTTAGCTTTGTGGAATATAGTTCCGGTGGTTTTAGAGATTTGTTGCTTGAGGGTTAGAGCTTGGTCAATGATAATGCCCAGATATCTTATTTGTGGCTGTATCCGAATTTGTGTGGTTCCCATGTTGAGGTGTGTAGGTGGCTTGAAGTCCGGGTCTTTTGTTACTATGAGAGCTTTGGTTTTCTTTATATTAATAGACAGGTTGTTCTCTTGTAGCCAGCTGGATACATCGGTGAAGCATGCTGTTAGATGTTCATTTGTTGGATCTGTGGTTGTAATGGGGGGAGGAGTGGCCTAGTGGTTAGGACAAGGTACTTCAGGCCGGAGGGCCGGGGGTTCAAGTCCCACCTGGGGACAGCAATCTCAGGCGGGAGGGACTGGGATTTCTAGTCCTATAGGCACTCCTTGTGGTCTTGGGCAAGCCACTTAACCCTCCATTGCCCATGTTCCCTGTAAGTATTAGTGTATGTGTCTCATATCCCCTCGTGTTAAATGTATCCCCCAATTGACCGCTTTGACCCGGTGAAAAGCGGGATATAAATACAGCTAAATAAATAAATAATTGGGGCATAGAGCATTATGTCGTCAGCATATATGTGGAAGTTGATGTTGTGGGTGCGTAAGACTGAGTAGAGCGGTCGGAGGTAGATGTTGAAGAGCATGGCTGATAGTGTGGATCCTTGAGGCACTCCTTGATGTTGCTGGAAGGGGGGCGAGGTTGAGGTGCTGGTGCGGATTAATTGCTGTCTGTTAGTTAGGTAGGATTGGAACCATTGGAGTACGGTATCTTTAATTGTCCGACAAATGACATGTGGCCTGTGTCCACTGTGTGGATAGGGTCCACTGAGCTGCTCGCATATGGAGACGAGCATATTGGACTACATGAACTGTGGATGCCATATGTCCCAGTAACTGTAGCAGCTCTCGAGCAGTGAGGGAGGATTTACCTGCTGCTTGAGAAGCTAGCTGCATTATGCGAAGACACCGAGCCTGTGGAAGGAAAGCCTTTGCCTGTCTGGTATCTAGACAGGCTCCTATGAATTCCAGGCATTGGGAAGGAACAAGTAGTGATTTTGGGAAGTTTATTACCAATCCCAAGTATTGGAGAATTCGCATTGTACGGGACAGTGCAGTGCTGGCCTCTGCAACTGTAGGGGCTCGAATGAGCCAGTCGTCTAAGTAAGGGAAGACAAATATCCCCGGGGTTCGTAGAAATGCAGCTCCTACTGCCATGCATTTCGTGAATACCCTTGGTGCTAAAGCCATACCAAAGGGAAGAACCCTGTACTGGAAATGTTTTCCCTTGAAAAGGAAACATAAGAATTTCCTGTGATCTGGATGGATGAGAATGTGAGTGTATGCATCCTTTAAGTCTAGAGAGCAAAGCCAATCCTGGATTGAAGGTATGGCAGAAGAGTTCCTAGAGAAATCATTTTGAACTTCTCTCGAAACAGATATTTGTTCAATTCTCTGATGTCCAGAATGGGTCTGTGTCCTCCTGTTTTCTTTGGAATACGAAAATAGGGGGAGTAGAACCCTGCACCCCGTTGAAGAATGGGTACCTCCTCTATTGCCCCTTGGGCAAGAAGTGTCGAGACCTCGTGATCTAGCAGATAGTCAGCGGAGGTTTGAGAATTGAATTCCTTTAGAATTGTAGGAGGGGGCATGCTGTGAAAATGACGGTTGTACCCTTCTCCTACAATGGACAAAGTCCAATCTTCTGCTGTTATCTGATGCCATCTATTGGCAAAGTGGCATAACCTGCCCGGGATATTAGGGGGTTGGGGACCTCTCAGAGGCAGGAAGGCAAAGCTCTCTAGGAAGGAGGCAAAGCCCTTGAGGGGGATGAACCTGCAGAGCTGGGTGGGCTCTCGGGCCTTTTGGCTTCTTTTGCTGTCTAGTTTGTCCCTTTTGGGCAACCTGACCTTGAGTTTGACTCTGCTGGGTATAGGAAGGATAAAATTTCCTCTTTTTGCTGAAAGAGGGTTTTTTATAAGGCTTCTTTTTGGCTGGAGTGGCTGTAGATTTTGACAATCTATCTAGAGTAGTATTGCCAGCATCTAACTCGTTAGCCTTTTCCTGCCAGTTCTTGCCAAAGAGATTCTCCCTCGTGCAAGGAATGTTGCCTAACTTGTCCTGTACCCAAGTCTCCAAGTCTGATGCCTGTTGCCAGGCAATCCGTCGTGCACCAATGGCAATAGCAGAGGTTCTGTTGATGCATTTGAAGCAGTCAAAGGCTGCACGATTAACAAACTTGGAGACATCTTGAACATGCTTAACTAGAGCAAGAAAATCTTGTCATCTGGGAGAAATGGGCTCATAAGTTCCAAGTCTCCTGTGACTTCCTTGAGGAACATTCCCATATATAGAATATATGAACTGATCCTAGCTGAAAGCATGGAAGCTTGCAATGTTCGGCGCCCAAAAGCATCCAGAGTCCTGCATTCACGACCTGGAGGATTGGATGCATGCCTCTTTGCACTTTTCATCCTACGCATGGCTGACTCCACTACCACTGAATGGTGTGGCAGCTGGGCTTTTTGAAATCCAGGACATGGCGGAACTTGATACATAGTATCAAGTCTCCTAGAGTGAGGAGAAGTAGTCAGAGGTGTCTCCCACATTCTGAGCATCAAGTTATGCAGAATTTCATGGATAGGCAGAGTGGCTGCCTCCTTAGGAGCTTTAGGATATTGGAGAATTTCCAATTCCTTTGCTCTGGGTTCCTCTTCAGGAGCTACTGTGATTGAAAGACCTTTGGCCATATCACGGATAAAATCCTGAAAAGACATGTCCTCTGGAGGTGACATTCTGCGTTGGGGAGAAGAGGGATCTGCTGGGAGAAACCCTTAAGTACCAGCAGAATTGTCAGAGTCTTCGGAATCGGAGGAATCAAAGTATTCCTGACCCCGATGCTCCTGCAAAGCACGGTCCCGGTATCGATCGAAGCCAGTACCGAGTTGACCCGATACCGATCTGTCGATTCCAGCCAGAGATGGCATGGGAAGAATTCCCACCGGTGTCGGTACCGGCATCTGTGTCGATGTCGGTACCGGTGCCTATTGGACCAACGGTACTGCAGCTGAGAGAAGAGCTGCAATGCTACGTTTGATAGCAAGGAACCTCTGGTCTATCGACGCTGCCAATGCCTGGGTGTCGGTACTGGTAAAAACAGCCGGAACCCCTGAGCATGGCACAGGTAGTTCTTGCGAGGTTGGGGCCTCGAGAACATCCTGAAGCCCCATCAATGCTTTGGAAGCCGAAGCCTCCCGCCGGGGTTGTTTTGCCGGTGTGGTTCCCTCAAGGGCAATGCCAATGGCCTCTCGATGCTTAGCAGGAGAGCTACCCTTTGAGGACCGGCTTTTATGTTTAGTTACCTGAGATCCATGGGAGAAAGAAAAGGCCCTTGACGATGTCGATTCAATGGATCTGGCATCTGAAGAGAAGAGGGTACCGAGCTTTGCAGCCCAGTTCTGTCTTCCTCTTTTAGTCATCCCCATACAGGAGAGACATTCAGTTGGAGAATGTTCAGGTCCTAAACATTTAAGACACCAATCATGGGTGTCAGTGACAGAAATGGTACCGCCACACTTAGTACATTTTTTAAAACCACTAGTTGTTTTTTCCATGTTTTAGGAATATGGGGCCTAGTGCCCAAAGTGGTGCCTAGCACCAAAAGAGACAAGTTTCTGAACAGAAACAGTTTAAAACATAAGGTTTTTTTTTTAAAAAGAAAAGAAAATAACCAGCGGTACCGGTAAGCATCGTGCGGCAGGCAAATGTGACCACAAGAAAACAAATTTAAAGACGGAATTTTCTGCGGTGACAGGGAATAGATCCCTGTCAGCTCCGCGGAAAACGAAGAACTGAAGAGGGACAGTTGGAAAGGCAGGAAGGCAGTGCGCATGTGCTGAGGGATGCTCCCAAAAGCATTCCTATTGGACGCTGGGGAGCGTTCCCACGCAGGCTCCGTCGGTACAGACGATGCCCATATGTGAAGACTACATTCCTGCTTGTTCCTGGAGATTTTTCATTACAGGTAAGCAACCTCACTTTCTCTGTGGAGAAGCAGGGCAATGTAGCCACACTTGATGATGATGATTCCAGAGCCAAGGGCCACCGTCTTTGACATTTTTGTGTATGGCCCAAAGGTAAAACAGGTGGTGGTAGAACATAACATTGCATCTTCCAGGTGATTAGTATACAAAAAAGATTCTGGAGGACTGGTTCCCTGAAGGTTGTGTGCTGGGCTATAGACTGATCAAGGCTATAATGCTTTGCAGAAGTGTGTGTTGAGGCCCACGTGGCTGTTCTGCAGATGTCTTATATTGAGGCCATTCTCATGTTGGCAATAGAGGCCATTTTTGCTCTGAGCTCGTGAGCTCTGATTTGACTTGGTGGCTGTATATGTGCTGGATGCAGCAGAAATTGATACAATCCGATATCCATGTGGCTAGGCTGGTTTACCTAGGTCATTTCAATTGTAGGTGACAAACAACTGAGATGTTTTTCATAGGTCTTTGGTACCTGAATGTAGTATAGGGATGCATGCCTGCAGTCCAGAGTGTGCAGAGAGATTTTTATTTGAGCAGAATGAAGGACTCGGAAGAAAGTTGGTAGAACTATGGATTGATTTATGTGGAGTTCAATGACTTTTGGAAGGAATTTAGATGAGTCCAGAGAAAACTCTGTTGTAAAAGAGTTGGGTGTATGTGAGATAATGCATTAGAGCTTGCAACTTACTGATTCACTTTACTGAGGTTATAACTACAAGGAATATGGTCTTCCAGGTGAGGTGTTCAAGTGAATTGAGTACTGGCAGCTTGAAGGGGGCTTTCATTAACTAAGTGATATTGAAGCCTCAGGCCAGGGAAGATGGTTTTAGGGGTGGCCTTATATTCATGAGGCCTCTCATGAATCTCAATATCAGAAAATCTGTGGTGAGGGATTTACCATTGATATGGTGATGATACTGTATACCGCTATGGCTTACAAGGTAAATCCGAAACGAAGAAGTCTTTAGTCCTGATTTGAAAAGTTGCAGGAGATAGGAGAGCACTTGTGGTGTTGGGACTGGTGAAAGGATCTTGGTCATAGGCTGTAGTCAACTGGGCAAATCTAGACCATCTGAGCTGATTTGATTTTTTTTGATGATGGTTTTCTAGAAAAGAGAATGCCTTTTATTTCTTCAGATAATGGCAAGTGGCCATATGGAGGAGTTCCTAATGATTAGCGCACTGGCTTGGTAACCAAAAGACCAGGGTTCGATTCCTATTAGCACTCCTTGTGGCTTTGGGCAAGTAACTTAACCCTCCACTGCCTTGGAAGAAAGGCCTACAAAAAATTGTATGTGGTCTTTCCGGAGCTATATATACCTAATATAAATAAATGAATTGCTCCACTCTAACTTACTGCTAGATATAAAATATTTGTAGGAATGTTCCTCATTCAACTTTTAATGCCCAATTTGTAGTCTCAGATTCACACGGCACTGATTATCATAAGATTCAATGAAAATCAACGTGCCTAGAAAACATCAATGACTACTGGGCTTTTTTTCTTTTTTTGTATAATGCTGATACAACCCTTCTGTGCTTGTCTTCCCTTATGAAAAAAATATAGACAAATATAGACAAATTTGAGTATAGACAAATCAGTGCTTATCGCCAAGAGAAGAATTAGTATTCTCAAGCACAAGAAGAACCAACATAAAAAGATAAGTTTATCAATATGAATATATATATATTTATCTGCAAAAAAACAACATAGTTGTAACCAACAAAGAGAAATGGCATCTTGAAGATATATATATATTTTTTTCATAAGGGAAGACAAGCACAGAAGGGTTGTATCAGCATTATACAAAAAAAGAAAAAAAGCCCAGTAGTCATTGATGTTTTCTAGGCACGTTGATTTTCATTGAATCTTATGATAATCAGTGCCGTGTGAATCTGAGACTACAAATTGGGCATTAAAAGTTGAATGAGGAACATTCCTACAAATATTTTATATCTAGCAGTAAGTTAGAGTGGAGCAATTCATTTATTTATATTTGGAAGAAAGGCCTGACAATCTACTTCCGGTCACATTGCCAAAAAATACCCAGGAGCTGCTGGGTCACCAGGAGTCAGCACTGACCTTATAGCACACATTGCATTGCAGTCTCCACACTGTGAGGGAGAGAAACGAGACTGCGATGTATGAGGTCTCACTTCTGCCTCAAAAGTTTTGGATGTTGCCCTAGAGACAGGAGTGGAGCTGAGGTTAGTGTAAAAAGCTGAGGTAAACAGATTTGGCTGTATCAACATGGAGTGATTAGGACGACTTGAGCTCTGTCCCTGCAAATCTTCTGAAATGCTCTTGGAATTAGGGAATAGAGTAAAAGTATACATTAGGTCTTTGCCCCATGATATAGTTAAAGCACCATGCACTATACGTTTTGGACTTGGGCAAGTGGAGCAAAAGAGAGTACACATTGTATTCTCTGCCTGCAAGGTGACTTATAGGGAACAAGCCAGATGCCAAATTCTTGATGCTTCTCAACACAGGTGTAGAGACCCCTGATCTGCCTTGTTTGTTGATATAAAACAGTCTGTTATCTGTTCTGACCATGACTACTTTCCCTTGTAGCCATGATTTGAATGCCCTTATAAAATTAAAGATGGCGCCAAGTTCCAAAACGCTGTTGTGCCGGGCATGTTTGAACTGATTCCATATGCCTTATGTGCTGAGGTGGAGATGATGTGTTCCTCAACTTTTAGTGGATGCATCTATGTAACAACGATGGTGGGATGCGGAACTAAGAAGGGGCAGCCCACAGAGGTTATTTGGGTTGATCCAGCAATTCAGAGATTGCTGTATTGGTGCTGGCGTGGGAACTGGTTTGCTGGGATGACAATGTTGTTCCTAGTGCCACTTGAGATGTTACCAGTGGCAGGACAGGTACTGTAACAAACATCTCCTAGAAGTCTGAGTACAGTATTGGCAGTAGTGGAGTGGGTTCAGCTTATGGATGTGCTGAGTCACACAAATATAGACATTCTGCTTTCGGGTAGGTAAGCTCCTGCTTCCCTTGTATTGATTTGTGCACCAATAAAGAGAACAGACTGCAAGGCAACAAGTTTGGATTTTTCTCTATATTGATTAAGAAATCAAGAGTTCTTTGAAGTAGGATCATGTCCTGAAGGATTGGTGGACATGTTTTTCTGAAGTGCTTGATAAGATAATTGTCCAGATTTGGAAAAACATAATGGCCCTTTCTACAGAGCTAAGCAGCGATAACTGCAAGGCACTTTGTGAAAAATCTGGGAGCTAACAAGATTCAAAAGGGGAGAACTTCGTACTGGAAATGCTGGTTTTGAAATGTGAAGCACAGGAACTGCCAATGTTTCAGGTCTAGAGAGCCAAGCCATTAGTTAGAACATAAGAACATAAGATATGCCATACTGGGTCAGACCAAGGTCCATCAAGCCCAGTATTCTGTTTCCAACAGTGGCCAATCTAGGTCATACGTACCTAGCAGTTTCCCCAAGGGACACAGGTTCCACAATGCTTGTATTGGTTCAAGCATTGATATCCTGGGTCCCTTCTTAATAATGGTTTATGGACCTTTCCTCCAGGAACTTGTCCAAACCTTTTTTAAACCCAGCTACACTAACAGCCTTTACTACATCCTCCGGTAACAAATTCCAGAGTTTGATTACACGTTGAGTGAAAAAATATTTTCTTTTATTAGTCTTAATAGTTTACCCTGTAGCTTCATTGCATGTCCCCTAGTCTTTCTATATTCTGATAAGGTAAACAATCGATCTACGTTTACCCGTTCCACTCCGTTCATTAATTTATAGACTTCTATCATATCTCCCCTCAGCCGTCTCTTTTCCAGGTTAAAGAGCCCCAACCTTTTTAGCCTTTCTTCATAGGAGTAGCCTTCCATCCCCTTTACCATTTTGGTGGCTCTTCTCTGAACCTTTTCTAAAATTGCTATATCCTTTTTAAGATATGGCGACCAGAATTGCACACAATATTCAAGGTGCGGTCTCACCATGGAACGATATAGAGGCATTATAATATCTTTTGTTTTATTTTCCATTCCTTTCCTTATCATACCTAGCATTCTATTTGCTCTCTTGGCCGCCGCTGCACACTGGGCCGAGGGTTTTAACATGGTATCCACAAGGACGCCTAAATCTTTTTCTTGGGTGGTGGTTCCTAATGTGGAACCTTGCATCGTGTAACCATAGTTTGGGTTGTTCTTCCCTAGGTGCATAACCTTGCACTTCTCCACATTAAATTTCATCTGCCATTTTGATGCCCAGTCTTCCAATTTATCAAGATCCTCTTGCAATTTTCCACAATCCTCCTGGGTTTTAACAACTTTAAATAGTTTTGTGTCATCAGCAAATTTGATAACCTCACTCGTTATTCCACTTTCCAGGTCATTTATGAATATGTCAAAAAGCAGCGGACCCAGCACAGACCCCTGGGGTACACCACTATTCACCTTTCTCCATTGGGAAAATTGGCCATTTAGCCCTACCCTCTGCTTTCTATCTTTTAACCAGTTCCTGATCCACAGTAGTACACTGCCTCCTATCCCATGACTCTTTAGTTTTGCCAAAAGTCTCTCATGAGGGACCTTGTCAAAGGCTTTCTGAAAGTCCAGATACACAATATCAACCGACTCACCTTTGTCCACCTGTTTATTCACTCCTTCAAAAAACATAACAGATTAGTAAGACAAGATCTTCCTTGTCTAAAGCCATGTTGGCTGTCTCCCATTAGGTCATGACTATCTATATGCTGAGTAATTTTATTCTTTATGATGGTTTCTACCATTTTTCCCGGTACTGATGTCAGGCTCACCGGTCTGTAGTTTCCCGGATCACCCCTCGAACCCTTTTTAAAAATTGGTGTTACATTGGCGATCCTCCAATCCTCAGGTATTAGAGATGATTTTAATGATAGTTCACAGATTACTGATAGCAGGTCTGCAATCTCAAATTTCAGTTCTTTCAACACCCTTGGATGTATACCATCCGGCCCAGGTGATTTGCTACTCTTCAGTTTATCTAATAGTTGTAGGACATCTTCCCGATGTATCGATATTTCCTTCAATTCTTCCACACCTTTAAATACCACTTCAGTCGTGGGTAACATCCCTACATCTTCCTCAGTAAAGACCGAAGCAAAGAATTCATTCAGTCTCTCCGCTATCGCCTTGTCGCCTCTTAGTGCTCCTTTAACCCCTTTATCATCTAATGGACCAACTGACTCTCTCACGGGTTTTTTGCTACGAATGTACTTGAAAAGGTCTTTATTTCGCGTTTTTGCTTCCGCAGCAAGCTTCTTCTCAAATTCTCTCTTTGCCTGCCTTATCAATGCCTTGCATTTGACTTGCCAGTGCTTGTGCTGTTTCCAGGTTTCATCATTTGGCTCTTTTTTCCATTTCTTGAAAGATGCTTTTTTGGCAACAACAGCCTCTCTCTGACCTCAGCTTTAAACCATGCTGGCAATTTTTTGGACTTCCTTCCACTTTTCTTAAAGCATGGAATACAGCTGGTCTGGGCTTCCAAGATAGTATTTTTCAACAACACCCAAGCTTGATGTACGTCTTTAACCTTTGCAACTGCTCCTTTTAGTTTTTTCTTAACTGTTTTCCTCATTCTATCATAGTCTCCCTTTCGAAAGTTAAAGGGTAGTACTGTGGATTTCCTTACTATCCCTCCTCCACTAATTAAATCAAAGGCGATCATGCTATGATCACTATTGCCAAGTGGCCCCAACACCCTTATCTCTTGCACTACATCTGGTGTTCCACTAAGGACTAGGTCTAATATTGCTTCCCCTCTGGTCGGTTCATGAACCAGCTGCTCCAAGAAGCAGTCATTTATTTCATCTAGGAACTTTATCTCCCTAGCATGTCCTGTTGTGACACTGACCCAGTCGATGCCGGGGTAATTGAAATCACCCATTATTATTACTGCACTGTAACTTTTGCTAGCTTCCTTGATTTCTTTGAGCATTTCATCATCCATTTGTTCATTCTGGCCAGGCGGACTATAGTACACCCCCACTGCCATCGCCTTCCCCTTTTTCTGTTACACAAGAGTTACTATCATGGCTATTAAGTTCATTTTGAATTATTTCTTTTTTATATGCAAATCAAGGTCACATAGATCCAAGATTGGTCTTATACGTCCTGATATTTTGGGGATAAAAACTGGAGTGAAAACTTTGATCTTGATGATGCTGAGGGTTCTCTTTGATTGCCCATTTGTATAGAAGCATGGCAATCTCTTCTATCAATATGATTATGTATCTGCATAGAATGTTGATGGTCTAGTGGGGCTCCTGGTTGGTGGGTTATTGACAAAGTTCATTTTGTATCCTTGAATTACTATATTGAGAACAAATTGATGCATAGTGATATACTTTCCATGCCTCCCTGGAATATATTGTTCTGCCCACTCCCCACTCCCCCCCACAGGACAGTAGTCAAAAATTGGGGCTTGTCTTCACAATGAAGGCTGTGGTGATTGCCTGCTGTTTCCATTCTCATGGCTGCTGACGCTGCATGTAAGGTTATGTTGTTGGGTGCTATGGCAGAGCTCTGGGGTATGACTGGTACCTCCTTGGGTAGAATTGTTGAAAATATTGATAGTAGTAGGGTCTCATGTATCACGGCTGCTGAGTCTTATGGTATTGGGTTGTGTGGTAGTTAGACAAAGAAAAGTTCATTTACTGTGTTACAGTCATCCTTTATTTGGGATATGGCATCCTTGACCTTGTTTCCAAAGAGCTTGTCTTCTAGAAAAGGAATGTCAGCTAGCTTGACATGAAGGTTTTCTCTGAGTCACAGATGCCTTCAACCATTCAGTTCGTTGTGCTTTGATAGTGGTGGATACTGTGCGAACTGCTGTATAGTATGCATTGTACGTGAATTATATGAGAAAACAGGCTGATTCTTGTAGACTTATGTGAAATTATTCTTGCTGATCTTTAAAGTTAGTGTATCAGGACATGATGGAATGCAAAATTGGTAGCTGATGGGATTCTATTCTCAAGTTGAGTATGACGCTTTGAAGTAGCCCACAGGTTAGAGCACTGGCTTGGGAATCAAGAGACCAGGGTTCGATTTCCACTAGCACTCTGTGGCCTTGGGCAAGTCACTTAACCCTCCTTTGCTCAGAAAAATCCAAGTTATCAATGTCCCTCTTTAATGAACATCACCAAGTTTAAGTTACAATGTAAACCGCTTTGAATGAAATGATAAAGTGGTATAAAAAAACACCTGTTAAATAAATAACTAAATAAGTACCTTTTTTTCTATAGCATCCAAGATCTTTTGCTCTTTGCCGTGAGGGGCATGCATCTGAGGCTTGAAATCTTTTGCATGTTTGAGGGCTACTTAGGATACCACTGATTGTTGAGGGCAATCTACCGATCATGGCCTGGCACCAAGAGGACCTTGTAATTTAGCTCGAGGAATCTTGAAGTCGGTTGGATGGTAGATGGGGTTTCCCTATCTATTGCCATATCCATTTAAAGCTTCTCTTACTGACCTATAAGTACATTCATTCTGCTGCTCCTCACTACTTTTCCTCTCTTATCTCTCCCTACACCCCTCCTTGGGAACTTCACTCTTTTGGGAGATAGCTTCTATCTGTGCCCTTCTCTACTGCCAACTTCAGACTTTGATTTTTCCACCATACTGTTCCTTATACCTGTAACGAACTACTTGAGTCAGTACATCAGGCTTTATTTCTGTCCCTTTTCAAATTCAGGCTAAAACCTCACCTCTTTGAGGCTGCTTTTGGATCCTGATCTGCGTAGTCTCCTGCTCTTCAACTATGTGTTTCCTTACCAGTCCCTAGACATATCCTAGTTTCCAGCTGCTGTGTTGTCTGTTTTGACTAGATTGCAAGCTCTGATAAGCAGGGACCGCCTCTTACAAGTCTCTGTACAGTGCTACGTACACCTTGTAGTGCTATACAAATGATCAGCAGTAGTAGTAATAGTATAGTAGTAGTTCTAGATGGACAGTTGGAGGCTTTGGAGGACCTGGTGGGTGCACTGCAGGATTGCAATACTAATTGGAAATATTTTTTATTAGCTGGTGTTTGGATGGACTTTAGGGAGAGAGCCTTAGAGAGCTTTTCTAAAAATTTGGGATAGGAATATTCACGTGCTAGTTCCTGTAGTGTAGCATCTGCTGGTTAGGGGATTTGTGGTCCAGACTGGTGGAGGTTCTCTTCATTAGAAAGGGTCCCACTGATATGAACAGACAATGTTCTGAGGTGACTGGTAACCATCATGAAATCGAGCTGACTCAAAGGGTTCTGGAGATCAGTCCCCATGAGACAGAAAAAACAATTGTGGTGGAAATTCAGCTGAATATGAGTGTAGAGCTCCCAGGGAAAAATGAGCCAGGGTGGAATTTGGTGGAAGAACAGGATCTGCAGGATGACAACAGCATCAAGGACAAACTTTGTGAGCAACTACAAGTGAGCGCTGAGGAGGTTTCATCTGGGTCTGCCTGGGGTTCTGGTGAGAGGACAGTCATCCAGCAGCCCGAGTTGATCTCTTGCAGCTGCAGTGACGAGTCTTCTTTACCTAAGGTGCAGTCTGGGCCCCTGCATTGTTTTTTTTTCCCTCAAGGCTACTTTTATAATTGCTGCTTCCTCCCTTATTTTGCTAAACATTTAGATCACTCTTCACAGTGTCAAAGCAGTGTACATAAAACTCAGTTTTAAACAATGTTTACGAGGGGTGGATTCAAGATGGCTGTGACCAATGAATAGCGCTTGCACGAGATCCTGATGGGCAAGCGGAAGGCGAGAACGGTGAAGTATCCCTCGGCTAGCACAGAAACTCTCCCCCTCCCCTACATGGCAATACCTACTGGTCCGTTGGATCGTTTTCTTCTTTCACGTGCTCAGCAGGGGAAGTCCATTGTTGGAAGTGCGGTAATCCCAGTTCAGGGGCCGTCAGAGCATGTGAAATCAGCGTCCTCATCAGGGCTAGAACTTACCACTCCAGAGGTGTGGTGCCCTTTAAAGTTTGACACCATCTCTCTTACGGAGCGGATTCCTCTGCTTGGAGGGGACGAAGAGGTTGTGCCAAGTGAGGAACAAGGGCCGGAACAGGGTCTAGGGTGTTGGGGTCTCTGATGGCGTCCTTGGTTGCTACATCGAATGTCTGCTTGGCAGCTGAGGACAGACAGCGGCGTGTTGAATCTGGAGAGGCAAAGAGAGGCATGGCTGGAGAAGAGGGAATAGCAGGAGGAACAACCTTAAACATTTTCATTTCTCCCCTTGGCCAGATAACGCTTGAGTGAATTTGAAATGCGCTAAAACAATTGACTGCAGCTTTAGTACCGCAAGTTCAGGATTTAAAAACTGAGTTACAGGGAGTATGTCAGAAGAGTACTGTGAAATCGGAAGAGATAGCAAAGACTAAAGGAGATTGTGGAAATGTATTAGTTTGTATGGATAGTATGGAAGACTGTATGGGGACTTTGGTGAAGGATGCTATGTTTATGAAAAATAAGATTGAACAGCTGGAAAATGCGTCCCCGAAAGCGTAGTTACTCACCTATAAGAGTAGTTACTCACCTGTAACAGGTGTTCTCCAGGAGCAGTAGGAATCAGTCCTCACATATGGGTGACGTTGGCGCCAACGGAACCCTCGTGCGGAGCATTTCCCCAGCTTTCAAAGAAAGCCTTTGGGAATGCAGCGCGCATGCGAAATCTCCTTCCCGCCCAAGGGTGCCATCTTGCTCAGTCTGATGACATAGCTAAAAGACAGCAAAAAACAGAAAAAATAAATCATATGACTGCAACTCTAAGGGGAGGAGGGAGGGTCGTGAGGACTGATTCCTGCTGCTCCTGGAGAACACCTGTTACAGGTTGAGTAACTACTCTTTCTCCAGGATCAAGCAGGAAGTTAGTCCTCACATATGGGACTCCCCAGCTCAAGGCTACCGAAAACCCAAAACTGAACAATAAGCTCACTCTAGAGCCTCAGCATGCGAGATAAGAATCTTCTCTGAGAACGCCCCCAAACGGTAGCCCAACACAAGGGCCGGAGGGATAGGAGTTACTTAAAAGAGTAGTTACTCACCTGTAACAGGTGTTCTCCAGGAGCAGCAGGAATCAGTACTCACATATGCGTGACATCAACGTTGATGGAGCCCCTGCGGAGCATTTCCCCAGCTTTCCATGAAAGCCTTTGGGAATGCAGGCACGCATGCGCGGTCCCCTTCCCGCCTAAAGGTGCCATCTTGCTCAGTCAAATGACATAGCTAAGAAACAGCACACAAAAATGAAAAAATTAAACTATGTACAACTGCAACTCCCAGGGGAGGAGGGAGGGTTGTGAGGACTGATTCCTGCTGCTCCTGGAGAACACCTGTTACAGGTAAGTAACTACTCTTTCTCCAGGACCAAGCAGGAAGTCAGTCCTCACATATGGGTGACTCCCTAGCTCTGGGCTACCAGGAACCCAGGCTGAACAAGAGAACTCCCTCTAGTCCCAGCATCAAAGAAAGGCTTTTCACTGAAAGAACCTCCACCGGTAGCCAAACGGAGGGCTGGAGGGCAGGAGTTGCCTAAACCTCAAAAAGATTGCGGAGTACTGCCTGGCCAAAAGCACTGTCCCTACGGGACTCCCTCTCCAGACAGTAATGGGCCGCAAAAGTCTGGCTTGAAGACCAAGTTGCAGCCCTGCAGATGTCTACCAATGGTACAGAGCGGAGATGAGCCGTTGAGGCAGCCATTGCCCTGACACGATGGGCCGTGACCCGACCCTGCAAAGGAAGGTCAGCCGCTCTGTAAGCCCAGGTGATACAGTCAACCACCCAGATGGACAAGGTATGCTTGGACACAGCTAACCTCAAATTATTAGGGTCAAAAGATATGAAGAGCTGAGTAGCCCGTCTATGCCCCTGCATACGGTCAAGGTAGAAGGATAAGGCCCTCCTACAGTCCAGGGTATGCAGAACTGCTTCAGCCTGGCTTGCATGAGGCCTAGGGAAGAATGTCGGAAGAACCACTTCCTGGTTGAGGTGGAAAGAGGAGACAACCTTTGGGAGGAACTTTGGATGAGTTCTAAGGACTACCCGGTTCCTATAGAAGCGGGTGTAAAGCCTATCACAGACTAGGGCCTGAAGCTCACTCACTCGCCGAGCCGACGTAAGGGCTATCAGGAAGAGTGTCTTCCAGGAGAGGAAGCGTAGTGGGCAAGTAGCCATCGGCTCAAAAGGTGGGCGAGTCAGTTGCTGCAAGACCACATTCAGCTCCCACTCAGGAGCTGGAGGACGGATTGGAGGCTTCAGCAAGAGCAAGCCTCTAAGAAATCTGGACACCAAGGGGTGAACGGACAGAGAATGTCCCTCCACCAGTGAGTGGTGAGCTGCTAGAGCTGAGAGGTGGACCCAAACAGAATTGGACTTAAGTCCCTGATTGGATAAGTGCAGCAGGTACTGAAGCACTACTGGTACAGCACAGGAGAAAGGATCCTCTGTACGCAGCTGACACCACACAGAAAACCTTTTCCATTTCAGGGCATAGGTTTTTCTAGTGGATTGCTTCCTAGAGGCTAGGACAACCTCCTCAACTTCCTGAGGTAGGCCCCAGGGAGCCAAAACTACCCTTGCAGCCTCCATGCCATCAAATTGAGAGCTCTGAGATTTGGGTGCAGAAGGGAACCCTGATCTTGAGAGAGAAGGTCGGGCTGCAACCCCAGAGGCAGTGGGGGATCCACTGCCAGCTGAAGCAGAATTGGAAACCAAGGCTGTCTCGGCCATCTGGGAGCTACCAGCAGGACCGAGGCCTTGTCCTGAAGAATTTTGAACAGGGTTCGGGCCACCAGGGGCATGGGAGGAAACGCATACAGGAGGCCCTGGGACCAGGAAATCAGAAAAGCATCTGCTGCCAGCTGCAGAGCATGCGGTTGCCTGGAGCAGAACCTTGGCAGTTGTTTGTTCGATGGACTGGCAAACAGATCTATGGCTGGGAGTCCCCATTTCAGGAAAATCTTCTGAACCACTAAGGGATGGAGCTGCCATTTGTGGGGCTGCAGAATCCTGCTCAACCTGTCGGCCAGGTAGTTTTCCTGGCCAGGTAGATACAAAGCCTTGAGGAGCATGTTGTGCCTGAGAGTAAACAAGCAAAGGTCCTGTGCCTCCTGACAAAGGAGCCTGGACCCAGTTCCGCCCTGCTTGTTCACATAAAACATGGCTACTTGGTTGTCTGTTTGAACCAGGACAGACTGATGAGCCAGGGTTTGAGAGAAAGTCTTGAGGGCTAAACAAATAGCCCTGAGTTCCAGTAGATTGATCTGCTGTGTGGCCTCCCAGGGAGACCACAGGCCCTGGGTGCACTTGCCCAGACAATGAGCCCCCCAGCCTTGCAGAGAGGCATCGGTGGTCAACACTACTGCAAACCCAGGAATCTGAAAAGGCATCCCTTGCAGTAGATTGGGTGGGCGCAGCCACCAGTGTAGGGAGTTCAGGAATGGTCTGGACACCCTTACTCTGTCTCTGAGGCTGCCTGTGGCCTGTGTCCACTGAGTTCTGAGGCACCACTGTGCAGGTCTCATATGGAGCCGGGCATTGGGGGTCACATGTACTGTCGAAGCCATGTGGCCCAGAAGCCTCAAGCAGAGTCTGGCGGAGACCATTGACCTGCTGAGAAACTGGTTTGCCAAGTTTATCAGTCTGTGGGCTCTGTCTTCTGGCAAGAACGCCTTTGCCAGCAGAGAGTCCAGCCTTGCCCCTATGAACTCCAAGTTCTGGGAGGGGAGCAAAGTGGACTTTGCGAAGTTTATGACAAAACCCAGGTTTTGAAGAAGAGCAATAGTTCGGAGGGTGGCTTGTCTGGCCTCCTGGCACGTCTGACCCCTGATGAGCCAGTCGTCCAGACAGGGGAAGACAAAGATACCCTGATTTCTCAGGTAGGCCGCCACCACTGCCAGGCATTTGGTAAAGACCCTGGGAGCGGAGGAGGCCAAAAGGCTGTACTGATAATGGTTTCCTCCCACCATGAACCTGAGGTACTTTCTGTGGTCTGGATGAATGAGAATGTGAGTGTACGCATCCTTTAAATCCAAGGAGCATAGCTAATCTCCCTGCTGGAGGTAGGGCAGCAATGTTCCAAGAGTAAGCATCTTGAATTTTTCTTTCTCTAGGAACTTGTTGAGATTTCTGAGGTCGAGAATAGGCCGGAGGCCACCGGTTCTTTTTGGTACGAGAAAGTACCTCGAGTAGAACCCTTGACCTTGGAAGTGGGGAGGCACAGGCTCCACCGCCTTGTCTCGCAACAGACCTTGGAGCTCCTGAAGGAGAAGATCTGTGTGCAGGGGAGGCCTTGGAGGCTCCCCTGGAAAGTATGGAGGAGGCAGCTGTTGGAAGTGTAGCATATAGCCCTTGTGGACGATGCTTAACACCCAACTGTCTCCAGTGATGAGTGGCCACCTGTGGGCAAACAGGGTAAGTCGACCTCCTGTGCAGGGTTGGGAGAGCAGGTACGGAGAGGCTATGCCTAAGGAGTCAAAAAACCCCACCCTGCTGAGTGGGAGCAAGGGCCGGAGGCTTGGAGGTCCTCTGCCTACGGGGCCCATTCCCCTGCCCCTTGGCCTGCTGACCCTGTGGGGGAGCCTGGGAGGCCTGGTACTGTGGGTACTGTTTGTAGGCAGTGCCCTTCCTCGGGTAAAAGGGCTTTTTACTCAAGCCCTTCTTCTTGAGAGAAGGGGCAGAAGTCTTTCTAGACAGCCTTGTCCTCGTGAGGTGCTCGGTTTCGAGCTGTGTGGCCTTCTCGGTCATGGGCTTGCCAAAAAGGTTCTCACCTCGGCAAGGGACATCGACCAACTTGTCCTGAACCCATGGCTCGAGGTCCGATGACTGCAACCACGCCTGGCATCGGGCTGCAATGCCGGCTGCCGCAACACAGGCCGAAGCCTCGAAGCCATCGTAGGCAGCGCGGGACATAAACTTGGAGCATTCCCGTATCCCTGAGGACAAGCACTTGAACCGCTGCAAGGGTTCCCCGGAGAGACCAGCAGAGAACCCGGCCAGCAACTTGGCCAGGTCCCGCAAGTACATGCCCATGTACAGCTGGTAAGACTGGACACGGCAAGCAAGCATCGAGACCTGGAAGCACTTTCTACCAAAACCATCCAGGTTCCGGGCCTCACTGCCAGGGGGCACCGCGGAGTGCATCTTCTGACTTTTCAGACGATGCATGGTCAATTCCACCACCATGGAATGGTGTGGTAGCTGCGCCTTTTGAAACCCAGGGCTCTTTCCGAGTCGATAAATGGAATCGACCCGCTTGCTTAGAACTGGTGCCGAGGCCGGTGCCTCTCACATCCGGAAGAGGAGCCGTTCCAGCATTGGAGGAACCGGAACAGTAAAGGCCTCCTTCGAAGGAGAGTCATAGTGGAGGGCCTCGAGCTCTTCGGCTCGAGGCTCCTCCTCGGGATCCGCAGGGATAGCCAACGCCGTGGCCATATCCCGAATGAACTCCGAGAACCGGGTATCCTCTGGAGGGGATCTACTCCAGGCCTCGGACTGCGGTAAGTCCGACGGGACGCACTGAGTCTGGAAGGTGTCGGGGGACTCCTCATCCTCCGTCTCCCAGGTGGACTCGTCCGATGAGGAATCGGGGTCCGACCGCGCGGGGCCTGCGAGCACCCACCCTGACGCCGAAGGCACCGGCATCGACGCCCTCGGTCCCGAACGGGAGGTCGAGGGTGACCGCGACCGAGGTCGACCTCGAGCCTTCATGGTCTCGAGTATCGGCTCGGTCTCCGGGGTCGACTTCGACGTCGATGTCCCGGTGGTCGGGGCAGATGCACCAGACAGGCTGGCCATCAGCACCCGCTGCTGCTCCGTGAAGGCAGACAATCTGCACTCCAAGGCTGTCAGCCTGAGACCCAGCTCAGGAGACTCAGCAGCCACGGGTGAAGTAGGTATTGTAGCACTACTGGCACAAGGCAGGAGAAAGGATCTTCATTGTGCTGAGCACATCACACTGAGAACCTGCGCCACTTGAGTGCATAGGACTTTCTGGGGGATTGCCTCCTCGAGGCCAAGACCACCTCCTCAACTTCCCTAGGAAGAAGTAAGGGAGCTAGCACTATCCTTTCAGCAGCCAGGCCATCAGATTGAGGGATCTGAGATTGGGGTGCAGAAAGGAACCCTGATCCTAAGACAGGAGATCGGGTTACAACCCCAGAGGGAATGGAGTTTCCACTGCCAACTGGAAATGACCGAGGCTTTGTCCCGTAGAATCTTGAATAGTGTTCGGGCCACCAGGAGCGTGGGAGGAAACGCATACAGGAGGCCCGCAGATCAAGAGATCAGAAACGCATCTGCTGCCATTCCCAGGGGATGTGGCTGTCTGGAGCAAAACCTGGGCAGCTGATGGTTCAGTGGACTTGCAAAGAGATTGATGGATGGAAGTCCCCATCGTAGAAAGATCTGCTGGACCACTAGTGGATTCAACTGCCATTCGTGAGGCTGGAGAATCCTGCTTAGTTTGTCTGCCAATAAGTTCTCCTGACCAGGTAGATAAAACATAGTTACTTACCTGTAACAGGTGATCTCTGGGAACAGCAGGAATAAGTCTTCACATATGGGTAAACGTCGGTACCGACGGAGCCCGCGCGGGAACGCTCCCCAGCTTCCCAAAAAGAAAGCCTTTGGGAGCATGCCCACACGCATGCGCGCTGCCTTCCCACCTATTCACTTCCCTCACATCAGTTGAGTTTGTAGCTGAGATCAAAAGAGGGAAGTAGACAAATTAGAAAGAGAGAGAAAGAAAGAGAGAGAGAGAGAGAGAACAACTCCTAGGGGAGGTGGGTGGGTTGTGAAGACTTATTCCTGCTGTTCCCGGAGATCACCTGTTACAGGTGAGTAACTATGCTATCTCCAGGAACAAGCAGGAATGAGTCTTCACATATGGGGACTCCCAAGCTAAAAGATGCCTAGAGGAGGCCCCAGCATGTTGCAATCTAATGGATGGGCCATGCTTTCTCCCTAGAACCTCAGGCATCCAAAGGGATGGAGGGTAGGAGTTGAACTAAAAAGGGTGCTGAGGAACAGCTTGACTAAACAAGGTATCCGGGGATGGGCCTTGTGTAGACAAAAACTGTTAGTAAGTGAATGCCAAGTCCCAATTCCTGAGTGGATCTTACCCAAAGGAACTGCGAAGGCATTCATTGAGGCTGATATGGGTCTGTTATAAAGAGCTACCATATCATCCTCACAAGGAATTTGTTTACTGGGATAAGTACAGGAAATAAAATTTGCAATACAGGTAGATATAAGAAACCTTAATGGCTAGAATCAACCCCAGAAAAAACTGGGTGAGTTTTATATGAGGTTGGGACTTTGGAGAAAAGCTAAAGCTTCTGTAAGTCCAGAATCTAAAAGAAACTTTCTTTCCTTGGAGCAGGATAGTGCCCTAGGAAAGAAAAATGTAAGCTAAAACTGACTGGTGTGGAGGAAAAAGCAAAACTATCTTTTACAGACAAAGAGGATGGGTTTTTAGAACCCTTCTATCCAAATGAAAACATATTGTATTAGGCGGTTTCGCCCCAATTTCTGAAGATCAGTAATGTGTCTTTCATAAGTGATCACACTTAGGATAAGGACTTACATTGAGAGCTTCAGATGTAACGTAACCAGATTATGACAGTAGATGTAAAAAGTGGTTACGGTAATGAAGGTCTTTCTCTATTTTACCAGAGAAGTTGGTTGTCCATTTAAAAATTGATGGTATGCTTTAACAGCATTAACCTGGACAGTAAACAATATTTCAGAGTCAGATTTTGTGAGAGATTCGTGTGATAACAAGAAGGGTTAGACCTTCTTGAGAATACTCATTGAAAATCACTTATTAGTGAAAGTGTAAAAATGATATGTAAGGTTTCATGGAAACCAGTAGAATATACTTACTTGAAGGAAAGGTCTAGGTTTTAAAAGTCTAGTCCTTGAAAAACCGGGTCTTGAGACATACGTGAAGGAGTGCAGAGGAGATCCCCAATCTTAAGTTAGAGGATCTGGGTCCTTCTATTATTTATATTTATTTATTTATTACAGTTTTTTATATACCGCGCTATTTACAATCAGCGCGGTTCACAGATAACCAAAGACCAGAACAACAGGCTGCTCGGTTTTACATAAAACAGGACGATAAACTTGGATTCGATAAACTTGAATAATATGGGGGTAAAACTATATACATAGAATGTTGGTCTGTTAATTTTGATAACATGAAAGGGATTTATGAGACGTTGCTTGTGGGGTTGTGAAAGGAGGCAAAGTGGTTAATATTGAGGTGAATATTTTGAATTTATGTAGGGTAATAATTGTTGATTAGGTTATGCTTGAGGGGAAGCTTTATGTAGGGTAGTATTTGATGAATAAGTTATGCTTGAGGGCCTTTCTGAATTGGCATATGTGTGGTAGCTGGAAAGAAAGACGCAATGTAGGGGATACCATATTTGCCTCTCTATGAGGGCAGTATGAGTATCATGCGTTCTTTGTTCAAATTATCAGCTTCAATTATCAGATAAGGACCGACTGCAGTGATCAGGAATGCATCCCTGTTGTAAGAGTTCCACTGAGAAGTGGAACATCCTAGGGAGTTGCGCAATTCCCTAGGCTTTCACGTCGTCTAGACCCTGCTTCCCCTCCCTTAATAGGAAATTTAAGGAAGATGGAAAGGATAGGAGAACCAGTCATGTAGAAACATGACTGGGTAGAGCCCATCAGTTGAAGCTTTTCTAACCACCTGAAAGCTACCTACCAGGGGTGAATTCTGACGCTCTCTGGCAAAGGCCCATAGTTGCAGAGCTTTATTGCATAGTTGCAGAGAGCATGTTGTAGGTTGCTTAGGTGAGACCTGGTTGTTTTATTGCCAGTGTGCAACCGAATGTATTCTGTTAAAGCTAAAATAGAATTGAAGACATATGTGAGCTGTATGTTGAAGCAAGCTGGTATAACCCACATGGTGGGTTTTTTCGCTTTTCTTAATATAGGGTTTCCTAAGCCTTTTGAGCTGTGCTCTGATGAACAGAATAACCTTGGTAGGGATTCCCAGAATGCTATTGTGCATTTGGAAACCACCGTAGTGCAAAAAGAACCCCAAGGGGAAAAACTCTGTATTGGAGAGACTTACTGGAGTAGGAATGGAAAAACTTCCTACTGCTTTAGTGGAAAAGCTCTCCAGTTGAATAATGTTCCCCTTCGAGACTAAATGTCCCAAATGAAAGGGATAGAAAACAATACAGAGTTGAGAGGACCTACAATTTGGTAAGTCCTTGTAGATGAATAGTTAGAGTTCTTTTGCAGTTTAAACTATGAGACATCCTCTTACAGGTAACTGTAAAAAGGTGAAGGATATAGTTCACCTTGTTGCTAAGTTTCCTGCCCCTCTCCCTCTTTTTTTTTTTTTTTTTAAAAACAGGGGGAGCAGAAACTTGTTACCTTTAGAGCATGATTATTCTCAATAGCTCTTGGAGCTAGGAGAGTGGATTTCCCCTATAATAAGAGATTCATGTCCAGAGGTAAAGAGTTGACTCAGTGTGTCACTGCTGTCTCAGTCTGGATGAATCTAATTCAAATGCCTGTTTTGATAAAAAGGCAGGTTTACAGGTTCTGAATTTCATACAGAAAGAAGAAAAGACTAAGCAAATAAAATATCCGAAACCCTGCAGTTACTGGGTCTGCTGAACCTGTTGAGGTTTTGGTTTACTTAGTCTGGTTTGATGTTGCCCTGTTCGGGAAACATCTGCGTGATGGGTAGAAGATGGATAAAACCTTTTTCCCCTAGGGGAATAAAGTCTTTAAGAAGATCTTTTAATAGCTGAGATAGAGGAATTTTTTGACAGTCCTCTGACAGTAGGCTTATCAATGTCCAACTGACTTACTTGAAATAGACAATCCTTGTTGAAGAGATTCTCTCCAGTACAAGGACTATTTCCCAGCTTTACTTGTACCCATTTATCCAAGTCTGAAGCGTGGAGCCAGGCAATACGTCGTGCTCCTATGGCTATATAGCAGAAGTTCTGCTAATAGACTCAAAGCAGTCCAAGGAAGCACGATTAAGGAATTTAGAGATATTTTGAGCATGTTTGACTAATAATAAATAGTCTGCTCTTTTATGTTCTTGAAGAAAATGGCTCAAAAGCTTTAAGTTCTTCGTAACCTCTTCAAGAGAGAATCCCATATAGAAAATATATGAGATAATTCTTGCTGAAAGCATGGATGCTTGGAAGCATCGACGCCTAAAAGCATCTAAGGTGCTAGACTCACGACCTGGCGGGTAAGAAGAATGCTTTTTTGCACTCTTAATGCGCCTCATTGCTGATTCTACTACTATAGAATGATGAGGAAGTTGAGTCTTTTGAAAACCTGGAGAAGGTGGCACTTTGTATATAGTGTCAAGTCTTTAAGAATGTGGGGATACCGTTAAGGGGGTTTCCCACATTCTTAATAATAGATCCTGTAAGATCTGATGTACAGGAAACATAAACATCTCCTTTGAAGCCCAAGGGTATTGCAGAGTTCCTGAATCCCTTGGTACAGACTCTTTCTGAGGTATGGAAATGGCAAGTAGCTTTGCCATATCAAGCACAAAAGCTTGAAAGGAAATCTTTTCTGAGGGGTACCCTCCAAATTGAGGGGTAAAAGCTGGAACTGGTGAAAGTTCAGCTGTGGTACCCATGGACTCATCCCAGTCATCAGAATTGGAAGACTTGAAAGGATGAAGCACCGGATTTTCTTTAAAAAGATGTCTTCGGTACCGCTCGAGGTCGGTACCGAGCCGAGTCGGTACCGAATCCTCTATGCTTGAGAGCGATTCCAGGTTCGGCATCGGAGGAAGTCAGCCCGTCAAAGGAGACATTGACGGTACCAGCAGCGGTGCCAATGTCGATACCGGCACGTGCACCGATGCTGATGGCAATGGCAGCACCGGTAGCGATGCCCATACCGGCATCGACACTGACATCGATGCCGATACCGGCACCGATGCCGACACCGGCATTCGGAGAACGGTCTGCAGCGACTCTAGCGGTACCGAAGTAGCTGAGAGATTCACTAGACCAAGTTCGATGGCGAGGAGTCTTTCATCCATCACCATAGCCGATGCCGGGGTATCGGTACCGCTCAAAGCGGCCAGATCCACCGAGCATGGCACAGGTATGTCCATGGAGGTAAAAACCTCGGGAACAACATGAAGCCCCGATAATGCTTTGGAGCCCGAAGACTCCCGCTGGGACTGTATTGCCATAATGTCCTTGAGGGCAACGCCAGAGGCATCTCGATGCTTAGAAGGAGATCTACCTCTCGAGGATTGGCTAGTCTTAATAGATTTTTGTTTGGTTACCTGATCCTGGGAGGAAGAAGAAATTCTGGCTGGTGACATCAGGCCTGATGTGAACCGGGTATCGAGTTGTACTCGATCTTGAAGAGTTCTTCTAGTTAAACTCCTGCAGGTGAAACACTCCATCGAGTAATGGTCAGGACCTAAACACTTTAGACACCAGTTATGAGTGTCTACTAATTTAGTTGTACCGCCACACTTTGAGCATTTCTTAAGGATAGTGGCTGGCTTTTCCATGAGAAAAGGATAGAGGCCTAGTGGCCAAAATACTTCAGCACTAAGTAGGAACGAAAATATTCTTTAGTGAAAAAGGAAAATTTTCAGTAAAAAGAAAGAAAAGCACCGGCGGTACCGGTGGACATCGAAAGAAGGCAGGCGCGACCACAAAAAATAAAAATAAAAAAATAATAATTTTCCGTGGTGACAAGGACACGTCCTGTCGGCTCCGTGGAAAACGAAGAACTGATGTGAGGGAAGTGAATAGGCGGGAAGGCAGCGGGCATGCGTGTGGGCATCCTCCCAAAGGCTTTCTTTTTGGGAAGCTGGGGAGCATTCCCGCACGGGCTCCGTCGGTACTGACGTTTACCCATATGTGAAGACTCATTCCTGCTTGTTCCTGGAGATACTGTTTTGAGAAACATGCCTTGTTTGACTGCAAAGGAGCAATTGCACCCACTGAGCTCTGAGGCACCACTGAGCCGCCCGCATGTGCAGACGGGCATTCGGGGTCACATGTACCGTGGATGCCATGTGACCCAGGAGCTGCAGGAAGTGTCTGGCGGAGACCTGAGAATTGCTTTGGAACTGGCTGGCCAAGCCCATCAGTCTGTGGGCCCTGTCCTCGGGCAAGTAAGCTCTTGCCTGCAGGGTTCTAATCTTGACCCTATAAACTCTAGGTTCTGTGAGGGGAGCAAAGTGGACTTTGCGTAGTTGATGACAAAGCCCAGATGCTGAAGAAGAGAGACAGTGCGAAGAGTGGCTTGTCTGACCTCCTGGAGAGAGTGACCCCTAATGAGCCAGTCATCCAGGTATGGGAAGACAAAAATTCCCTGATTTCTGAGATAGGCCGCCACCACCGCCAGGCATTTGGTGAAAACCCTGGGGGCAGAAGTTAGGCCAAAGGGAAGTACTCTGTACTGAAAATGGTTTCCTCCCACCACAAATCTGAGATATTGTCTGTGGTCTGGATGGATGAGAATGTGGGTATAAGCATCCTTTAGGTCTAAGGAGCATAGCCAATCTCCCTGCTGGAGGTAGGGCAGCAGTATCCCAAGGGTAAGCATCTTGAACTTTTCCCTCTCCAGAAACTTGTTGAGATTTCGCAAATCTAGGATGGGCCTGAGGCCTCCTGTCTTTTTTGGTACCAGAAAGTACCTGGAGTAGAAGTCTCGCCCTTCTAGGTGGTGAGGCACCGGTTCCACCGCCTGTTCCTTTAGAAGACTTGCCAGCTCCTGAAGGAGGAGGTTTCTGTGCAGAGGGAGTCTTGGAGGCTCCCCTGGAAAGTAGGAGGGGGGTATCTGGTGGAAGTGGAGCATGTAGCCATTTTGGACTATGCTGAGGACCCAGATATCCCCTGTTATGGCTGGCCACCTGTAGGCGTACAGGGTCAGCCGACCTCCTGTGCTGAGTGGAGCCAGCTGTGGAGAAAAGGCTATGCTGTGGGAGTCAAAACCCCGCTCCCTGCTGTGCAGGAGCTGGAGCTGGCGGCTTGGGGGTCCTTCTGCCTACGGGGCCCATGCCCCTGCCCCTTGGCCTGCTGGCCCTGTTGGGGAGCTAGAGAGGCATGATATTGAGGGTAGGATTTGTAGGCAGCACCCTTCCTCAGGAAAAAGGGCCTCGAAGCCATCATAGGCTGCTCGAGATATAAACTTCGAGCACTCTCGAATCCCCGATGACAAAGCTTTGAACCTCTGCAAAGGTTCCTTGGAGAGGCCAGGTGAGAACCCAGCAATCTCCTTTGCCAGGTCTCGCAGGTACATGCCCATGTTCAGCTGGTAGGGCTGGACATGGCAAGACAGCATAGAGCCCTGTAAGCACTTTCTACCAAGGGCATCCAGGTTCCGGGACTCCCGGCCTGGGGGCACCAAGGGGTGCATCTTCTTACTCTTCAGACGGTGCATGGCCAATTCCACAAACATGGAGTGGTGTGGTAGCTGCGCCTTTTGGAACCCAGGGCTCTTACAGACTCGATAAATGGAATCAACCCGTTTGCTAAGAACCGGCGTCATGGCCGGAGCCTCCCACATATGGAAGAGCAGCCGTTCCAGCATCGGAGGAACCAGTACAGAAAAGGCTTCCTTCGGAGGAAAATCATACTGGAGGGCATTGAGCTCCTCGGCTCAAGGCTCCTCCTCGGCGTCCACAGGGAAGGCCAAGGCCTTGGCCATGTCCCTCATGAAGTCCGAGAACTGGGTATCCTCCGGGGGGACCTTCTCCGAGGCTTGGACTCCAGTGAGTCCGAAGGGACGCACCGGGTCCGGAAGGTGTCCGGGGACTCCCCCTGTCCTCCGTCTCCCACTCCGACTCCTCGAGGAGGAATCGAGCGGCCAAGCTGCTCTTCAAGGCCGTCAACCTGAGTCCAAGCTCAGGAGACTCAGCAACCCCCAACTCGGGCCCGACGCCGTCGTTGGCTCCCCCGGAGGAGAGTCTACGAGGACAACCGCACTTACGTGACTCAGGGACTCCGGCTCCACACGAGGTAGCTTGGAAGGCCTCTCCAAGAGCCCGGGGCAGCGGTCAGGGCTACGCAACCTGGCCCTCGAGGAACCAGGAGCCTCCACCGATGCAGCCCTCGCAAGCTTTTTCTTCCTTCAGTGCTCCCAGGAGGGAGACTCCCTTTCAGAGGAACCCCGACTGCGCTCGGGGTCAGACTCCCGAGATGTCGAGGCCTCTGACGAAGTCCGGGCCCGGCCGGACGCGGAGTCAGAGAAAATTCTCTCACGTTGATGCTGACAGCTCCGAAGCGCCTTCAACGACATTTTGCCGCACGGGCCAAAGGCCAGCAGATCATGGTCGGGCCCCAGGCACCAGAGGCAGCAGTCATGTGTGTCGGTGAGAGACATACGTTTCTTAAACTGATCACACTTTTTGAACCCGCTGGCAGCCATCGGGGGAAAAAGGGCACCTGCGAGGTCAAAAGACCGGGCTGCCAGTGAAAACACAAAAAGAGTGCGAACGCTAGTCACGAAGGACAAAAAACGAAAATCACAACTCTGGACTCGATACCGGTGTACCGAGCCCAGGCGGGAAAGGGAACCGGCGTCGAACCAGATAAGATAACGTGAAAATCGCAGAAAAAAATAAACTTTTCCTGGGTGACACGAATTCATGTCTGTTGGGCTCTGCGAAAAAAGAAAGACTGAGCAAGATGGCACCCTTTGGTGGGAAGGGGACCGCGCAGGCGCGCTGCATTCCCAAAGGCTTTCTTTGAAAGCTGGGGAAATGCTCTGCACTGGGGCTTTCTTGGCGCCGACATTACCCATATGTGAGGACTGACTTCCTGTTTGGTCCTGGAGAATTTAATCTTTATATGTGGGTGATGTTGGTACTGACAGAGCCCACGTGGCAATGCTCCCCAGCATCCAATAGGAAAGCTTTTGGGAGCATCCCACTGCACCTGCTTAGCTGCATTCCCGCCTTTCCAGCTCTCCCTCCTCAGTTGAGTTTGTAGCTGAGATAAAAGGAGAGAAGGAGAAGTAGAAGAAGACCTACAACTCCTAGGGGAGGAGGGTGGGTTGTGAAGACTAAATTCCTAATGTTCCCAGAGATCACCTGCTATAGGTGAGTAACTATTCTATCTCCAAGAACAAGCAGGAATGTAGTCTTCACATATGGGACTCCCTAGCTCGGAGATGCCAGAGAGATGATCTCAGAGTCGGCTGTGGAATCACAGGTATAAGTAAGGAGATCATATATCTCCCAAGCATGTCTGGTATCGAAACCTGGGATGGAGGGTAGGAGTTGATCTAAGTCTGAAAGAGATGCTGGAGAACAGCTTAGGCAAACAAGGCATCATGGCGGGAGTCCTTGTCCAGGCAATAGTGAGCACCAAAAGTGTGGACAGAAGACCAAGTTGCTGCTTTGCATATCTCATCAATTGCTACAGAGCGTAGATTTGCCATAGAGGCAGCCATGGCCCGCATATTATGTGCAGTGACATGAACCTTGAGAGAGAGTCCTGCCTATTCATAAGCAAAGGAGATGCACTCTGCTATCCACCTGGAAAGAGTACGTTTGGATACTGGCAACCCCAGGTGACTAGAGTCAAAGGAGATGAAAAGTTGGGAAGTTTTTCTGTGCTCTTGAGTTCTCTGGAGATAAAAAGCCAAAGCATATTTGCAATCCAGAGTGTGAAGGGTTGCCTCTGCCCTAGAGGAATGAGGTCTAGGGAAAAAGACAGGAAGGTTGACTGACTAGTTTAAATGGAAGGGCGAGATCACCTTTGGCATAAAGTGAGGATGAGTCATAAGGACCACCTTATCATGGTGGAATCGTGTATAAGAGTCAGCCACCAGAGCCTGCGGCTCACTAATTTGTCTTGCTGAAGTGAGGGCAATAAGGCAGGTGAAATTCCATGTGAGAAACTTCAGTGAGGTAGTGACTAGAGGTTCAAAGGGCAGCTTGAGCAGCTGTCCTAAAACAACATTAAGATCCCATGCCACTGGAGGGGACCTAATGAGAGGTTTGGTTAATAGAAGACCCCTCATAAAGTGTGCTACAAGCGGCTGAGAAGAGGTGGGCTGGCCACCTAAGGACATGTGAGAAGCCGCAATTGCACTTAGATGTACTCTTACCTAATTGGTTTTGAGTCCAGAAGAAGACAGGTGAGGATATATTCAAGTAATGCCTCCACCGGAGCTGAGAAGGGGTTAAGATCCCTCTCAGAACCCCAGAGCAAATCTACGCCACTTGAAGGCGTAAGAGCGCCTGGTGGATTGCTTCCTAGAAGCCAAGAGGATGTTCTTAACCTCCTAGGAAAGGTTAACGTCCTGGAAGGCTAAGCCCTCAGCAGCCATGCGGTCAGATGGAGGGACTGTGGACTGGGATGGAGCAATGTCCCCTCCTCCTGAGATAGGAGATCTGGAGTAAACCCCAGATCTATGGGTTAAGCCCGAGACAGATGTAGAAAGAGAGGATACCACGGTTGTTGTGGCCAGAGTGGGGGTATGAGTATCACGTAGTCCCTGTCTCTCTGGAGTTTGAAAAGAGTCTTGGGAATGGGAGAGAAGGTATATAGGAAGACTTGACCCCAGCAAAGATGAAAAGCATCCACTTGCTGGCTATCCGGTGCAGGAGCCCTGGAGCAGAAGCGAGGAAGCTTGGCAGTCTGAGGACTTGCAAACAGGTCTATCTCCGGGGTTCCCCAAATCTGAAAAATGTGAGACACTTTGTCTACATGGAGAGACCACTCGTGGGGAAGAAGGATTCAACTCAGTTTGTCCGCCAAGACATTGTGTTTGCCAAAAAAATATACCGCATGCAAGTGAATGCGATGCTGTATGGCAAAATACCACAAATGCAGGGCCTCACTGCAGAGGATCCATGAGCCTGTTCTGCCCTGCTGGTTCAAGTAGAACATGGCTACTGGATTGTTGGTCTGGACTAGAGCTGTGCGGAATTGAAAATGGAACTGGAACACTTTGAGAGCATTGTGAATGGTTCTGAATTCCAGCAGATTTAAGTGGAGATGTGACTCCTGATGAGACCAAAGTTCCTGAGTGAAGAGACTGTCCAGATGAGCTCCCCAGCCCAATTTGGACACAACTTGCCCTTGAGTACAGAGCTTAAAGATTCCAAATTACCCCTGCCTACCGATAACCAGATTAATATGAATAAAATACAGTCTCTAAAATGCTTCTATGCAAATGCTAGAAGTCTAAAAAATAAGATGGGAGAGTTAGAATATATAGCACTAAATGAGAAGTTAGATATGATTGGTATCTCAAAGACATGGTGGAAGGAGGACAACCAGTGGGACACTGTGATACCTGGGTACAAACTATATCGTAATGATAGAGCTGATCAAATTGGTGGAGGGGTTGCGCTCTATGTTAGAGAGGACATTGAGTCACAAAGGATTAAAGTTCTACAGGAAACAAAATTCGCTGTAGAATCTCTATGGATTGAAATTCCATGTAAAAAGGAGAAGGTGATGGCAGTGGAGGGTGTACTATCGATCGCCTGGCCAGAATGAACAAATGGATGATGAAATGCTCAAAGAAATCAGGGAAGCTAACAAAAGTTACAGAACAGTAATAATAATGGGTGGTTTCAATTAAACCGGTATTGACTGGGTCAGTGTCACGGCAGGACATGCTAGGGAGATAAAGCTCCTAGATGAAATAAATGACTGCTTTTTGTAGCAGCTGGTTCATGAACCGACCAGAGGGGAAGCCATTTTGGACTTAGTCCTTAGTGGAACACCAGATCTAGTGCAAGAGATAAGGGTGCTGGGGCCACTTGACAATAGTGATCATAGCATGATCACTTTTGATTTAATTAATGGAGAAGGGATGGTAAGGAAATCCACATTACTACCTTTTAACTTTCGAAAGGGAGACTATGATAAAATGAGGAAAATAATTAAGAAAAAACTAAAAGGAGCAGTTGCAAAGGTTAAAGACTTACATCAAGCTTGGGTGTTGCTTAAACATACTATCTTGGAAGCCCAGACCAGCTGTATTCCACGCTTTAAGAAAAGTGGAAGGAAGTCCAAAAATATGCCAGCATGGTTTAAAGGTGAGGTCAGAGAGGCTGTTGCCAAAAAAGCATCTTTCAGGAAATGGAAAAAAAAGCCAAATGACAAAAACTGGAAACAGCACAAGCATTGGCAAGTTAAATGCAGGGCATTGATAAGGCAGGCAAAGAGAGAATTTAAGAAGAAACTTGCTGTGGAAGCAAAAACGCGTAATAAAGACTTTTTCAAGTACATTCGTAGCAAAAAAACCTGTGAGAGAGTCAGTTGCACCATTAGATGATAGCGGGGTAAAAGGAGCAGTAAAAGGGGACAAGGCTATAGCGGAGAGACTGAATGAATTCTTTGCTTCGGTCTTTACTGAGGAAGATGTAGGGATGTTACCCATGACTGACGTGGTATTTAAAGGTGATACTGCGGAAGAATTGAAAGAAATATCGCTACACTGGGAAGATGTGTTACAACTATTTGATAAACTGAAGAGTAGCAAATCACCTGTAACGGATGGTATACATCCAAGGGTGTTGAAAAAACTGAAATATGAGATTGAAGACCTGCTATTAGTAATCTGTGAACTATCATTAAAATCATTTGAGTCCAATGTAACACCTGAAGATTGGAGGATCGCCAATGTAACGACAATTTTTAAAAAGGGTTCCAGGGGTAATCCGGGAAACTACAGACCGGTGAGCCTGACGTCAGTACAGGGAAAAATGGTAGAAACCATTATAAAGAACAAAATTACTCAGCATGTAGATAGTCATGGCTTAATGGGAGACAGCCAACATGGCTTTAGACAAGGAAGATCTTGTCTTACTAATCTGTTATGTTTTTTTGAAGGTGTGAATAAACAGGTAGATAAAGGAGAGTCGGTTGATATAGTGTATCTGGACTTTCAGAAAGCCTTGGACAAGGTCCCTCATCAGAGACTTTTGGCAAAACTAATAAGTCATGGGATAGGAGGTGATATACTATTGTGGATCAGGAACTGGTTAAAAGATAGAAAGCAGAGGGTAGGGCTAAATGGCCAATTTTCCCAATGGAAAAAGGTGAATAGTGGAGTACCCCAGGGATCTGTGCTGGGTCCGTTGTTTTCTGATATATTCATAAATGACCTGGAAAAGGGAATAACGAGTGAGGTTATCAAATTTGCAGATGACACAAAACTATTTAAAGTTGTTAAAACCCAAGAGGATTGTGGAAACTTGCAAGAGGATCTTGATAAATTGGAAGACTAGGCATCCAAATGGCAGATGAAATTTAATGTGGACAAGTGCAAAGTTATGCACCTAGGAAAGAACAACCCAAATTATGGTTGCACAATGCTAGGTTCCACATTGAGAACCACCACCCAGGGAAACGATTTAGGCGTCATCATGGATAACATGTTAAAACCCTCCGCCCAGTGTGCAGCGGCAGCCAAGAGAGCAAACAGAATGCTAGGTATCATAAGGAAAGGAATGGAAAATAAAACAAAGGATATTATAATGCCTCCGTATCGTTCCATGGTGCGACTGCATCTTGAATACTGTATGCAATTCTGGTCGCCGTATCTTAAAAAGGATATAGCATCATTAGAAAAGGTACAGAGAAGACCGCTAATGAGCTTCTTTCATCCGAATGAGTTCCGCTAATCACCTTCATTTCATTCGAGTGAGTTCCGTTTACCATCACCTTCTGTCATCTGTTAGTCAACCAATTTCTGATCCATACATAAACACAGTGCACAAATTGGCATTTTACTTACCAGTTAATGCTCTTTCCTTGAGTCCAGACAAGTGGGTTATGTTCTCCTACCAGTAGACGGAGTCAAAGAGGAATGAAAAGCTCAGGTTTCAATGACATCACTCCCATGCCTCTATTCGCTTCAACCACCTTCAATATTCATCCTAAAGCATATGGGAGAAATATGGCAAGACTAACACAACCTCAACTGTGGGCAACAATGGATGATCAACAGTAGAGAACTATGTACCTGAAAGCATAAACATAAGGTTGTTAGTGGTTGATAAATCTGCAGAGACAAGTATAAAAACCACAGTGGAGTCAAGGGAACCGCAGCAGAAGAACGGACCAAAGTACAGTGTCAGGGGTGGGCCCTGGACTGGTGTAGCAGGACTCAAGGAAAAGACATTAATGATAAGTAAAATGTCACCTTTCATAGTGTCCTGCTAGACCAGTCCAGAGAAGTGGGATGTACCAAAGCTACAACTCCACAGGGCGGGAAGAAGAAACAGCAACTCGCAAAGCCTTGAGCCAAAGGCTGTTTCTGTCCACACGTGGACATCCAAGCGGTAATGCTTGACAAAAGTAGAAAGTGATACTCACGTCATTGCCCGACAAATGTCTGCCACGAGGATGCTTGTGCTCAGGTAGAATGGGCGCAAAACCCCTCTTGAACTGGCCTGTTCCGCAACAGATACGCCAAGCAATGGTTCCCTTAATTCAGTACCCCAATGTCGACTTGGCCGCCACGCCACCCAGCAAAGAGCACAAAACATGGTCAGACATGAAAGGAATTCATAACTTCCAAGTACCAGAGAAACACCCTCTGGACATTCACAAGGCAAATATCCTTATCCTTCCCTCAACACTGCACCTTCCTGAAGGAAGGCAGGCAGACCACGTGGTTCATGTGAAAGGGAGAAATCACCTTAGGCAAGAAGGAAGGCACAGTACAAATAGAAACGGACTCCTCTGAAAAAGACAGATAAGGATCTCAGTAAGACAGACTCTGCAGCTTGGAAATCCGCCTTGCAGAACAGATCGCGACTAAGAAGACCATCTTGAACATCCAATCCTTTAAAGTAGCACACTTCAAGGGGTGCTGCCATTAAGGCCTTGGGCACCAGACACAGATCCCAGGAAGGGATCAGAGACTGAAGTGGACGACGCAGATACCAAATGCCCTGGAGAAAGCACGAGATGTCCGGGTACAAGACTAGAGACTTACCAGCCACCGGACCTCGGAAACTGAATACAGCTGCCACCTGAACTTTCAGAGCGCTGAGGGAAAGGACCTTTTCCAGGATGATGGGTCCCTGCCATAATAGGCCCCGAGACAGAACAGAAGAAGAGGCACCCGCAGGAGCCGCATCAGGTCTCCGAACCATGCTCTCCTTGGCCAATCCAGCACCACCAGAACAATCCTGCCTGGGTGGCATTCTATACAGCAAAGTACACGCCCCACCAGGGCCAAAGAGGAAACACATACAGCAGGTGCTGACTTGAACAAGGCTGGATCAGGGCGTCGACACACTTGGAACTCCATCTTTGTGCAATGACAGAAGTTGCTGCAAACTTTGGGACTGGCATGGGTCACCAGAAACATTTCAAAGCAATGCAGAATAAACTGAAATGCCTCCTACTCAACTCCTACTCTCCAGGATCCAGAAAATACCAGCTGAGTAAGACTGCTTCCACATTGTGCACCCCGACAATGTGCTGAGCCGACAAGGCTAGGAGGTTTTTCTCCAAACAGGCAAACAGGAGAGCCATCTCCAGAGCTACTCCAGCAAGCCTCATGACACATTGCTGATTGACATAAGCCACAACCGTGTGTTGTCTGAAAACACTCGAACCGCCCGGCCCTCAACCAGAGGCCAGAAATGCAGAAGAGCCATCCTAATGGCCCTCACCTTGAAGCAGTTGATGGACCACACCACTTTCCTATGGTTCCAACAGTCCTGGGCCATGCGGTCTGGCAATGGGCTCCACAGCCCAAGAGACTGGCAGCCATGTCAGGAGGATCCAGGGGAAATCATACAGCAACATGCCCTTCCTTAGATGTCAGAATCGCTGCACCACAGAAACCTGGACCTCACCATCAACGGGAGCGAGAGCCTGCGTTCAAACTCCTGAGAACTCGGGGACCACTGATCCAGCAAGGACCGCTGGAGCATTCACATGTGAGCATATGCCCACGGCACAGTCTCTATGGTCACTGTCATCAATCCGAGCAGCTGAAGATAATCCCAGACTCTGGGAGCCTGCTGCGTACAAAACAGCTCCAGGCAATCAAACAGTCTTTTGACTTTCTCTTCTGGCAGGAAGGCTATGCCCACATGAGTGTCAAAATATGCTCTCAGAAATGCTAAGGACTGGGAAGGCAACAGCTGGTTCTTTCCCTGATTGATCACCCAGCTGAGGCTTTCCAAAATGACTCTACCCGAGACGCCTCTGAAAAGGAATGACTTTGGAAGAGCCAGTCATCCAGGTATGGATGAACACAGATCACTCGGTGCCTCAGCACCACAGCCGCTGCCACCATGACCTTGGAGAATGTCCTCGGGGCGGTGCACAGACCAAAAGGGAGGGCAGTGAACTGAAAGTAAGAACCAAGAATGGCAAAAAGAAGACACTTCTGTTGATCTCTTCAGATCGGGATATGAAAATATGCAATGGCCAGATCCAGAGAAGACAAGAATTCCCCTCGGTGCACTGCTTGAATTTTAGAGTGCAATGTTGCCATCCAGAAGCGCAGAATGCGCAAGTTCTCGTTAAACCCTTTGAGGTCCAGAATGGGCCAAAAAGAACCGTTCTTTTTGGGCACCACAAAATAGATGGAGTATTTGCCTTTGCCCAAAGTCTGATGGGTCGGGCACCACTGACCTTAGGCATAGCAACTTATCCAAGGTGGCCTAGCACAGTGGCACTTCTGCTCACAGATTTACATGGAGAGATGACAAAAACATCTGGAATCAACTCTTTGTTACACACAGATGAACTGAAAGCGTAGTTACTTCCAGTGGGGACATTGGCTATGCTCCTTGGATCTAAAAGATGCTTATACACAAATCCTGAGCCATCCCGTGCACCAGCAGTCAGGGCCGGACTGTCCACTAGATGAGGTAGGCAGCCGCCCCAGGGAGTGGCGGCAGTGGCAAACATGGGCAGCCAAGCTGTCCCCCCCAGCTGCCACTGCCTGCCTCAGCCTCCCAAGGCAGAATCGGCGGCGGCAGGGGGGGGGGGCAAGATCAGGGTTTCTCCCTAGGGTGCTTCAGACTGGCATCCGCTCCCAGGGTATTCACAAAGTGCTTAGCGGTGATCGCCACCTCGCTGAGGATGTGAGGCGTGTTAGTCTTTCTGCATCTGGAAGACTGGCTCATTCAAGGGAGCACACCTGATGAGGTCTCTCATGTGGTGCGCTGCACCATTCTCATACTAGAACACTTGGGGGTTTGTCATCAACTATCCCATGTGCAGCCCATGCAGCGCCTCAAGTTCATTGGCACCCTCCTCAACAATGCTCAAGCCAGAGCATTCCTTCCGACCAAGAGGGCCCAGCGACTGTCGGATCTCCCCCAGGCGGTGAGTGCCAGCACCCCTGTCTCGGCACACCAAATGCTATGCCTCCTGGTTACATGGCTTCCAAAGTTCATCTCACCCCATATGCTTACCTCAAATAGTGGCAGGCCCAGTGGAGCCTCTCCACTCAGTGGACATAGGCAACAGGATACCTGGAGGACAAGATCCAGTTGAGCCCACCGCTCACTGACTCCCTCATTTGTTGGCAGCAGCCGCTGAATCTCCTGGCGGGGCTTCCCTTTCAGGCGTTCCCAGATCAGCACAAACTCCCCACGGAAACCTCCATGCTCGGATGAGGGGCCTACTGGAACGGCCTCCAGACACAGGGTATCTGGTCATGGGCTAAGGCTCAACTGCACAACAACTTCCTCGAGCTCAGGGTGACTGCAATGGCCCTAAGGGTGTTTCAAACCTACAGCCAACCAGATCGTCCTGGTACAGATGGACAATCAAATGGCAATGTTAGACTTCAACAAGAAGGTGGAAAGAGCTCGTACCCCCTCTGTTGGGAGGCAGTCCGCCTCTGGGACTTTGCCATCAGCCAGGGTATGCTTTTCAGGACAGTGTACCTCCCAGGACATGACAATGCATTCGTGAATAGGCTCAGTCGGATGCTCCAGCCCTATGAGTGGCAGCTCAATCCAAACGTTCTTCGGCACATCTTCAGCAGGTGGGGCACCCCTACAACGGAACTTTTTGCCAGCCCCAGCAATGCCTAGTTGTATCGGTTCTGCTCCAGAGTTCCAGCTCCTGCTCGGACAGTGGCTGGCAAGTTTCTCTTCCCTTGGGGCGAGGGTCTACTGTATGCATACCCTCCCACCTTCCTGGAAGCCAAGACCCTCTTCAAGATACAGGCTGACCAGGCCACATTCATTCTCATGGCCCTTTGATGGCCCAGACAGCCATGGTTCCCCTTGCTGCTGCATCTCTCTCAGGTGCCCCCGGTTCCCCTGGGCTGCGCCCCAGATCTGCTCTCACAGGGGGAAGGGACCCTCCTGCATCCCAACCTAGAGTCCCTAGCTCTGACGGTGTGGCTGCTGAGAGGGTAGAGCTGGCCCAGTTTCACCTGCCCAGGGATTTTGAGGATGTCCTCACATCCAACAAGGATTTCACCAGATGGTCATATGCCTTCAAATGGCATAGGTTTGCGCTCTGGTGTGCAGATAGGGATATTGGTCCCTTCACCTGCCTGGTGCAGGAGGTCCCGCAGTACCTCCTCCATCTCTCCAGTGCTAGTTTGAAGTCCAGTTCCATATGGGTACACCTCAGAGCTCTTGCGGCTTACCATCATCTAGTTAACAGTCAATCCCTGTCTGTTCACCCTCTTGTTGGCTGCTTCATGAGAGGACTGCATGGGACTGTAGTTCTCACGAAGCTCATTGCTCCTCCCTTCGAGCCACTTGCCTCTTGTCATCTCAAGTATCTCACTTGGAAGGTAGTCTTCCTCGTGGTGCTCATGTCTGCACGTAGGGTCAGCGAATTGCAGGCTTTAGTGGCCCATGCCACCTTACATCAGGTTCTATCATAATAGGGTGGTCCTTTGTGCTCAACCTAATTTCTCCCTAACGTGGTCTTCTCCTTTCATCTCAACCAGAAGGTGGTTCTCCCCACCATTATTCCTAGGCCTCAAGCGAGCAGAGTTGAGGCCTCTCTTCACACTCTAGATTGTAAAAGAACTTTGGCCTTCTACATTGAGAGAACGAAGACTCATCACCGCTCATCTCAGCTGTTCATCTCTTATGACATGAACAGGCTCACGGTTGCGGTCACTAAGTGCACCCTTTATACCTGGGTGGAAGACTGTATCTCCTTTGCCTATTGGCAGGCTGGTTTCTCTCTGGAACATCATGTTAATAGCTCTTAATGTCTGAGCCATGGCTGCCTCTGTGGTGCATCTGTGCTCCTTCTCCCTTCTGGAGATCTGCCAGGCTGCTACCTGGTCTTCGACCCACACCTTCACAACTCACTACTGTCTTGATGGGAATTCCTGTCGTAACAATGCCTTCAGACAGGATGTGCTGCAACATCTCTTCGGGAATTGATACAACTCCTCCCGGCCCTTCTGTCTGACCAAGTTACTAGAGAATTGCTTCTCTGCTTGAAACTGGGGCCGCATTCTGACAATCTGGCTACTCAGCGTTCTTCGCTGTCATTCACGGTCCGTTTTTCGGTCTCCCATGGTTTTTACAAATTTTTCAGTAGCCTGTAGCTAGTGAGTCCCATATGTGAGGACTGACTTCCTGCTTGTTCCCGGAGAAAGTGTAGTTACTCACTTGTAGTAGGTGTTCTCCGGGAACAGCAGGAATCAATCCTCACTACCCTCCCCATGGAGTTCTTTTTTTCTTTTTCTGCTTGATTAAACTATGTCGTCATACTGAGGTAAAATGGCACCCTTGGTCAGGAAGGTGACCACTTGTGTGGTAGAACTCCCAAAGGCTTTCTCTGAAAGATGGGGAGTGGTTACCATTCGTGTTCCATCGGTGCCAACATCACCCATATGAGGACTGATTCCTGCCGTTCCCGGAGAACACTGCTACAGATGAGTAACTACGCTACATGTTCTTTGATTTATGTTGTTTTTACCACATGATGCTTTATACATTATATAAGTTATGCTTCTTTTCTTTGGTGAGAGTGCCAACCAGATTGTTATCCTCAGTTGTAAGGATGCAACTAGATCATTGTCGTGTGACTGATTCGTGGCCCCATCATCTTGTGTGGACTGTCTATTTTGCCTTTGGGCTGTGTCATGGCTCTCTGTGGGATGGGTGGATCTGGAGGAGTGAAGGGTTTTTTTTCTGTGACATTCGGACTGTATGTTTGCCTTTGTACTGTTTATTCTGGGTTGGTTTCTTTATGAGGAATATTGTACAACTGTGTTCGGTTCTCTGGTTTGTGATAAGGAAGCTTATCATAGCTCAGGTAGGAGCTATAGAAAAGATGATGTGACTCTGAACAAGCAACCTGTCAGTTCTGGTAGAAGCAAGAAAACAGAGTTTTCACATAAAAGACTACCAGTCCCAGAATGCACCAGGTTTCCAGCAGCCATGAGGGGGGCTGAAGTGAGAAAACCTGTGTTCAATCCAGAGAGCTATGAGGTAATCCCTAAGCACTCATCTCAAAGGGCAGGGCCTGATTCAACACAGCTGCGCTGTGTTAGGGAGGAGCACACATTAGGACAGAATAAGAATAGAGCTTATTCTACAGATAATAGCTTCAGCAAAAGCTACAAGCTCCAGCCCGGCTACAAGCACCAACATCATCTCGAGAAGCAGAAGCCAAGCCAAGCGGATAGAGAGAGAGGGAAACTCTCTGGAAGGAAAAGAAGAAAGGCCATTGGAAGGTCTGGGAGAGTCCAAGGCAGTACCTATACTGGGAGGTATTCCAAATGCCAGCAGAGTCCCTTGGACTGGAGTCAGCCAGAGGAATGGAATGGCAGAGATAGGAATCACCAGTGGCTACCTGGAAGAGAGAAGACTGCACGTGGACAGGACTTTCAGACCTATGCCAGAAGGTATGTGAGGAAAGATCCAGTGTCCAGGGATCAAGATTGGAAGGCTGGACATCAGAACTGGATTACATACTGGCCAGGCTATACAGAGAGGAATTATGATAGCAGGAGAGGCTCAGGTATGAACACTGATCCAGACCCTATATATAATAGTGAATGGCAGCAAGGGAATAAGCATTCTCATGATAATGCCTTATTGAAAGACTCGTCTGTGCCAATGTATGATAGTGACCCTATGCTGATTGATGAAGGGGGAGATACAGCAGATGAAACTATTAATTACATGGACTGTTCTTTATCCAAGTGCTATTGCTAGCTTTCTGTGAGCAAACACATCAGCCATCACAAAGAAATCTAACTTTGTTCTTTATTTCACTGCAAACAGCTCCTAAAGCAGGATTTTGGGCTCACACAGTAGCAGCCAGCCAGCTAAAGGGTTTCAGCTGGACAATTGATAGTAATTAAAGCTGCACCTGATTGTGTGTGTGAGCAAGGGAGAGTCACTGTTGGATCTGCGTGGAAAATAAGCAGAAGTTAACCTAACAAGCAAAGTTCATTTATTTCTTTGTGCCTTTTCATTTGGTAATTATTTGCTAAGAAAACATTAGCTAATTGCCTGACAAGTTGAAGGTTGTTTTCTGATTTGCTTTGAGACTTTATGTTATCCATTTAAACACTGCAAGCAAGTAACCTCATTTATATTGCTACCAAGCATACTTGTGCTGGGTGAATTAAACCCCATCAATAAAAGAAGTATTTTATTGGCTTTACCACTGGTTACACAACTCAATTATTGTCTTCAGCTGTGTTTGAAGTGAAAGAACTACATTACCCACAATACCTTGCAAGAATCATATGAATATATGCATCGTCAAGATTGTGTAAGTTCTCACCCTAGGCAGCCGTCTGACAGGTTGTAACTTTTGATGTGTGTATTTGATTCTCAATAAAAATTTGAAGTGGAAAAAGGGGACGAGTGATCATCATGCCTTATTTGTTTTCCAGGTGGCCAAAGAGAATCTTAAGGTTCGGATGCAGCAAGCAGCTGCAGTTCTAGGTGAGGAGGATGGGCTGGTTTCCCAGTGGTAGAGGTACTTCCTTCATTGGGGCCTGCAGATGGGGAAACCAGGACTGGACCACTGAGGAGCTATGACGATGACTGAGGCCCTGTCCGCTTGAATCCTGAGCATAACTTGAGTCGAGAGAGAATGGAGGGAAGGCTATAGAAGACTGGGAAGGCATCATGTGACCAAATGATGATTGCGGAGTCGGATGGAGCAGAAGAGGGGAAATTTGGCATTCTTGGCCAAGGTAAAGAGATCCACTTCTGGCATTCCCCACCTGCTGAAGATTTGCTGGACGACCTCTGGATCCAGGGACCACTCGTGAGAGTCTAGGTGCTGGCTGAGAGTGTTTGTGAATTGATTCTGCGATCTGGGTAAATGTGTTGCTTGTAGGACAATGTTGATGTACCAGGCGAGGAGCCAGAGGTATGTTGCCACCTGACAAGAGTCAAAGCGAGCCCGAACTCCTTGTTTCTTGATGTAAAATAGGGTGCTTTGATTGTCGGTCTGCACCAAAAGTATCTTCTTGCGGGCCCAGCACTGGAAGGTGGGGAGCACGCTGAATACTGCTCGAAGCTCTAGAACACTGATATGCAGAGCGCTTTCTCGAGAAAAGGTCCATAAACTATTATTAAAGAGGACCTGGGAAAGTCATTGTTTACCCCAGGATGAGCAGTGTGGAAGCTGTGGACTTTGGGTACCTGACAGGAACTTGTGACCTTGATTGGCCACTGTTGGAAACGGGATACTGGGCTTGATGAACTTTGGTCTGACCCAGTATGGCATTTCTTATGTTTTTATATTTCTTGGGCTGTCCACATACCCTGTGTGGTCAGGTGCAGTAAGTGCGCTCCCCATCCATAGGCAGAGGCATCAGTTGTAAGGGTGAGATGATGTGGAGAATCTTGGAACGAATGGCCGTGCTCAAGGTCTGATGGCATGGCCCACCAGTGCAGTGTTCTCTGGAAGTTATGGGCATTGTCCCCTGAAATGGTGATTCTTGTTCAAAGGGACTGAGGGTGTTGACTCCAGTTTAGCTTTAGATGCCATTGCAGCAGACGCATATAGTGTCTCGCTAATGAAACCACAATGAATGAGGCTGCCATGTGCCTCAGTAGTCAAAGAACTGCATGCGCAAAGGCGCACTGGCATGGCACAATTTTGATGCTGAGTCGCTGGAGTGACCAGGCTCTGTCGCTGGGCAGATACGCCTTTACAAACATCGCCTTGAGTGCATTGAATATAGAAAGGCAAGGCCCTCTCACAGTCCAAGGTATGGAGGACTGTCTCTGTCCGACTGGCATGCGGTCTGTGAAAGAAGGTAGGGAGGACCACCTCCTGTTTGAGGTGGAAAGAGGACACCACCTTCGGAAGAAATTTGGGATGCGGGCGAAGCACCGCCCTATTCTTATAAAACCTGGTGTAAGGCGTCTCAGCCACAAGGGCCTGGAGGTAACTTATCCTATAGGAAGAAGTGAGTGCAACCAGGAAAACCACCTTCCAGGAGAGATAGCAAAAGTGACATGTAGTGTCACGCCACCACCACTCGCCTCTAGCTTAAAGGGGCGTGGTTTTTAGAGGAATCTCCTGCTATCTGCTTTTTCCAGCTTTTCAAACTATTTCCCCGCAGTGCCTTCTGGGAAATGTAGTCTTTGTGTGGCTGTATGTTTGCAGCAGGCAGAAAGCTGTAGTCAGGCTCAAAGAGGTAAGGCAAATGACAGAATTTATTTTATGCACAATGGTTCGTTCATACCACGTACAGGATATTTGTTCAGGACTCTGTGAAGTAGAGCATTGACCAAAAACAAACTCAAAACCCAAAAATGGTTGTTTAAAGGTTCTCAATAACTCAGGATACATAGGGGCATGTTTACTAAAAACCGCTAATTTGCGCGCCGCAAAATAGCGCACTAAAAGCGGTACTTAAGAGCACTTAAATGGCCCGTAAACGTGCGGGTCACCACCGCACGCGTGCACGTCACACGAACGCGCCCCGCACAAGTACGGGCCCGCAAATGTCCGATAGAGGCGTGGAAAGGCTAACGGAGGGCGGAGGAAGGCTCCGGAGGGGCGGAGAGACGGGGCTTATGGGCAGGGAAGGGGAGGGGAGAGGCGCCCCGCACATTATCGGGGCTGAATTCGCAAGTAAAAAATAGCACGAGTGAAACACTCGCGGTAGAGGCCATGTAAAGGGAAGGGAAACCATTTTCGTCAGCAATGTACACCTAAACCGGGGAAACCTTCAAAACGTGAGCAGTGTGATACCTGTGCACAGCACAAAAGTGCAATTACAAATATCAAATGACCACCACAGAAATAGTACAAAGAGGAGGTCAGCTGGGGAACAGTGATAGTAAAGGGCAAAACCAAAAAACACACCCAGGAAAGCCCCAAAAATATAAATGAATTATGGAAGGGTCTACGGAGCGGAGACCTTTCCCAACACACATTTCCTTGTTACGTACGTTCCCTGTGAGTGGTGTTTATGGTTGCCCATCAATAGCAAGGTTGCCCAGTTTGTTTATATATCAACCCCCTTCTGCGGTGGTAAGTTCCGGGGTTTATTTGCACGTTTGTCACCAGACAGGGTGAATGAGCCCACAGTAAAAATGTGCAGAGCAGGGTTTGCGACTCCATCCTGCCAGGTTAACTATCTCCAGGGACTGCACTGTCTCTGTGGACACACTGTGGTGCAGCGGACAGAGCCAGTACCTCTAGGACCATAAGGCATAGGATCAAATCCCAGCTGGGGCTCATGCCAGCCCAGTTCCTATGTTTTACCCACCACTAAACAAAGATAGCACAGACACCCCTGTATTGCAGGGAACATAAGCATGGTGCAAACACCCATATTTTGCCCTACCCCGCACACACCCCATAACAATGGGCATTACCCACAGCCCAGTCCCCCACATCCGGTCCCGGAGTGCCACAATGCAATCAGGGCATATGCATTCCCTGAGAGTAGGAATGCCATCATGTTGGCGGACGAGTACAGGTGGTGGAGGGGGCAGTGGCTGCTAGCCACAGAAGACAGTGGCCTAGCCATGTGCAGGCTGGCACCGTCCACTGCAACAGACAGGCCCTGTCGGATGTACAGTCATGGACTGCCCAGGGAATCAAGCACATCTGTGGCAACACAGTGGCGCACTGCACACAGACAGTGTGTGCAAGAACAGAAGGTCACAGGTTCAAAGCCCTGCCAATCCTGTCCACATATCTTTACCCACAACTAATCCGTGATAGTAAGGACAAACCATTATTGCTGGGGACATACGCATTGCTCATACGCCAATTTTACACCCCACTGATCACAGACACCATGACGAGGGGCATTACCTAGAGCAGAGTCTCACAAATGCAGTCCCAGAGGACCACACACCATTCAGGTTCAATGCTGCCGCCCATACAAATGCCAGTGCTGTATATCTCTGCACCACCCCCATGGCATGTAGATGTAGCTAATGCATATTCATGAGGGACAGCAGGAAAACGCGAACAGTGTGTTGCAACCCTGGGCTGGATTTGGGAACCTCAGCCGTAAAGCAGCAGCCAACAGGGGCAGACACACCCACACCCACACCCACAGGCCCCAATGGCCAATGCCCCCTGGAGAGGCAGGACATCGGGCCTTGTGTGCATCTCACAATACTAGCATGTGAATACCTTAGCAATGTCACTCTACACCTGGGTATACGGTACACAGCTTCCAAACACTTGCTCTGAGTACTGGCAGATAGATATCCCTACGTCACGCACATTCTGCTCCTTGAGCTCCATCATGACAATCTGTCTGTTGACTGCAGTGGGTGCATCAGGTCTGGTCTCTGACAGCGTTTACCACCCTGGGGAGTGACTCAAAACAGTATTGCTACCATATCCATGCCTGTACTGTGCCCAGGACTGGTGTGGTGGCTAATGCTGACAAACGCCTCTACAGTAGCACAATGCTGGCATACGTGTGGGAGTGTGTGTCTGTCTATACAGTGTGTGTTGGCTGCAAACACCTTCCACAGCCCACACTGCCAGCACTGTTGCCAGTATTGGCCTGCCAATGTGCATAATGAGCAGCAAGGTACCATGGGTATAGCTCTGACAGGGCGGGTTGGCCAGGATGCATCTGCACAGGGCAGAGGGCACTGACTGGGATAGTGTAGTGGTTGCCCACCACCTACACATACATGGTGGCCTCTGTATGTGCTGCTGGGGTTGCACTCCACCCTGACTGTGCAGTGAAGACAACATGGCTAGGCACCCCCATAGTGAATGATAGAATGTCTCCCATGTGATATATATGGGTTTTGTGTCGGGGCCCAGTCAATGACTTAACTGCTGGTGTGCACTGCCATCCCAGTTCTGGGTGCATGCATTTCCAACAGGACTAACTAGCAGACATATGTCAGCTGGTGTGTGTCCTGATGGAGCGCCGTGCAGTGGCTGATGGCTTGCTGTAGGCGAAGATCAGATAGTGGTGGGGTGCAACTTAGCATATCAAGGCCTAATGTCTGTCAGATATTGTGTTATGGATGTGTATGGAGTTGCTGTGACAGCGCTGTAGGGTGTCTCTCCCACAGCAGGACTGGGGTTGATGGTCCACCGTACTGCTACCATTGCAGGGAGGTAGCATGATGATAAGAGACCCTGCTTTCCAACCTGAGGGGGAGAAATGGTGGTAAAGAGCCCACCTAGGTCTCACATAAGGGGTGCCCCTGACTCTGCCCGACAGAGATATCCAAGGTGTCTCTGCAGAAACAACCTATCTCACAGAGTAATAGTGCTGTGAAGCTCTGGCATAACCTCATTCTGCCACGGAGGTTGTGGTGGACCTGGTCCTGGGTGCCTCCACGCACACTCAGGGTGAGCACAGTACCCGCACAATGTGACGGTGTGTAGCTACTCTGTGCCAGTACAACACCCACTCAGTACACCCTACCAGGCCGAGGTGCTGTGTGGGTGCACATGGACACTCCCTCCTACCAAGCTGTGGAGATGCCGGGGTGCATTCCCGATCCTGTGTCTATCTGTGGACAGTTGATTTGCATGTGCAGTGCATCATGGGTATGGGTGGACTAACCCTATCCTGGCTACCACAACAGACTGTCTGTGTGGTGACATGCAGGCTCTCTGCAGCCAGCCAGGGGCTTGCTGGCAGCTATAGAGCTGTAGGCCAATGGGTACCTCATTGCCTGTGAAGTCAGAGGTCATGGGTTCAAACCCACAGTGGTGTAATTTTGTAGGGCGGTGCATAGGTATTTAACATTTAATGTGCAGATGTTGCTGGCAGCAAATCAACCCACAGCGTACTATACCCACATGGTGCCCTTGAGTGTGGTTGATAGGGCACACAATAGGCCATCTTTTAGTTTAGGTCCATATGAGGTGCACTAGTCTCTATCCGGAGACACAACATATATGGTGCCCTATAGGGGACATGCAAGGGTGCCTTGGCGGACAGTGCACTCTAACATGTGCCTCATGAGCTGCCTCATGTCAACATGATGTGCGAGTGCGTTTGGTAGCTGTGCTAAATAAAGGAAAACTAAAAGCCACCCTACAGCACTACTCACCAAAAACATACTGCCGCAGCCAGCCCTGTGCACTGAGCACTGTGAGGGATCGAACCCCTGATCCGTGCACCATTGGTGAGTCTTCCCCATTGGGCTGTGGCTCTGTTCCTATGCTTCCACATCAGCGCGCCGCCTTAGCCTCACACTATTCAAGTGCCTCGTGAGACATTAGCGCGCCACCTATTGCTGCCCATTATTTCTATGCCTCCTAAAATTATGCCTCAGTGAGGCTGGTTAACTGGGCACTGTGGGGGATCGAACCCCTGATGCATGCATCATTGGTGAGTGTCTTCACCATTGTGCTGTTGCTCTGTTCAAATGCTTCCACATCAGCGCGCCGCCTTAGCCTCACACTATTCAAGTGCCTCGTAAGACATTTGCGCGCCGCCTATTGCTGCCCATTATTTCTATGCCTCCTAAAATTATGCCTCAGTGAGGCTGGTTAACTGGGCACTGTGGGGGATCGAACCCCTGATGCATGCATCATTGGTGAGTGTCTTCACCATTCTGCTGTGGCTCTCTTCCTGTAGTTTGTCCGTTGGCGCACTGCCTTCGGCCTTCCAAATTTGCAGCGCACCGCCTTCTGCCGCTCAAACCGCAAGGACTTAACAGCACATCGCCTAATGCACACAATTTGCAGCGCAAAGCATTCTGAGCCCAATATTAACAGTGCGGCGCACTCTGCCGCCAAGATATGAACAGTGTGCCGCCTGTTGCTGCAAAAGGTTAGCAGGGTTCCCCTTTCTGCCGTACAGGATTCATGTGCCTTCTAGTGCACCTTTAACCATTAAAGTTATTGCCTCAAGCTGGCGTTTTTGTGGTGCACAATGGGGAATTGAACCCATGGCCCCTGCACCATTGGTTAGTATCTTCACCGTTGTGCTACGGCACTGTTCCTATATGTGCCCAGCAGCGCCCCACTTAAACTTCCCACGCGCTAATGTGGACCCGCAAATGTGCGCGCTGCGCACAGGTACGGTCGTTTTTATTCCTTTTTTCTGCCTGAACCGCCCACTCCTTATATGGCACAGGCACACTAACGGGGCCCCGCACAATTTCGGTGTTTCGTAAACATGCCCCATAGTCTTTAACAGCAAGGATATTTCACTCCCTTTTTAGCCTTGCTGGGTAAAGCACAAAAACAAAATCACATTCACTGTCCGTGATAGTATAGCTTCTATTCAGCTTCCCTTTCTCTCAACAAATATAATTCAGGGGCACAAGAAAGCTTTGTTATAATAGCTACTTTCTTACCCCAGTGTCCTCATTCCAGCAGCAGGTGATTAACAAGCTCATCACAGTTTCCAGGCTTGCTCTTTAGTCCCCGTGACCTTCCCCTTTTACCAACACGAGGGAATCACGGCCACCCGGCTTGTGGACTGTGGGTTCCTTTTCCTGGTAAACTCTCTTTCAAGACTGGCTTGTTTTCTCTCTGTTCCCCAGGTTTAAAGCTTGGCAAAAGGAACAGTCCATGGGAGTGTCCTCATCAATCAGCTTTACCTCGGGCTCTCCCAGCTGCATAGGCTCTGACTCCCCGTCCTGCTCACCTTGCTCAGCTACCAGCATCCCGGGGAATCTTGGAGTCTCTCCGGTTCCTCGCTCCAAACTCTCCTGCAGACGTGCTATATGCCAATTAGCACTCTCCTCTTTTGGAAGCTCAGTTCCTCTGCTCAGCTCAGCACCAGTTAAGCTTCCCTTGCTTGCATCTCTGCCTCGGTTCGTGGCAGTCTGGCTTCCTGCTTCTCCTCCTCCACTCTTTCTCTCATACTCTGGCCTAGGTTTATACTTCCAGGGCTCTAACTTCAACCCCTCCCTACCCAGGTACTTACTGCACCTGACCACACAGGGTGTGTGGACAGCCCAAGAAATATAAAAACATAAGAAATGCCATACTGGGTCAGACCAAAGTTCATCAAGCCCAGTATCCCGTTTCCAACAGTGGCCAATCAAGGTCACAAGTTCCTGTCAGGTACCCAAGCAATCAGCCCGACTTCGGGCAACTGAGTGCTTGGAGCATTCACTGCCTAAGGGGTTCTGGGCTCTGTATCCTCTTCCCTTCATACCACTAGGGGGAGCATGAAATGTGTGCCATGTGGAAGTTTTCTGATTCCTGGAGGTGATTGTGGCTTTTCTACCCTGCCTCAGTGAAAAGGGGCCCTTTACTAGGGTGAATTCCCTATCTCTTTGTCCTCCCCCAAATTCCGGATAGGCCTCCTTGCCACAGTAGCCAGAGGCTCGAAGGGCGGCAGGGTGAGCTGTCCGAACACCACACAGAGATCCCATTCAGTCGCTGGAGGGCAAATCGGGGGTTTAGACAGGAGTAGGCCCTTTAGGAAGCGGGACACCACTGGGTAGACTGAGAGGGGCTTCCCGTCCACCTGATGGTGGTTCGCCGCCAGGGCACTGAGATGTACTCTAACAGAGTTAGACTTGAGCCCTGCCCGGGAGAGGTGGAGCAAGTATTGCAAAACCATGACCAATGGGCAAGAAAAGGGGTCAGCTACCCGCTCAGTGCACCAAAGTGCAAACCTACGCTACTTAAAGGCGTAGGCCCGTCTGGTAGATGCCTTATGTGGGGCCAGCAGAACATCCTCCACTTCTTTTGGGAAGGTGGAGCAAGACTAAAATCACCCTCTCAGCAGCCATGCTGTCAGCAAGAGAGAGCAGAGGTTGGGGTGCAGGAGAGAGCCCCCCCTCCTGCGAAAGGAGAAGTGGAACGGACCCCAGGGGTATGGGAACCTCCACTGCCAGCTGCAGAAGCAGTGGAAACCATGGTTGCCTGGGACACCTTGGAGCCACCAAGATGACTGAGGTTCTGTCACAAAGAATCTTGAACAGAGTCCTGGCAATCAGTGGTATCAAAGGAAAAGCATACAGAAGCCCCTCCGACCATGAGACCAAGAAGGCATTGGCGGTCACCCTGGTGGGGTGAGGCTGCCTTGAACAGAACCGGTTACTTGGTGGTTATCCAGGCTTGTAAACAGGTCTATCACTGGTTCCCCCAAGGTTTGGAAAAGCCTGCTGGCAACCCCTGGGTCCAGCTGCCACTCAAAAGAACATAAGATATGCCATACTGGGTCAGACCAAGGTCCATCAAGCCCAGTATTCTGTTTCCAACAGTGGCCATTCTAGGTCATATGTACCTAGCAGTTTCCCCAAGGGACACAGGTTCCACAATGCTTGTATTGGTTCAAGCATTGATATCCTGGGTCCCTTCTTAATAATGGTTTATGGACCTTTCCTCCAGGAACTTGTCCAAACCTTTTTTAAACCCAGCTACACTAACAGTCTTTACTACATCCTCCGGTAACAAATTCCAGAGTTTGATTACACGTTGAGTGAAAAAATATTTTCATTTCTTAGTTTTAAATAGTTTACCCTGTAGCTTCATTGCATGTCCCCTAGTCTTTCTATATTCTGATAAGGTAAACAATCGATCTACGTTTACCCGTTCCACTCCGTTCATCAATTTATAGACTTCTATCATATCTCCCCTCAGCCGTCTCTTTTCCAGGTTAAAGAGCCCTAATCTTTTTAGCCTTTCTTCATAGGAGTATCCTTCCATCCCCTTTACCATTTTGGTGGCTCTTCTCTGAACCTTTTCTAAAATCGCTATATCCTTTTTAAGATACGGCGACCAGGACTTCCAGTTTGGCAAATGAGCTGATCGGACAGGTGCTGATCAGCTCCGGGTAACCTACCCCTCAAAACAGCAATATTCTCCCACTTTTGGTGGAATCTCCTCATACTAATTGTTAGCTGCGCTAAATCCCCAGCGGATTGGTGGAGGTGTCTCATCAGCAGCGTAGTAAGTGGCCCGATGGCGACGAAAACCCCGAGGAAGGAGAAGGCTCGGATCCCGGAGGCTAAAATGGCAGAGAACGTGCCTCGTAGCCCCGGCCCTAGCGATACTCAGGGGCTGGTGGCAGAGGTTTTCTGCGGCAGTGGTGCAGGCCCTAGATGCTCGATTTCAGGAACTATCGGAGCAGATACACAGTGTCGGCCAACGTGTCACGGATTTTTCAGGCCGCGTTGAACATGTGGAGACACGTGTGTCCGATATTGAAGACACGCAGAACTCGTTACAAATCCGAGTGGAAGCCCTGGAAAAGATGGTTAAGCAACATGGCGAAAAGCTTGATGATTTGGAAAACCGAGGGCGGCGTAAAAATCTGCGATTCGTCGGGATCCCAGAGACTGTGGCAGACAGCGCCCTGTATGATTTTATTCTGGCTTGGATTGCTAAACTTATGGGCGACAATGATAACACCTCCACTAAATTGGAACGGGTGCACAGATTGGGTCCACGGAGAGAACAAGCACGAAGTCCACATGCTGTCATAGCGCGCTTCTTGGACTACCGGAGGAAGGAAGATGTGCTTCGAGCAGCCCGGAGCCGCAACTGGCAGGACTCTGATGCAGAGCGCATATTGGTTTTTCAGGATTACTCGATGCTCGTTAGCCAGCAACGACGGGCCTACGCAGCTGTGTGCACTCAACTCCGGAGAAAAGGGGTGCGTTTCTCCCTCCTGTATCCAGCTCGCCTGAGAGTGGACTTCCAGGGTCGGCCTAGGTTCCTGCTCTCACCCGAAGCAGCAGCTTCCTTTTTGGACACTCTCAACACTACTTGCGGTTCCAGCCCATGACTCTGCTGACTGATGTATTAATGGCACACTGACATTGTGGGGGGAACCCCAGTGGTCGAAGGACACTTACGGCGGCCTGGGACTGATCCTTGACCCTGGGGGCTGTGTATGTGCTGTCTTTCCCTGCTCCCCTCCCTCCCTCTTCTATCGGCTTGTTGTGAAGCTATTTCGATAATTGTATTAGTGGGGCTGGGAGGTCGGGTGGCATTAGTGGGATTGGTGATGAGTGCTGCGTTTGTTTCAGGTCCCTGCTACACTGTACCGCACTAGTGCTACGTTCTAGCACATAAGTAGTAACATTGTTATCGTTGATGTTTTACCTTGCTCTTTAGACTCCAAGATGGCTGCCGCCATGTGCTGAGGGTGAGAGAGAGCGGGGAGAAGCTGGGGTTGGGTTGACTGTGAATGTGTTGGTTTGAGTGATGTGTATTTAGTTGCGGGGGGGGGGGGGGGAGGAATAGGGAAGGCTCGGGGGTTCTCGGCTAGCATCTCCGCTAACCATAATAGTTACTGAGTTATACTGTACCGCACTAGTGCTGCATTGTGGCACTTAAGTAATAACATTGTTATAATTGTAGTTTACCTTGCTTTTCGGACTTCAAGTTGGCTACCGCCATGTGTTGCGGGTGGGGGAGAGGGGGGGGGGGGAATTCGGGTCGGGTTGAATGTGGATGTGTAAGTTTGAGCGGCGTGCACTTGATTGCGGAGGGGGGGGGGGCGTGCGAGTGACTGGGATGGCTTCGAGTGGTTGTTGGCCGGTCCCTCCCTGCCCCATAGTGGTTATTGTGGCGTGCAGTTAGTTGTGCTTTGGGGAAGGGGAACTGTCGGCTTACGCCAGGAACACAACCTGCCGGCCGCACTCCTGCGTGGACCCGTAGAGGGGATTATCCTTGAGGGTGGGATGGGAGGGGGCAGCTGAATGTTCGAGATGGAGGGGGGTCTAGGTGTGGCCCTCTAAGAATAGCTGGCCCCCTTATTCCCTTAATATGTACCCCCTTCGGGGCTGGCGATCGGGTGGGGGGAGGTTGTCATTCTGGCCGTTGGACTCCCGGCCTGCGGTAGGGGGTTGACGGCGGGGATTATGGGCTCCCTAGGATGTGCACTGAGATCCAGGGAGCTACCCGGGACTTGCTGGGCTCTGAAGGTGTGCTAGGTGCGATGGAGCGCAGAGGGGCACTATGGGTCCCGGGGAGTGGGGAGGGCATAGATGGGTATGGGGTGTTGAGCAAGTGAATGGGTAGCTGCTGATTGAACACCATGGAGGAGACTATGTAGGTTATAGAAGGGGTAGCCCGTTTTGTCAAAGGAAGTTTGTCCGACCATTTGGACGGACTGGTAGAGGAGGGTTGGGGAGAGGAGGGAAGGGGAGGGGAGAGTGGGGGGTGGAGGGGGGGAATGCGGGGGCAGGGGAGGGGGGATAGTTGTTACTCTGGGATTTTACAATCGGCAGCAGGGTCCTCGATGGAGGGCTGGTTTAGGAGGGCTCCAGGCTGGGGGGGTCCTCCCTACCCGCATAGGAATGTACTCATGCCGGAACCTTGACACTGCCCCGTTGCTCTGAAGGTCATCTCCTGGAATGTTTGTGGCCTAGGGAGCCCTATTAAGAGATATAAAATCTTGCAAGCTTTGGCCAGGCATCAATGTGATATTGCAATGCTCCAAGAAACTCACCAGACGGCGGAGGAACATGCCAAACTCTGTAGGAACTGGGTGGGGCAGGTATGGGGTTCGCCAGCTAAAGGGGTTGTGGTTATTTTAGTCCACAAACGTCTTCGCTTTGTGGCAGAAACCATTCGATCGGATGCAGCTGGGAGGTCCCTTTTGGTCTCAGGCCTCCTAGAGGGGAGACAGGTGATTCTTGGAAATTTGTATGGCCCCAATATTTGTGACTCTGGTTTTTATAGTGGATTGGCGTCAGAGATTGAGCAACTGCCTGATTGCCCCCTGATCCTTGGGGGGGACTTCAACAGGGTCCTGGATGTAGACCTTGATACATCTAGGGGGGGGGGGAGGTGCGGGAGAGAGTCTTGTCGTCTCGAGTGCTGCAACGTTTTTGTAGGCGCCTGGGCTTAATTGATCCCTGGCGCCTGCTCCACCCCTTAGAAAAGGACTATACTCACCAATCTAGGGCTCATGGCACTAGCGCGCGTATTGATTATCTTCTACTCTCAGCCGCGTTATTTGCCCCTACGGGCGATGCCCAGATTGGCCCTTTGGAGATCTCTGATCACGCCTTGGTTTGGGTGGATTTGCAGTGGGGGGAAGTGGTCCCGTATACACGGATCTGGCGGTTCCCTCTGGGACTCTATCACGACCCGCAGTTCCATCAGTTTATTCGGCAGAGGTGGAAGGAGTTTCTCAGTGACCATCAAGCCCATATCGACGACCCCGAATTGGTATGGGAGACAGCAAAGGTGGTTCTTAGGGGGGATATTATAGGGTTTGCTGCTCGGAAGCGTCGAACTTTGGCTGCGCGCATCATTACGCTTGAGAGACGGGTGACTAAGCTCCGTCGCAGCTGTGCTCATGCTCCCTCCCCCGCTCTTAAGAAACAGTTCTGGGAAGCTCAAGTGGACCTTAATGAGTTATTGCATCAACGGGCCAAGAAGTCGGTTCTTTACTATAGATATCGGTTACACTGCTATGGGGAGAAACCTGGGAGGCTGCTGGCGCGTTGTTTGCAGGGTCGGCAAGGCTCTTCCTTGGTGGCGGCACTTCGAGATGATAGTGGTTGTGTGCATAAAAGGAGGGAGGACATTGCTAAGGTTTTCCGAGGTTTTTTTCAATCTTTGTATAGCGCGGAGCCCGGGCCCGCTGAGACAATGTCTACCTATTTGAATAGATTAGACTTGCCCCGGCTCTCTGAGGAACAGAGGGCGGAGTTAGACCAGCCTATTACCTCGCAGGAGATACAATCCGCTATCTCGGTGGCCAGTTGTTGTAAAACGCCGGGGCCGGATGGGCTCGGTGCAGAATTCTACAAAATCCTTAGTGATTGTGTGAGCCCGCTACTCCGAGAAGTTTTTAGTGAGAGGGCGGAGCGTGGGGCCTTCCGCTGGGGGCAAAATCACGCCCACATTACCCTGATCCCAAAACCGGGTAAGGACCCATTATCGGCTGCCTCCTATCGCCCTATCTCCCTCCTTAATTTTGATTTAAAATTGCTAGCGAAGGTTTTGGCTGTTCGATTGGCGGGTGTGTTGGGACACTTAGTTCATGAAGCACAAGTAGGTTTTGTGAAAGGACGTTACGCAGTTCGGAACCTCCGGAAAATTTTGGCCTCCTTGGAATGGGTTCATACCCGGCAACAGGCCTCGCTTCTTGTTAGCTTTGATGCAGAGAAGGCCTTTGATAGGGTTAATTGGCACTATCTCTGGAACCTTTTGCCGCACTATGGTCTGGGCACTGCTTTTTGCCAACTGGTGCAGAGTTTATATATCTCTCCAACAGCGGGTATTTTGTGCAATGGGGTGCTCTCCGACGCCTTTGCGTTGGAGAGGGGCACGCGACAGGGTTGTCCTCTCTCCCCCTTGCTGTTTGTCCTTTCCTTGGACCCCTTGATCCGCGCTATCGAGGGCTCGGGGGAGATACGGGGGGGTGAGGGTGGGCCAGCAGGAGTTTACCGTCTCAGCCTTTGCAGATGATTTGTTGGTTCACCTGTCCAACCCGGGTGCTTCTTTGCAGGCCCTCTTGGGTGAATTTACGCGATTTGGGACCTTTGCCGGACTTCGCATTAATAAGGACAAGCCGGAGGCCCTGGATGTCTTGGGGCTTCTACGGAACAAATGGGGGGGAGAGTTCCCCCTTCGGTGGGCGGATGATGATTTTGTGTATTTGGGTATCGTATTGCCTAGACGGCCTCAGGCGTTATATGCTTGTAACTTTGATCGTTTCTCGAAGCGCCTGTCCACACAATTAAAGGCATGGGAATCTTTACCTTTATCGCTCTCTGGGAGAATAGCGGCCATACAAATGATTATCTTACCGCGGCTTCTGTATTGGTTGCAGACTCTACCAGTCTGGCTGCTGGGTCGGGATCTTCGTCGGCTGGAGGCCTCTATTACAACGTTTCTATGGAAAGGGAAACGGGCGCGTATCCCTTGGGTCCGGTTGGTAGGGCCGTGGCGTCAAGGGGGTATGGGTTTGCCGGATTTGAAGTTGTACGGCCTGGCCTGTCAGGCTCGGCATCTGGGGGACTGGCTGGGGGGTACTGAAGTATATACACCTAGGGCGTTGGAGGAGAGCTTAGTACACCCGTTTACCTTGTTGGGGGTCCTCCATGAACCGAAGTGTAAGCTACCCGGGGGTATACTGCGGAGTGCATTGGTAGATTCTGTTAAACGAACCTGGCAACAGCTTAATAAATATTGGAATGAATCGTGGAGGGTCTCCAGCTGGTTGCCCCTACAAGGGAACATCAACTTTCCTCCCGGTTCGGAGACGGGGACTTTTCGGGATTGGGGGTTGCGAGGCATACGGAATGTGGGGCATTTGGTGGATTCTGTGGGGGGCTGTAAATCCTTTCGGACGCTGAGCTGGGAGTATGACCTGCCTCCTAGACACTGTTTTGCATATATTTATTTATTTATTTATTTATCTATTTCTTCTATATATGCAGGCCTCTCACTATGTAGCCTCCTTGCCGCGGGGAGCACTGCAAATCGAACGATCCGCCAAAATCTTGGGAGTTTTTTAGCTTGGGGGAGGATTGCCCACCCTCGATCTCTGCTTTGAAACACCGCCTGGACAGCTTCCGAGCACTTCCTGACTATAGGGGGGTTGAGGTGGCCTGGGAGGCTGAGTTAGGGGGGGAGGTTGCCCCGGGGTTGGTTGAGACGGCTTTGAGACGGATAGTGCATGTGGCGCAGGGGTCTCGCTGGAGGGAGGTTCAGTTTAAATGTGTGACCAGAGCTTATTTCTCTCCGCGGAGGGCATTTCGCAGCCGCCTACTGACGGACGGTAGCTGTCCTCGTTGCTCCGAGTCTCTGGCCACTCTACTGCATATGTAGTGGGGATGTCGGAGATTGCGTTCCTATTGGGCTAAGATAGGCGCTTTTCTGAGCAGGTTACTGCAGCAACAACTGAGATGGACTGGTCTCTTTGTAGTGTTGGACCTAATGGGACCTCCCTGCCCAGCGAAGAGAGGGGAAAGGCTATTAATGCGGAAGGCTTGTCTGGTTGGGAAGGGGCCGATACTCCGCCTGTGGAGGGACCACAAGCCACCTACCTTTGCCGAATGGCAGAATAGTTTCCACCATTTGATGCTAACGGAGCGCTGGATGGCGCGGGGCAGTGTCAAGCGTTGGGCAATGTTTATGTCAATTTGGGAACCCTATATCCAACAACTCGGGGTTCGTAGCCGCAATGAGATCCTCCAGTTGGGGACTTGAAGCACTAGAATTTTGGAATAGTAGTTGCTGCCAATTGCGGTTTGTATGATTTTTTCGCACTGTCAGCGGGGTGGGTGGGGGAGGGGGTGAGGGGGTGGGGAAGGGTGGGTGGGCGGTAGTGGGTTGGGATAAAATGATATAACCCATCTGTTGTGTTTCTTTATGTTGAGCCCTAGCGGGGATAAGAGTACACTCCCTGGGCTGCTATTGTTTGATGTTTTATTGTTGTTCATTGGTGGAATTTAAATAAAGTATATTAAAAAAAAGATACGGCGACCAGAATTGCACACAATATTCAAGGTGCGGTCTCACCATGGAACGATATAGAGGCATTATAATATCTTTTGTTTTATTTTCCATTCCTTTCCTTATCATACCTAGCATTCTATTTGCTCTCTTGGCCGCTGCTGCACACTGAGCTGAGGGTTTTAACATGGTATCCACAATGACGCCTAAATCTTTTTCCTGGGTGGTAGTTCCTAATGTGGAACCTTGCATCATGTAACCATAGTTTGGGTTGTTCTTCCCTAGGTGCATAACCTTGCACTTGTCCACATTAAATTTCATCTGCCATTTTGATGCCCAGTCTTCCAATTTATCAAGATCCTCTTGCAACTGAGTCTGTCGGCCAGCAAGCTGTCTTGACCCTGCAGGTATACCGCTCTGAGGAGGATGCCCTGCCAGACTGCATAAGAGCACAGATTCAGGCCTTCCTGGCAGAGGGCACAGGACCCCATACCTCCTTGTTTGTTCACATAGAACATGGTCACCTGGTTGTCTGCCTGAACTAGGACTGACCGGTGGCCCAGGCAAGGATGGAAAGCCTTCACGGCGAGATGAATGGCCCGCAGCTCCAAGAGGTTGATCTGCTGAGCACTCTCGTCCGGGGACCAAGTGCCATGGGTGCGGTATCCCTCGCAATGGACTCCACAGCCCAGCAGGGAGGCATCTGAGGTGAGAACCCTTGAGTTGTGGGGGGCCTGAAAGGGCATCCCCGCCTCCAAGTGCCAGGGCGATAGCCACCAGATCAGGGACTGTACCAGCTGCCGGGTCACTCAGACAATGTCCTGGAGATGTCCCGTAGCCTGGGACCATTGGTCCCCGAGGCACCACTGTGCTGTTCGCATGTGGAGGCGGGCATCTGGAGTGACATGCACCATGGAGGCCATGTACCCAAGGAGGCGCAGCAGATGCCTGGCTGGCACCAAGGGACGGTGCTGTCAATCCCTGCCTAGCACCATGAGCATGGCTGCCCTGTCTGAGGGTAGGAAGACCTTTGACAGAAGAGTGTCGATCCTTGCCCCAATGAATTCTAGCCCTTGTGACAAGCAAAGGTTCAACTTGGGGCTGTTGATAATGAAACCCAACTGTTGCAAGACCTGGGTGGTGCGTGCCATGGCCTGCTGCACATCGGAAGCTGTAGTGCCCCTTATGAGCCAGTCGTCGAGACAGGGGAAGTCAAATATCCCCTGGAGCCTAAGAAAGCATAGTTACTCACCTGTAAAGCATAGTTACTCACCTGTAACAGGTGATCTCCGGGAACAGCAGGAATTTAGTCTTCACATATAGGTATCATCGGTACAGACAGAGCCTGCGCGGGAACGCTCCCCAGCGCCCAATTAGAAAGCCTCTGGGAGCATCCCACAGCGCCTGCGTGCTGCCTTCCCGCCTTTCCCAAATGTCTCTCTCCAGTTGAGTTTAAAGCTGAGACAAAGAGAGAGAGAGAGAGGGAGAGAGAAAAAGAGAGAGAGAGAGAGGGAGAGAGAAAAAGAGAGAGAGAGAGAGGGAGAGAGAAAAAGAGAGAGCTAGAAAGATACAACTCCTAGGGGAGCTGGGTGGGTTGTGAAGACTAAATTCCTGCTGTTCCCGGAGATCAACTGTTACAGGTGAGTAACTACGCTATCTCCAGGAACAAGCAGGAATGTAGTCTTCACATATGGGGACTCACTAGCTACAGATGCCAGGGAGAAACCCCAGAAGTTGGGTGCCCTTTTGAAAGGGTTCCACTTCCCCCCATGGATCTCTGGCATCCTACCAGGGATGGTGGGAAGGAGTTGATTAAGTATGGAACAGGTGGTGAAGAACAGCCTGACCAAAAAAGGCATCCCGGCGGGAGTACTTGTCCAAGCAGTAATCGGCTGTGAAGGTATGAACTGATGCCCAGGTAGCTGCTCGACAGATGTTGTCGATAGACACAGAGTGAAAATGAGCCATAGAGGCTGCCATGACTCTCACATTGTGCGCTGTGACATGGCCTTCAAGAGGAAGATTCTTACTCTGATAGGCAAAAGATATACACTGTGCAATCCAGTTGGACAGTGTTCTTTTGGAGACAGGAAGTCCTGAATGACTAGGATCAAAAGCAACAAAGACTTGAGAGGACTTTCTATGTTGCTGCGTCCTTTGCAAGTAAAAGGCCAAAGCTCTTTTACAGTCCAAAGTATGAAGATTCCTTTCTGCATTAGAGGCATGAGGCCTTGGGAAAAAAACAGGAAGGTAAACTGCCTGGTTTAAATGAAAAGGTGAAACCACCGTTGGTATAAAGTGAGGATGAGTCCTAAGGACTACCTTATCATGATGGAACCTTGTATAAGGAGGATCAGACAACAATGCTTGCAATTCACGGATGCAACGTGCTGATGTGATTGCAATAAGAAAAATAACCTTCCAGGAAAGGAATTTTAAAGAAGTAGTAGCTAATGGTTCAAAAGGCGGCTTCATAAGCTGGCGAAGAACCAGATTTAAATCCCATGCCACCGGTGGTGGCTTAACGGGAGGCTTAGTTAGAAAAAAGCCTCTCATAAAATTTGCTATTTATTTATTTATTTATTTATTTAACTATTTCTTTTATACCGCCCCTTCCAGAGATCAAGGGCGGTTTACATATAACAGATTAACAGTCTTGTACACAATTTGTATACATTTTACATAGAACAGTAGAAATCAACTATTTACATTGAACAGTAAGTATAAACTTTGTAGGTATTGTAACAAAAAACAAGCAAACATATCAAACTTTGTACAAAAGTATATTTACATCGTGTAGTGTGTGTGGTGTATGGGGTAGAGATTGGCGTAGGTGCTGGAATTTAGTTCCTTTTATTTTTGTCATCTTTGGGGCGTGTGTGGGGGGGACAGGCTTGTGGTTAGATTGTTGGGGTTAAGGGAGTTTGTGCATGGGTGCCCACATTTGTGGTAGAGCTAGCTTTGGGGGAGTAGGGGATTTCGAAGTGTTCAGTGAACAGGTAGGTCTTTAATTCTTTTCTGAATTGGATGAGGTCTCTTATGGTGCGAAGTTCAATAGGGAGGTCGTTCCAGAGTGTAGGAGCAGTGAATGAGAATGCTCTAGAGCTAGTGGTATTCTTGGTTTTACAGATGGCTTTAGGTATGATGAGGGAGTGGGCTGCGTTTTGTCTGAGGGTCCTTGTCGATGTTGGAGACTGCAGTAATGTGGTTAAGTGTGAGGGGGCTATGTCGTTTATGAGTTTATAGGTTGTTAGGATAATTTTGTATTTGATTCGGCTGTTTATAGGAAGCCAGTGGAGTTCCAGCAGTATTGGGGTTACGTGGTCTGTTAGGTGGGCTTTAGCAATTACTTTTGCACAGATGTTTTGTGCTCTTTGTAGAAGGTATGTGCTTTTTTGAGGGAGGCCTATTAGGAGACTATTGCAATAGTCGAAGTGAGGGGTGATCAGTGTACTTACTACGGATCTAAAGTCTTGTGTTTCAAGGAGTGGCCTTAGGTGCTGAATAGTTTTGAGTTTGTAGAAAATGGTTTTTACTGTTTGTTTTATGTGTGGCAGCATGGATAGGGTGTGGTCTATTATTACCCCTAAGTATTTTACCTGCTATGATAGGATGAGAGGAAATAGGTTGTCCATTTAAAGGCTTGAGAGAAGCTGCAATAGCACTCAAATGAACTCTCACTGAATTGGTCTTAAGTCCTGCATTAGACAAATGAAGGAGATATTCCAGTAATGATTCCAGAGGTATTGCAAGAGGGTTAAGACCCTTCTGCGAACACCATATGGTAAACCTTTTACACTTGAAAGCATAAGAGCGTCTTGTGGATGGTTTTCTGGAAGCATAAAGGATATCCTTTACTTGCTGAGAAAGGTTAAGACCATGAAGTTCTAGGCTTTCAGCAACCAGGCCCTGAGATGTAGAAACTGGGGATTGGGATGCCACAGCCTCCCGTCCTCCTGGGATAGGAGATCTGGAGCAGATCCTAACTCCAGAGATGGAGCTTGAGAGAGATGTAAGAGTGAGGGTAACACACTTGTCGTGGCCAATGTGGGGCTATGAGAATCATATGGCCTCTGTTTCTCTGAAGCTTGAATAAAGTTCTGGGAATTAGGGGAATGGGTGGGAAGACATACACAAAGTCCCGACCCCAATGGAGGAGGAAGGCAACCCTGGCCTGACAACCCTGAGCCGGAATTCTGGAACAGAATCGGGGAAGTTTGGCATTCAGCGGACTTGCAAAGAGGTCTATGTCCGGGGTTCCCCAAAATTGGAAAGTTTTGGCCACCTGGCCTGCATGGAGAGACCATTCGTGTGGAAGCAGAACTCGACTGAGTCTATCTGCCCAAAAGTGTTGAATGCCTGGAAGATACACTGCAAGGAGATGAATGTGATGCTCTCTGGAAAGGGCCCAAAGTCACAAAGCTTCGTTGCAGAGCGACAGAGAGCCTGTTCCGCCCTGCTTGTTCACATAGAACATGGCTCCCTGGTTGTCCGTTTGAATTAGGACCGTTTTGTAGCTGAGCTGGTTGTGAAACACTCGAAGAGCAAGAAAGATTGCTATGAGCTCTAGGAGATTGATGTGTAGATCGGTCTCATGTGGAGTCCAGGAATCCTGGGTAGAGAGGCCCTGCAAATCGGCTCCCCAACCCAACTGTGAGGCATCTATTGTTAGAGTTACTTGGGGTGGGGGTTGCTGAAAAGGGGACCCCACCAACAGATTCTGGGGTGACTGCCACCATTGGAGAGACAAAATAAGACGATCTGAGGTTGCTATTTTGTCTGACAGGCAACCTGACCCCTGAGTCCACTGAGTGGATAGAGTCCACTGGACTGCCATCATATGGAGGCGGGTATAAGGGACCACATGCATGGTGGATGTCATGTGGCCTAGCAATTGTAACATTTCCCGAGCAGTGAGGTGAGACTTTAGCATTGCTTGGGAAGCTAACTGCACAATGCGAAGGCAGTGGGACTGTGCAAGATAGGCCCTTGTCTGTCTGATATCCAGCAGGGCTCCTATGAACTCTAGAGACTGAGTGGGAGCTAGGTTGGATTTTGGGAAGTTTATGACAAGTCCCAAATATTAAAGGATACGCATTGTGAGAGATAGAGAAAGCCTGGCTTCTGGCTCTGATGGAGCTCGAATGAGCCAATCGTCCAAGTAAGGGAAGACGAATATTTTTAGGGTGCGGAGAAATGCTGCCACCACAGCCATGCATTTTGTGAACACCCTTGGTGCCGAGGCCAGGCCAAAGGAAGAACTCTGTATTGGTAGTGCTTCCCTTGAAATAGAAAGCAAAGAAACCTTCGGTGAGTTGGATGGCTGAGAACATGAGCGTACGCATCCTTGAGATGTAGAGAACAAAGCCAGTCCTGATTCTGAAGGTATGGCAGTAGAGTTTCCAGAGAAATCATTTTGAATTTCTCTTTGAACAGGAATTTGTTCAATTCTCTGAGGTCCAAAATGGGTCTGTGCCCTTCTGTTTTCTTTGAAATAAGGAAAAAGGGGGAATAGAACCCTGCACCTTGTTGTTGAATAGGTAGTTCTTCTATTGCCCCCTGGGCAAGAAGAAGACTGACCTCGTGATCTAACTGGGAGTTGAGAGAGGTCTGAGAATTAAACTGTCTTACCATTGTAGGAGGGGGCATGCTGAGGAAGTGAAGCCTGTATCCCTCTCTTACAATGGACAGAGTCCAACTTTCTGCTGTTATCTGCCCCCATCTGGGGGCAAAATAACATAACCTTGCTGGAATGGTGGAAGGCTCTGGCCCATTCAGGGCCAGGAAGACAAAGTTCTTTAGATGGGAGTCAAAGCCCCTGTGGAGGCTGAGTCTGCTGAGCCGGCTGAGGCTTAGCAGCCTTTGTTTTTCATTGTTTGGGTTGTTGCTGACCCTTTTGGGCAGACTGATCTGAACGATGCCCTTGCTGGGTATAGGAGGGGTAGAACTTCTTCTTTCTAGTGAAGAATGTTTTTTTGTAAGACTTTTTCCTTGCAAGATCAGCTGTAGATTTTGATAGTCTATCCAAGGTGAGATTATCAGCATCTAGCTCATTAGCTTTCTCTTGCCAATTTTTGCCAAAGCGATTCTCTCCTGTGCAAGGAATATTCCCCAGTTTGTCCTGTACCCAAAGTTCCAAGTCAGATGCCTGGAACCAGGCAATACTACGTGTGCCTATGGCGATAGCAGAAGTTCTGCTTATGCACTCAAAACAATCAAAAGCTGCACGATTTACGAATTTGGAAACATCCTGAGCATGTTTGATAAGTGCAAGATAATCTTGTCTCTTATCATCAGGAAGGAGAGGGCTCATAAGCTCTAGATCTCCTGTAACTTCCTTAAGGAACATTCCCATATATAAAATGTAGGAACTAATCCTGGCAGAAAGCATAGAGGCCTGAAAGGTTTGACGCCCAAAGGCATCAAGAGTTCTACATTCACGTCCTGGAGGATTAGATGCATGTCTTTTTGCACTCTTGATCCTTCTCATAGCTGATTCCACCACCATGGAATGGTGGGGCAGCTGAGTTTTTTGAAATCCAGGACAGGGAGGAACTCGATACATGGTTTCGAGCCTACGAGAATGAGGAGAAGTGGTGAGAGGAGTTTCCCACATCCTTAGCATGAGATCATGCAAGATCTCATGAATAGGCAAAATAGCTGCCTCTTTGGGAGCTTTAGGATACTGTAAAATCTCCAATTCCTTTGCCCTAGGCTCTGTTTCAGGAGCCACTGTGATGGAAAGACCTCGAGCCACATCCCGGATAAAATCCTGGAAGGATATATCCTCTGGAGGAGACATCCTAAGTTTAGAAGAGAAAGAATCCTCGGGAAGAAGTACTCTGGTATCGACAGAGCTGTCAGAGTCTTCAGACTCGTCGGAGGATTCAAAGTATCTCCTGTCCGGGTAATCGGGCAGTGCACGATACCGGCACCGATCGAAGTCGGTATCGACAGGGCCCGGTACAGACTTGTCAGTACCGGAGGGCACAGCATGCGTCAGTACCGGTAGTCCACATGCCGATGTTGATGCAATTGCCCCGGTACCGATGTAGGTGCAGGTACCGGTTGAATTGTCTGAAGCGGTTTCGGGGGCATCGATGCTGAGACAAGAGCCGCCAGACTGCATTCAATAGCCAAGAATCTCTGGTCTATCGACGCCGCCGATGCCTGGGTATCGGTACCGGACAAAGCAGCCGGTACCCCAGAGCATGACACCAGTAGTTCTGCCGAGGTTGGGGCCTCAAGAACATCCTGGAGCCCCGATGATGCTTTGGAAGCCAAAGCCTCCCGCCAGGGCAATTTTGCCGGTGTGAGTCCCTCAAGGGCAACTCCGGAGGCATCTCGATACTTAGAAGGAGATCTACCCTTTGAGGACTGGCTAGACTTATGTTTAGTTACCTGAGATCCATGGGAGGAAGACGAAGCCCTGGAAGATGTTGATGCCACAGATGCTGCATCGGAGGGAAAAAGGGTGCTAAGTTTAGCAGCTCGGTTTTGCCGACCCCGTCTTCGACATCATTCCACAGAAAACACACTCCGAAATAGAGTGGTCAGGACCTAAGCATTTGAGGCACCACTCATGGGTGTCTGTGACGGCGATGGTACCGCCACACTTGGAACACTTTTTAAAACCCGAAGCGGGTTTTTCCATTTTAAAGGAAAAGTTGGGCCTAGTGCCCAAAATGGCACGTGGCACCTGAGGAGAAAATACCTGGAAAAGACTCCAGAAGAAAAGGTGGTTTTTTTTGTAAAGAAAGAAAAAAGAACCAGCGGTACCGGTGTAGCGTCGAAGGAAGACAGACGCGACCACAAATAAGAAGAATAAAAGGGAATTATTTTCTGCGGTGACAGGATGTGCGACCTGTCGGCTCCGTGGAAAATGAAGAACTGGAGAGGGACAGTTGGGAAAGGCAGGAAGGCAGCACGCAGGCACTGTGGGTTGCTCCCAAAAGCTTTCCTATTGGACACTGGGGAGCGTTCCCACAAAAGCTCCGTTGGTACCGATGATACCCCATATGTGAAGACTACATTCCTGCTTGTTCCTGGAGATCGATGGCGACCACTGCCAGGCACTTTGTGAATAACCTGGGGGCTGAGGCTAGGCCGAAGGGAAGCACCCTTTATTGGAAATGATTGCCCCCCACCACAAAGCGTAGATACTGCCTGTGGTTTGGGTGGATTAGGATGTGTGTCTATGGAGCATAGTCAGCCTCACTGGTGGAGGTAAGGCAGCAGTGTCCCAAAGGATTTTGGAGAGCATCTTGAACTTCTCTCTCACCAGAAATTTGTTGAGGTTGCGAAGGTTGAGGATGGGCCTGAGGCCCCCGTCCTCTTTGGCACAAGGAAGTACCTGGAGTAGAACCTCTTGCCCTTGAGGTGGTGGGGCACCGGTTCCACCGCCTGGTGCTCTAGAAGGCCTTCAGAAGAAGGACCCGGTGAAAGGGAGACCTGAGGGGCTCTACTGGGAAGCAGTGTGGAGGTACTTGGCTCAGGTGGAGGAAGTAACCCTCCCTGATCACCTTTAATGCCGAGAAATCGGTGGTGATAGCTCCCTGTGGGCATAAAGGGTGAGGCGACCTCCTGTAGGCTGATGAGCTCCAAGTGGGAGAGGGGACATGCTGCAAGAGTCAAAAGCCCCCTCCAGGCTAGGCCAGGGCTGGAGCCTGGGACTTGGGAGACTTCTGTTTATGCGGGCCATGCCCCTTGTCCCTAGGCCTACTGCCCTTGCTGGGGAGCCGGGGAGGCCTGGTAAGGCAGGTAGTTTCAGTAAGCAGTGGACTACCTCAGGTAAAAGGGCTTCTTACCTGAGCCTTTCTTTTTGTAAGGGGCAGTGGTCTTCTTGGAGAGCCTAGTCCTCGTCATGAACTCAGTCTCCAGCTCTGCGGCCTTGTCGGTCATGGGTTTGCCAAAGAGGTTTTCCCCCGGATACGGGACATCAACCAACTTGTCCTGTACCAACTGTTTGAGATCGGACGACTGGAGCCAAGCTTGGTGGCGTGCACCGATGCCCACCGTGGCAACCTGGGCCGCCAACTCAAAACCGTCATAGGCCACCCGAGACATAAACTTGGAGAACTCATGGACAGCTTTGGACAGGCTCTTGAAATGCTGCAAAGGCTCCTTGGAGAGACCAGCTGAGAACCTGGCGAGCTCCTTCACCAGGTCTCTCAGGTACATGCCCATGTACATCTGGTAGGCCTGGATCCGGCAATTCAGCATCGAGCCCTGGTAACACTTCCTGCTGAGGGCATCCAAGGTGCGAGCCTCCCTGCTGGGGGGGCATAAGAACATAAGATATGCCATACTGGGTCAGACCAAGGTTCATCAAGCCCAGTATCCTGTTTCCAACAGTGACCAATCTAGGTCATACGTACCTAGCAGTATCCCCAAGAGACCACAGGTTCCACCATGCTTGTATTGGGTCAAGCATTGATATCTTGGGTCCCTTTTTAATAATGGTTTATGGACCTTTCCTCCAGGAACTTGTCCAAACCTTTTTTAAACCCAGCTACACTAACAGCATTTACTACATCCTCCGGTAACAAATTCCAGAGTTTGATTACACATTGAGTGAAAAAATATTTTCTCTTATTTGTCTTAAATAGTTTACTCTGTAGCTTGTGGCAAAAGTCAACCATTTTGAGAATGGGGAGGTGAACAGCATAAGGAATTCACCTTAATCAAGGGGCCTCTGTTAGGTGTGCAGCGTCAAAAGGCCAGAGCCATAGTTCAAAGGCAGAAAAACCCCAGCTGGAATAAGTTCCAGGAAATGCTTGACAGTGTAAGAAGGATAAATTGCAAGCACGAGGACAAAAACCCTCACTCTAATAATTGCACTGATTATCCTGATGTCAGAAGGCAGGGGGATTACAAACACCTGGGAGAGAAAGAGGTGGGGTTGGATCCCAGTGAGTATAAACCTTGGTTAAATTATGGAGAGAGTAGCAGCAGGAGTAGGAGCTGGAAGAGGAGTGATTGCAGAGGACAGACTTCAGAGCAGCAAGGACGATGGAATGCTGGAGAAGCCAGAGCAGGTGCTAACTTCTGGAGACAAGCTGAGCTACCCATTGCTGAGACAGGTGATTTCCCTGAATTACGTTTGCAACAAAGGTGGGAGCCAGGAAGGAGAGAAGCTTTCAGGCCACCAGAGAGGTTGTCAGGAGGGCACTCTGATCAAGTGGGTGAGTCAGAACCTATGGAATTGGAAGAACCAGTGATAGAGCCAGAGGTGGGCGAAGATATGTTGATGGATTGTTCTTTATGCCAAGTTCTAGACTTAAAGTGTCTGAAGAAAGGCCAGCCTGGAAAGAACTGTTCCTCCTGCTGAAGTAACCTCAGAGCTAAGCAGTGAGAAAGTAAATTCCTGTGTGTTTTGAAAGGAGGAATTTACTGCAGCATAAGATAATGAAGTAAGGCTGTGATTCATGCTTCTGTGTCAGCTGTGTTGAAACTCTACAATGGAGAGAAAGTTAATTAGCTGTTAGAAGTGCTTGTGCTTTGCTCCTGTTTATAAGAGAAGCCTGCTATAAGAGTCTTGAGGACACTGTGAATGCTTAATTCATAACCTAAGTTTGGTTCTTCACCTGGAAGTGCATCCTAGAGAGAATTATGGCTGAGTGAAGATAATTTTACCATAGAAGTAAAGTTTGTTTTTCTATTGCTCTGATTGACAAAGGACAATAAGAAAAGTGGCATCTGGTTATATGTGAAAAGGCTAGCTTCTGCAGTGAAGAGGACTTTAAAAGCCAATATTAAGTTCTGTTTGTTTTGCCACCAACCTGCTGAACCTTAAGCAAAAATCCTATAATTTAAAATTCTGTAAATGGTACCAGGAACCTGATCTGTTCTATTGTGTTCAAAATAAATTCTTTCTGTCATAAGCCTTACCCTTGGTTTAACACGACTACAATCCTTCTACTTAAAGCATAAATGTTACAGCTGATAGAATAAGGTTCTCAACCACCACGCCCTCAACAACTAGAAGACTAGTGGCTATGGCGTTGTGCTTGTGACAAGCTTCATTACATGTCCCCTAGTCTTTCTATATTCTGATAGCATAGACAATTGATCTATGTTTACCTGTTCCACTCCATTAATTTATAGACCTCTATCATATCTTCCCTCAGCCGTCTCTTTTCCAGGTTGAAGAGCCCTAACCTTTGTAGCCTCTCTTCATAGGAGTAGCCTTCCATCCCCTTTACCATTTTGGTGGCTCTTCTCTGTACCTTTTCTAATAACGCTATATCCTTTTTAAGATACAGCAACCAGAATTGCACACAATATTCAAGGTGCGGTCTTACTATGGAATGATACAGAGGCATTATAATATCCTTTGTTTTATTTTCCATTCCTTTCCTTATGATACCTAGCATTCTATTTGCTCTCTTGGCCGCCGCTGCACACTGGGCGGAGGGTTTTAACATGTTATCCACGATGATGCCTAAATCTTTTTCCTGGGTGGTGGTTCCCAATGTGGAACCTTGCATTGTGTAACCATAGTGTGTGTTGTTCTTTCCTAGGTGCATAACTTTGCATTTGTCCACATTAAATTTCATCTGCCATTTGGATGCCCTGTCTTCCAATTTATCCAGATCCTCTTGCAGTTTTCCGCAATCCCCTTGGGTTTTAACAACTTTAAACAGTTTTGTGTCATCTGCAAATTTTATAACCTCACTAGTTATTCCCTTTTCCAGGTCCTTTATGAATATGTCAAAAAGCAGCGGACCCAGCACAGATCCCTGGGATACTCCACTATTCACCTTTTTCCATTGGGAAAATTGGCCATTTAGCCCTACCCTCTGCTTTCTATCTTTTAACCAGTTCCCGATCCACAATAGTACACTGCCTCCTATCCCATGACTTTTTAGTTTTGCCAAAAGTCTCTGATGAGGGACCTTGTCAAAGGCTTTCTGAAAGTCCAGATACATTATATCAGCCGACTCACCTTTGTCTACTTATTTATTCACACCTTCAAAAAAACATAACAGATTAGTAAGACAAGATCTTCCATGCCATGTTGGCTTTCTCTCATTAGGCCATGACTATCTACATGCTGAGTAATTTTGTTCTTTATGATGGTTTCTACCATTTTTCCCGGTACTGACGTCAGGCTCACTGGTTTGTAGTTTCCCGGATGACCCCTGGAACCCTTTTTAAAAATTGGCGTTACATTGGCGATCCTCCAATCTTCAGGTATTACAGATGATTTTAATGAAAGTTCACAGATTACTAATAGCAGGTCTGCAATCTCATATTTCAGTTCTTTCAACACCCTTGGATGTATACCATCCGGTCCAGGTGATTTGCTACTATTCAGTTTATCAAATAGTTGTAATACATCTTCCCGGTGTAGCAATATTTCTCTCAATTCCTCTGCAGTATCACCTTTAAATACCACTTCAGTCTTGGGTAACATCCCTACATCTTCCTCAGTAAAGACCGAAGCAAAGAATTCATTTAGTCTCTCCGCTATAGCCTTGTCTCCCCTTACTGCCCCTTTTACCCCTCTATCATCGAACGGTCCAATTGACTCTCTCACAGGCTGTTTGCTACGAATGTACTTGAAAAAGTCTTTATTTTGTGTTTTTGCTTCCATAGAAAGTTTCTTTTCAAATTCTGCTTTACCTGCCTTATCAATGCTTTGCATTTAACTTGCCAGTGCTTGTGCTGTTTCCAGTTTTCGTCGTTTGGCTTTTTTCCATTTCGTGAAAGATGCTTTTTTGGCAGCAACAGCCTCTCTGACCTCACCTTTAAACCATGCTGGCAGTTTTTTGGACTTTCTTCCACAGAGGAGTGCATATTCCGACTCTTCAGTCAACACATAGCTGACTCCACAAACATGGAGTTGTGTGGCAGTTGTGACTTCTGAAACTCAGGGCTCCGCGGACTCGATATATCGAGTCCAGCCACTTGCTGATCACTGGCATCGACACCGGTGTCTCCCACATGCGGAGCATACGCTGTTCCAGGATGGGAGGAATGGGCACCATGAGGGTTTCCCGAGGGGGAGCCTCATACTGGCAGATCTAAAGCTTGTCGGCTCGAAGATCCTCCTCGGACTCCATCGGGAAAGCCAAGGCCTTGGACATATCCCAGATGAAGTCCAAAAAGCTCATATTCTCCGGTGGGGACCTTCTCCGAGGTTCAGAAACCTGGAGGAAAGGTCCATAAACCATTATTAAAGGGGATCCGGGAAATACACTGCTTGACCCAATAGAAGCATTGTGGAACCTGTGTCTTCTGAGGAAACTGCTACGCACTTGTGACCTAGATTGGCCACTGTTGAAAACAGGATACTGGGCTTGATAGACCTTGGTCTGATCCAGTATGACACATATCTTATGTTCTTATAGGACCAGCCCCTGCCTCAAGTGCTCCTATGCCGACAGAAGATGCAGGCAAGCGCCTTGATGATAGCACAGCAAATCCACCCACCATGGCCTCCTCAGCTAAGTTGTTGCCACAAGCACCAACAGACCAAGATGGCACTCCACCCGATGAAGTACTCACCCTCGAGAGGCCACAGAGGAAACACATAAATGCTGAATGAGTGCAACCCTGCTCCTTAGGACCTGTCTCTATGTGGCAGTTGAAGAACCTGTGCACCTTCCCATTGGCCCAGGTCACCCTCAAATCCATCCTGGGGGACCTCACATGAACAGGATTCTTTGGGACGCCCAAGTGGCTCAGTTCTCATTCCCCAAGATCGGGGAGCGATGAATGAGATAGTCCAATACCACATTGTCCACTTAAGCAATATGTTGCACTGGGAGGGCCAGGAAATTCCACTGCAATCAAAGGGAGCAGAAGTTTCATTTTCTGGGAAGAATCCCAGAACTCTTCCGGTTGACATAGGCCTCCATCCATGGCATTGTCTGAGAAGATCTGCACTGCCTTTTCATGGAATATGTTCTAGAGACACAGGAGAGCTGAACAAATGACCTTGGCCTTCACTGATGGATAGGCCAAGCTGCCCCCCACTTGCTGCAGTTATTCTGGGCAGTCTATCCTTGGTAATGAGCTCACCAGCTGAACAGGCTGGCATCTTTTGTTAGCAAAGCCACTGGCTATCATCCAGGGGAAGCTCTTTCAGCAGATAAGCAGGCTACTCCCACCAGTTTGGGCTGGCTGCCAACAAGGGAAAAGGGAACTTGATGTTGAAGTCCTGTGAAGAAAGAGGACAGAAGGGATCTTGCAGTAGATGTAGGTGTGCTCACGCCCAGGGAATCATCATTGCAATGCATTGTTTGCTATATTTCAGTGTTTTAGAGCAGTCTCTTCTAATGATTTATAACGATTTATAAAAAAAAAAAAAAAAAAAAAGGAACTAAATTCCAACACCTACACCAATATCTGACCCACACAACACACACACCACACACTGTAAATATACATTTGTAAAAAGTTAGATGTGTTTGTTTTAATACCTACAAAGTTCTTGCTTTAATACCTAAAAGATGTTTCTGCTTTTTGTTGTTTTTCCTTTAATACCTACAAAGTTTATATTACTGTTCAATGTAAATAGTTGAATTCTATTGTTCTATGTAAAATGTATACAAACTGTGTACAAGACTGTTAACCTGTTATATGTAAACCGCCCTTGATCTCTGGAAGGGGCGGTATAAAAGAAATAGTTAAATAAATAAATAAATAAAATAAATAAAAATAATGCATTCACACACATTCAACTGTTATATTCACCACTTGCGCTGCTATATGATAGACCACTTACCATTCTTCAGCAATTTATAACAGTCATCTTTAGTGATTCCTTTGCAGTGGATTTTAATATATGCCGATTTGCACATATGCGATCTGACCGCACACTGTCTACTGGCCTTTGATTGACATATCACTAGTCACTTCCTTGTGTTTTTAAACCCTTAGGGACCTCTATGCAGCACTTTAAACATTTCAGATTACTGATTCATTATTTTATACATTGTTTTTAACACTTCAGGTTTTTCTGGAATCAGTTTTTAATTTTTAATTTATTACGATTTTTTAATTACGATTCTATTATTCTCACGCATATATATATTTTTCCTCGGGTCAGCATATTACAAGACTGCTACGCTCATTGTGATCACATTTCCCCTTTTGCAATAACATATGATTTTATATTAATTTAAGGACGTTTTACACATTCCTCTGTCCTTTGTAGTTGTCTTTAGTTATGTTTCTGATATATATATATTCTTTCATGTATTGCACTAATGTTTGGTCCACCACTCCACTTCTCTCAGCATTAAAGTTTCCTTTGCTATTATACACAATTGATCTCTACATGGCAAGCTGTATATACTTGCTCTTCTGTTTATTGCTATAAGCTGTCATGTATTGCTTGTTACACTTCAGCGGTGAAGAGCAGTATCCCCTAGTGAGTCTTATGCAATGATTTATAACGTATTCAATTGCTATATTCACCACTGTTTGCTGCTGTATGTTAGAGCACTTATCATTTTTCAGCAATTTATAAGTTATCCTTAGGGTTCTCTTTGCAGTGGATTTTAACATATGCCTATTTGAATATATGCGATCTGACTGCACACTGTTTATTTGTCATTGAACTACAGATCACATGTCACTTTCTTGTGGCCTTATAACCCTTAGGGACCTCTACGTAGTACTTTACACAATTTAGTTTACTGATTCATCACTCTATACATTGTTTTTAACACTTTTACAGTTTCTGGAATTAACTTTTAATCATGATCTTATTATTCCCACATGTATTTGTTTTTTAGTTTTTTGTTTCAGCATATTATAATACGGCAACACTTATTATTATAATTATTGTCAACCATTATGCAGTAACATATGATTTCATATTTATATCATTTTATGAATGTCCTATACATTTTTCTGTCTTTTGTAGTTGTCTTCAGTCATGTTCTTGATATGTTTCCTTTATATATACTGCACTTATGTTTTTGTTTAGTGGTATTAAAACAATTTTCTGTTACCCTCCCTCCCCTTTTAGGTTTATTGGCTATATGTTCATATGTTTATTCTAATCTATTTGTTTATTCACCTTAGATTGGGAAGAGTGGCTTGTTCCACCCTTTAAGTCATGTACTACATTTATCTCTTTGTACCCCTTGGTAATGTATTTTTAATTTCTTTCAAATCTGTTTTCTCTTCTTATATTTTTGTCTCTTGTATTATGATTATTTACTATTTAACTATATGTTTATGTGTTTGTTTCTTAGACCCCTGATGAAGGCCTAGGGCCGAAACTTGTAAAGTTGGGTCTAAGATAAAGTTCCTCTGTTTTTATCTAAGTGTTTGGCTGTCGTTTTTGCCCTCCGCTGGTTTTCCTCCTTATCTGTTTGTTGCGGAAGGCCTTCCTCTCCTGCTTTCCGATAGTTTATCACCCAGCCCAGACTCTTCAGAAGCTGCATCACTGGGCCGACACTCGAAGGGCTCCACATAAGACCTGGCCCAAATAAACCAGTCATTCAGGTAGGAATGTACACAAATCCCTTCGCACCACAGAGTGATGCCAGCCACCACCATAGCCCTGGTGAATGAAATTGCTATAGTGGAGAAATAGAAGGATAGAGCGACAAAGTGTTGAACTGAAAACAGAGAAGTGCAGGAGGCACTGCTGATCTTTGCAAATGGGAATGTCGAAGTATGCCTTGACTAATCCAGCAATGAAGGATACTCTCCACACCAGAACGCTCTCCATGCAGAAGTGAAAGACCCTTAGGTGAACAGGATGCCCTAGAGATCCAAGACTGGGTGGAGGGGTCTAACTTTCTTGACACTACAAAATAAATTAAGTACCAGCCCATGCCCCATTTGCAGATGGCATTGGAATTACAGCCTGGAGGCTGAGGAGTCTCTCCAGAGTAGACTGGACGATGGCCGTCCTGGCTGCAGACCCACACTGAGATATCAAGATGGCATTTGGGGGTTCCTGTATTCCAGCACAGAGCCGAACTGAATGATGTCACGCTTCCACTGGTCCGAGGTCACACAGGCTCATCCTGTCGTTGCTACTACTACTACTATCATGGCTCAGAAAAGATTTTCCTGACCAAAGGTAAGAGTCTGTGGCATTCAAAATTACTAGCTCTCTGCCTGGGAGCTTTTAAAAGGGTTTTGGTACATTTTTAAAACAAAGTTATATATTTTTTCGTGCCTTAGTTTAAAAGGGGAAGTATTTCTTTAGTAGGGTAGGTTTAATACTCTGCTTTAGTATCTTCCTCAGCCCTTTGAAGCTACTGACACCTCATCAGGAGTTAGTGGGTCGGATTAGCCTGTGAAAGAACTGAGAGCAGATGAGGTCTGCATAAAAAAGCTTCAGAGCCTTGCACTGTTGAGGCATTCCTAACAGGGGCTATACATTTCAAGCAAAGGTAAGAGTTTGTGGCTTTTTAAATTACTAGCTCTCTGCCTGAGAGCTCTTAAAAAGGTATAGCTACATTTTTAAAACAAAGTTACATCCTTTTTGATGCTTTAATTTAAAAGGGGAAATATTTTCTTTAGTGGGGTAGGTTTAAAACTCTGCTTTAGTATCTTTCTCAGCTCTTTGAAGCTACGGACAAGAGGATGTAGTAAAGGCTGTTAGTGTAGCTGGGTTTAAAAAAGGTTTGGACAAGTTCCTGGAGGAAAGGTCCATAAACCATTATTAAAAAGGGACCCAGGATATCAATACTTGACCCAATACAAGCATTGAGGAACCTGTGTCTTTTGGGGAAACTGCTAGGTACGTATGACCTAGACTGGCCACTGCTGGAAACAGGATACTGGGCTTGATGGACCTGGGTCTGACCCAGTATGGCATATCTTATGTTCTTATGTTATGTTCTTATCAGGTGTTAGTTCTCACCCACCCCTAGTGAGCAGTCTTGCTCTTTAGGGCACCTCCCCAATTATCTACACACAGGGACTTCGAACAGCACATTTTGCACAGACTTAAAAGAGAATAACTGCTTATTCTCTGAAAGCTGGGAAACTGGTTGATACTTTGGTAGGCATCTCTCTCTTTTGCTTTAACAGATACCTAAGTTCCACCAACTGAACAATTTCTAGGAAAAATTATATCGCCAAAGTTGTTTGCCCCGTTACAGCTTCTGCCTTTGTCCAGACAGAGGTCCCAATGCCAGTTGAGGGACCAGTTCCATGTGCAGGATGCCTGCATGCTCAAGCTCTCAGGAAACACGTGGAGGAACTCAGAGAGGAGGTGGCGAGGGTGAGGAGCATTCAAGACAATGAGAAGTACATTGATGAGCTGCTTCTTGCAACATCCAAGCTCTCCAGCAGAGGAGAAGAGGGGAGCCTAGAGAATGACAAAGGTTGGACACAAGTAACCAGGGTCTGCAGAATCACCAATCCAACTTCTCCAGCCCTTGAATTGAAGAACCATTATGCAGCCCTGGAAGTGGAGGAGGTGAAAGCATCTTTGGAAAGAGAAGAACCAGAGTTTGAGCACCCCAAAGTTGCAGAATCAGTGACCACAAGGAAGCGAAGGGTAGTAGTGGTTGGTGACACTCTTCGAGGGGTACTGAGGCGTCCATCTGCCAACCAGACTTGATGTCCAGAGAGGTATGCTGTCTGCCATGTTCCAAAATCCGAGATGTTACGGAGAGTTCCCAAGGCTCATCAAGCTCACTGACTATTACCCAAAGTTGCTAATCCATGTCGGCACAAATGATACTGCCAGGTATCCCTCTGAGCATATCAAAAATGACTTCATGGCTCTGGGACAGAGGGTGAAGCAGATAGGGATTGCAGGTGGTGTTCTCTTCAATCCTCCCTGTTGAGGGTAAAGGCCGAGAAGCTCACATCCTCGAGATGAATGCATGGCTGCATGGATGGTGTCATCGAGAGCGTTTGGTTTCCTAGACCATGGGATGCTGTTCCAAGGGTTGCAGAGCAGAGATAGCATCCATCTGTCCAAGAAAGGTTGATGTGTCTTCAGTAGCAGACTGGCTAATCTACTAAAGAGGGCTTTAAACTAGATTCCTTGGGATGGGTGAAGAAAGCCCCCATATAAGTGAAACATTAAATACTTTATGGAAATGGGTAAAAGGAACAACATATGGAAAGCAGTGTGTATAAATGTCCATAGCATGGGAAATATGATCCCAGACGTTGAAGCTTTAATGGGAGAGGCTGACTTGGCTTTAGTGGCAGTTACAGAAACATGGTTCACAGAAAAACATGACTGGGATGTAACTATACCAGGCTATACTTTACTCAGAAAGGACAGACAGCGTAGGAAGAAGGGGAGGAGGAGTGGCATTATATGTAAAAAATAATATTAAAGCTTTGGAATTACAGAGCTTAAAAGGGAGAGAGGAGGCACTGTGGGTTAAACTAGAAAGAGGAAAAGAGAAATCTATTTGCATTGGTGTGATATACAGACCTCCCTCACAAGAGAAGAGATGGACAGAGTTAATTGAAGACATACACAGCATTGCTAGGAAAGGGGAAGTGCTACTGATAGAGGATTTCAATTGCCAGATGTTGAATGGCACATTCTTGCTGCAGTATCACCTAGAAGGAGATCCTGGATTCTCTACAGGGAGAACTATTCAGGCAACTGGTAACAGACCCATACGTGAAGGGGCTATACTGGATTTGCTGCTTACCAATGGTGAAAGTGTTTCTGATGTTATAGTGGGAGATCATTTTGCATCCAGTGATCACCAGATGATGTGGTTCAGTATTAGGACTAGGGCTGTTAAAATCCATTCAAAAGCAAGGGTCTTAGACTTTAGGAAAACTAACTTTACCAAGATGGGCCAATACCTCAGTGAGTCGTTAGCGGGATGGGAATAATTGGGGGATGTAAAAAAACAGTGGGCAAAACTGAAAGGGGATATTTTAAGACCAACCAACCTTTTTGTTAAAATGGTAAATAAAAGGTAAAAGGAATAGGAGCCCACTATGGTTTTCTAAAGAAGTAGCTGAAAAAGTGAAGATAAAGAGGGAGGCCTTCATAAAATACAAGAGATCACAGAGAGAGGAAGACAGGCATCTATATTTGGAAAAACTTGGAGAAGCTAGCAATGTAGTGAGGAAAGCAAAGATTCAAAAAGAGGAAGAAATAGCCAATGCAGTTAAATGGGGGGATAAGACATTTTTCAGATATGTTAGTGAGACGAGGAAGGGCAAAAGTGGTATTGTCAGACTCAAGTGTGAAGGGGAGGAATATGTAGAAGCTGATGAGGATAAAGCGGTATTGCTTAACAAATATTTCTGTTCTGTGTTTACAGATGAAGAACCAGGAGTGGGACCTTAGAAAACACCCACAAACAGGAACAGAAGCGAGGGGCATCTTGGACAATTTTTGGAGACTGTGTTCGTGAGAAACTAACTAAACTTAAAGAAGACAAAGCGATAGGACCGGATGGGATACACCCTAGAATACTGAGGGAACTTGGGGACGTTCTAGCAGCATCACTGACTCACCTTTTCAATGCCTCGTTGGAGTTGAGAGTGGTGCCAAAGGACTGGAGAGACTCACATGTGGTCCCTTTACACAAAAGCGGAAGTAAGGATGTGGTTGAAAACTATAGGCTGGTTAGTTTAACTTTTGTGGTGAGTAAATTGCACCAAGTCCACTATGGCCACTTCACGTGTGGGTTCTGTTACCAGTTGCCTGAATAGTTCTCCCTGTAGAGAGTCCAGGATCACCTTACGTCTAGATGATACTGCAGCAGGATGGGCCGGAGGCTTCCTCTTCTTTTTGGGACAAGGAAATACCTCGAGTAGAACCCCTTTCCCCAGAAGAGATGGGGTACAGGCTCCACTGCCCTGTCCCTGAGTAAGCCTGCGAGATTTGCGATGAGCAAGGCCTAGTGGAGGAGAGGCCATGATGGTTCTCCTGGGAAGAAGTCTTGAACCCACCGGGAGTCCTGGTGGAAAAACACCCAGCCAAGGTCAACAACCCCAGGGCGAGAAATATCATGAAGGCCGGTTAAGGAGGAACCTCGAGGAAAAAAAGAAGTAAGAGTCAAGGACAGCACCAAGGGTGCCGGCACGAGGTGGGAACGAAACCGGTATGCAAACCGGAGAATTAGAAGGATTTTAAGAACCTTTTAAGAACTTTTTCTGGGAAAGTAAAAGACTACATCCATTGGGCTCCACGGAAAAAAGGAGACTGAGCAAGATGGCACCCTTGGGCGGAAAGGGAACCACGCAGGTGTGGTAGCATTCCCAAAGGCTTTCTTTGAAAGCTGGGGAAATGCTCCGCATGGGGCTCCGTTGGCGCCGATATCACCCATATGTGAGGACTGACTACCTGCTTGTTCTTGAGAAATACTTTTTCATGGAAAGGGTGGTGGATGCTTGGAATGCTCTCCCGAAGGAGGCGGTGGGGGCAAATACAGTGAATGAATTCAAAATGGCATGAGACAGACACAGTTGATCACTTTACTGCAAGAGGATGAAATCAAAGCAAACTTAAATATCTTTTATACTTCAATAAATAGAGGGGGCTGACCTGCACAGGGCAGCAGGTACAATCCTAAACACAGGCATAGAGGGGGGAGACCTGCACAGAGCTTCAGTTACAACCACCCTAGCCACCTTACTGGGTAGTCTAGATGGACCATCCTGGTCTTTATTTAATGTCATATAGAGTAGTTACTCACCTGTAACAGGTGTTCTCCAGGAGCAGCAGGAATCAGTCCTCACATATGGGTGACGTCAGTGCTGACGGAGCCCCCATGAGGAGCATTTCCCCAGCTTTCAAAGAAAGCCTTTGGGAATGCAGCCACGCATGCACGGTCCCCTTCCCGCCCAAAGGTGCCATCTTGCTCAGTCAAATGACATAGCTAAAAGACAGCACGAAAAAAGAAATGAACTATATACAACTGCAACTCCAAGGGGAGGAGGGAGGGTCGTGAGGACTGATTCCTGCTGCTCCTGGAGAACACCTGTTACAGGTGAGTAACTACTCTTTCTCCAGGACCAAGCAGGAAGTCAGTCCTCACATATGGGTGACTCCCTAGCTCTGGGCTACCAGGAACCCAGGCTGAAAAATAGAGCTCCCTCTAGAGCCTCAGCAACAGTGAGAGAATCTTCTCGGAGACCACACCTGAACGGTAGCCCAACACCAGGGCCGAAGGGTAGGAGTTGCCTAAACCTCAAAGAGATTACGGAGTATCGCTTGCCCGAAAGCACTGTCCCTACGGGACTCCCTCTCAAGGCAGTAGTGGTCCGCAAAAGTCTGGCTTGAATACCAAGTAGCGGCCAAGCAGATGTCTGCCAACGGAACACAACGGAAGTGAGCTTAACAAGATATGGATGGGGAACTGAATTGACACCCCTCTTCCTTGACAAACACAGGAAGGCATCAATTTTAAGGGTGACCCGATGGGTGCCTCCCATGTTGAGTTCAAGTGAGGAAGTCACCTCTAAGAGCAGTTAATCATGAGCTAAATCAATTTTCTCAAAGTTTTCAAAGAGCTTCTCTGATGTATTCACACTCTGCAAGAGAAAGAGAAATACTCAGGTAGTATGCCCTCTAGCTGCTCTAGATATAGTACAGAATGAGGTCATTAGAAATTTCTGGATTTTTCTCTGTTTCCACCTCTGCTAATAGGCCACTTGTTTGGACTGGCCTAGCAGAAGGCAATGCTCAGACAACTGCTTAGAGAAGTTCATAACAGCTCAAAGCACATAGAAGAAATACCTTTAACCCAGATCTTGTATATAATTTCCCCAGTTAATCCAGGTTGAATAACCCTGTTTTCTGTAAGTCCAGCACGGACGTTTACCGTGTCTGAACAAAGTTGATGTTATTTGTAAACCGAGCTGATACCAAAGAGCGCAGTATAGAAAATAAATAAATAAATAAGAAATCATAAGGGTCAGAATATTTGTTTAACTATGCAATTATCTTCACCTGACTAAATGAAGACTAACAGATCACTAAACATTTTCGGTCTTATTAACTACTTAAAAAAAAGTAGTAATGAAACAAAAGAATGAGCATCTAAACGTTTGCACCTACCATATTCACATTTTTATTACTTTCAATGCCCAGTAGCACACACAGACAAAACCTAAGCAACAACCATACAGAATTGAAACTGGGTACTCTAGACTCTGCTCCACCCGACTAATAGCATTTCCCCCACCTGAACCCATGGTAGTTGGAGTAGGATTGATATGATGTTGGTGGATGTGGAATGGTTGGGGAGGGTGAAGGATGTGGGGGTGGATCAGGTGGTATGGACGGATCATAGTGCGGTATGGGTGGACGTGAGGGGGAGGAGGGAGGAAGGGGTGAAATTTTGGAGGTTAAACGAGAGCTTACTTAGGAGGCGGGAGGTGGTGGCGGATATTAAGGGGCGATTAAGGAATATTTGGAGTTGAACAACACAGGAGAGGTGAGGACGGTAATGGTGTGGGAAGGGCTAAAGGCCTATATACGGGGGAGGTTCATAATGTGGGGTGCGAAGCTCAAAAAATAAAGGGGGGTGCGGGAAGAGGAGCTGCGGCAACAGTTGCAGCTCGCTGAACGGGAGTTACAGAGGGTTGGGAGGGATAGGGCAAGGAAGGAGGTAAAGCGGGTGAGGGGGGAGTTACGACAGTTGCAGATTGATCTCATAGTGCATCAGATGAATCAGGTGAAACAGGTGATTTACGAATGGGGTAATAAGGCGGGTAGGTTGTTAGCCAGGAAACTGAAACAGCGGAAGGTGAACTCCACGATTGCCCAACTCAGGCGGGCGAATGGGAGCATGTGCTGTGAGGAGAAAGGCATTAGGGAATGTTTTGCACAGTTTTACCAAGACCTCTATAGGAAGGATGAGGAGATAGAGGTGGGGGCCATTCACCAATACACGGAGGGAGTCCAACTGCCAGCATTGCAGGAGGATGCCCGGGTTGAGTTGGATCAAGATATTACGGTGGAGGAGCTGGGGAGAGCAGTTCGGGGGTTGGTGGGGGGAAAGGCTCCAGGGATTGATGGGTTCTCGGGGAGTTTTTATAAGCTCTTCTTTGATGAAGTTGGAGAAGTCCTGAGCAGGGTGTTTAATGGCATGCTGGAGGAGGGGGGGGGGGTTGACAAAAGATATGCTCATAGCTGGGATTACTGTTCTCCCAAAAAAAGGGAAGGACTTGCTTTGCTGCAGCTCCTATAGGCCTATTTCCTTATTGAATGTTGATGTTAAACTTCTGGCGAAGGTGCTGGCGGGCCGGCTGGCTCCGCAGTTGCTGGGGTTAAGGAGGATCAGACGGGGTTTATTATGGGGAGGCAAGCTGGGGATAATATCAAGAGGGCGATGGGGGTGGTCTGGGAGGCGCGACAAGGGGGGAAGAGTGTATATTAATGTCTATCGATGCTGAAAAGGCCTTCGATAGGGTGCATTGGGACTTCCTAATGAAGGTTCTGGATAAAATGGGGTGTGGGCCGAAATTTTTGGGATGGGTGGGGGGGGTATATGCGGGGCCCCGGGCGCGGGTGAAAGTGAATGGTAGCTATTCTAGGGATTTTGCTTTAGGGAGGGGAACGAGGCAGGGGTGCCCATTGTCGCCGCTGCTATTCGCGATGGCGGTGGAGCCCTTAGCGCAGCGGATTAGGGAAAACAATAGGATATTGGGGTTGGCGAGGGGGGGGGGTGAAGCATAAGATTTCACTGTATGCGGATGACATTCTGCTGTATATATGTGATCCGCAGGTGGGAATGCAGGTGGTTATGGGGGAGTTAGAAAGTTATGGGAGGGTTTCCGGCTTTAGGATGAATGTGGACAAAACCGAAGTACTTAATATCACCGTGGGCGTCGAGGGAGTGGAGAGGTTAAAAAGGGCTTACCCGGTTCGTTGGGTCGAGGGCTCACTGGGCTACTTGGGAGTGCAGATCACGGCAAGGTATGAGGATGCGTATAATGCCAATTATCCAAAAGTGCTCAGGGATATTCGGAGGGATCTAGACGGGTGGATGGGCTATGAGACGTCCTGGTTGGGGAGAATAGCGGGAATCAAAATGAATGTGTTACCACACGTGCTTTATCTATTCCAGACGTTGTTGGTGAAGGTACCAGGAGTGGTATTATGGGGTTTGCAGCGGAAGGTGTTCCAGTATATTTGGAAACGCAAGCCCCCTCGGATTGCTCGGGAGGTTTTGTATGCTAAACAGGGGGAAGGGGGGTTAGGTGTCCCTAATTTCCTGGACTACTATAGGGAGGCGCAGCTGAGCCATGTTATGGACTGGCGGGGGGGCGGTGGGGTGAAACCTGGGGTGGCGTTGGAAAGGACATATGTGAAGGGGGGCAGGCTGGATGCATGGTTGTGGGCACCTGCAAGATTAAGGAAGGAGTTGGGGGTTGGCTCGCCGGCGATGCAGGTGGTGGCGGGGGTCTGAGATGGGATGAGGGCGGCAGTGCGGAGAGAGAGGGGGACAGATTTCTCCTTGGCGGTTCCATGGAGGGGTTGGAAGGATTTTCGCCCTGGGTGGGCAGGTGGTAGTTTTGACAGGTGGACGGATAGAGGGTTGGAGTGTTTTTTTCAGTTAAGGGAGGATGGGGAGACAATGGGTTTTGAGAGGCTTCAGGAAGTGTAAGGGCTGGAGGAAGCTGATAGATTTGCCTATCTGCAGGCCAGTCATTATCTGCGGGATCTGCAACGGAAAGGAGGGTTTGAGGAGGGGTCCAGGTTGGAGGCGATGTGGGTGGGGGTGGGGCACGGAGAGGAATGATTTCAGGGTTCTACAAAGATGTGCGGGAAGTACGGGGTAGGAAGTTTAAATATATGTTGGATTGGGAGAAAGACTTAGGGACGTCCCTGGAAGCTAAAGACTGGAACATGGTTTGGGGCCCAGGTGAAAAAAGCCCCAATGGCCAGCAGCATCCGGGAGAACTGCTATAAGATCTTGATGAGATGGTATTATACACCGGACAGGGTGCATAAAATGTACCCTGGGGTGGGAGCGGAGTGTTGGAGGGAATGTGGGGAGATTGGTTCTTTCTGGCATATCTGGTGGGGGTGTGCTAAAATACAGGAGTATTGGTGAAGGGTCCAGCAATGGATCAGTAGAGTGGTGGGAGTAGAGGTAGGACTGGAACCGGGTATTTTCCTGCTTTCGTGGTGGGGGGAGGCGAGGCAGCAGGGGGGGCAGTTGGTGATGGCCAGTTTGTGTGCAGCGCGCTGCGAAGTGGCAGCAGCGTGGAAACAGAGGGAAGCGCCAGACATGGATAGTTTTGAGCGCCGAATGAGGCATATTGTACTTATGGAAAAGTTGACGCCGGCTAGGCGTGGGAGGGTTGATAAGTTTGAGGCGAATTGGGGGGAGCTATGGAGGTGTTTACGTGGGGGAGAGAGTGGGGGGGAGAGGAAGGACTAAGGAGGTACAAGGGGGTGGGGTAAACTGGGTATGGGGTAGAGTTCCATTAGAACGAGGGAATGGGGGACAGGGTCGGTTGGGAGGTGCGGGGTTCTTGGGATGGGGGGGGCAGAGTTTAGATGTTGGGTGGTTAATCTGGGGGACGGGTGTGTTGGTTAGTGCCTGTTGGTGGTGGCTGATGGGTGCTGGTTGTAATTGTCATTTACAGAAGGGGGGGATTAGGAGGGGGGATAGGTAGGACAAAGCAGAAACGAAGGAATGTATTGACAATGTGGAGTGATGTTCCATTGTGTACTGTGGTGTGTTGTTTTTGTTTTGGTGATGTAAAGTTTTGCTTATTCCTTCAATAAAAATTTTAAACAAAAAAAAAATAAAAATCACACATATATGTGATATATTACTCGCCCAACCTACATGTATCCAAGGAAAGGTGAAATTAGACTTACCTGCTAATTGTTGTTCCTTAAGGAACTCCAGTCTAATCCCAGAATCTCTGGGTTGAGCACGTCCTCCCGCAGCTTGGAGACTGAGCATGCCTCTTTTTTCACTGACATCAGTATAAGTAGCCCAGGCACTGCCTCCTTGTTCAGTAACCTATTGACAAAGTAGACTCACCAGAGCAACAAGTAAGTAGATAACCACTTTAAAACTCTTAACACTCTTAAAACTTAACTTTTGCACCAAAGTAGTAGTGCAACTCTGATTGTAATAAAACCCCCAACAGAAAGACTCTCATACCAGTGCGTTCCCCTCCCTCTATGTCAGTTCTATACGAAAGAGAGAGAAACTTTCATCCCCACCAATCCCCCAAATTGCTATCCGAAACACAACTCTTTCTACCAGACCTTCAATCTTCGATCCTTTGCTTCAGGCTGTCCCTCGGCAGGCAACCACAGGGAGGGATGCGGGACTAAGGAACAACAATTAGCAGGTAAGTCTAATTTCACCTTCCTTAATGTCCCTCCAGTCTAGTCCCGGAATCTCTGGGGATGTAACAGAGCAGTAAACTTCAACAGGAAGGGCCTGCAAGACCAGCCTGAAGAACAGCTGATCCAAACCTAGCATCCCCTTCCGCCTGAACATCAATACAGTAATGCTTGACAAAAGTATGCAACGACGACCAAGTCGCAGCATTACAGATCTCCGCTGCTGGCACTAAACTCAATTCTGCCCAAGAGGCCGCCTGTGCTCTAGTCAAATGAGCTTTTAAACCACTTGGTACAACCTTACCTTTCAACATAAAAGCCAACGCAATAGCTTCCTTAATCCACCTAGCAATTGATGCCTTAGAAGCCGGCTGCCCACGCTTAGGCCCGACAAATAACACAAACAACCTGTCGGTCTTTCGGAACACCGCTGTCCTATGCAAATATTTTCGTAACGCTCTACTGACATCTAAACGATGTAGCCGAGACTTCGACTTATCCTTACTTGCTTTTTCAAACACTGGTAAAGACACCACCTGATGTACGTGAAATGCCGAAAGTACCTTGAGCAAAAAGGACGGAACCGTCCTCAATACTACCTTCTTGCTATCAAAGCACAAAAAAGGTTCCCTACATGATAAAGCCTGCAATTCCGAAATTCTCCGCGCCGAAGAAATTGCAATCAAAAACACTCCCTTTAAGGTCAGATCCTTCATTGTCGCCTGAGCTAAAGGTTCAAACGGCTCCCGCACCAGCGCTTCCAACACCACATTCAGGTCCCAGACCGGAAGCGCCGCTCTGCACGGCGGTCTCAAGAGCACCGTCACTCTTAGAAATCTTTTCACATCTGGGTGCGATCCCAGCGTCATTCCAAGCACCTTTCCTCGGAAACATGAAACGGCCGCCAACTGTACCCTCAACGAGGTTGCCGCAAGACCTTTATCAAAACCATCCTGTAGGAATGCCAAGATCTGAGGAATCAAGGCCCGCAACGCTGTAACGTGGTGGCCCTCGCACCAAGACTCAAAGATCCGCCAAACCCGGATGTAGGCCAGCGAAGTAGATCTCCGCCTGGACCGTAGTAACGTTGAAACAACTGCCGCCGAGTAACCTCTGACTTTTAGCCTTGCCCTCTCAAGAGCCAAGCCGTAAGCGAGAACCGATCCACCTGCGGCATTGTTAACGGGCCCTGCCGTAGCAGATCCCCTCTGCTCGGCAGTCTCCATGGCGGCTCCACCAGGAGACCCATCAAATCGGCATACCAAGGCCTCCGTGGCCAATCCGGTGCCACAAGGATTACCAGTCCCTTGTGCCGCTCTATGCGTTGTAGGACTCGCCCTATGAGCACCCAAGGTGGAAATACGTACAGCAGCCGATCCTCTGGCCACCTCTGCAGAAGAGCATCCAAACCTTCCGACATCCTCTCCCTTCTTCTGCTGTAAAACCTCTCCACCTTTGCCGACTCGAACGTAGCCATCAGGTCCATGCTTGGCAGCCCCCATCTCTGCACCAGTAGACCGAAGACTTCCTGATGAAGGACCCACTCTCCTGGGTCCACTTTCACCCAACTTAGAAAATCGGCAGCCACGTTGTCCACTCCCGCTACATGAGCTGCCAATAACGCTTCCAGGTGCGCCTCTGCCCAACTGAGCAACACATCCACTTCGTCTTCGAGAGCCACGCTGCTCGTGCTGCCCTGACGACTGATATAAGCCACCGCTGTGGCACTGTCCGACAGCACTCTGACTGCACTGCCCTGCAGTCTCTTCTGAAAGGCCGCCAGTTCCAAAGTGACTGCCCTCAACTCCAACCTGTTGATGGACCACGTCTTTTCCTGATCCGTCCATTGACCCTGGGCGAACTGGCCCTCGAAGTGCGCTCCCTAGCAGAACAGACTGGCGTCCGTCGTCAGTGGCTTCCAATCTGGCGATTCCAGAGGCCTCCCCTTTTCCAGAGAACCTGGAAGAAGCCACCACTGCAGAGCCTACCACGTTTCTGGCGGACACATCAACCTTTGAGATAACCGATCCGACTGATGTGACCATCTCCTGAGCAGAGCCCTCTGCAGCGGTCTCATGTGAGCCCTGGCCCACATCACCACCAATAGCTGTAAATAGTGCCACGCTGTTGGAGCTCTTCGCGCCATAAAGGCCTGTACCAACTTCCTCAGCTTTTGAATCCTGAGTTGCGGTAGATACACTCTGCCTTTGCCTGTATGAAACCGAGCCCCCAGGTACTCCAACTCCTGCGATGACTGCAGCTCGCTCTTTGCTAAATTCACCACCCAACCTAGGGACTGCAGAAATTGCACCACCCGACGTGTGGCCACCACGCTTTCCTCTTTTGACTTTGCTCGAATCAACCAATCGTCTAGATAAGGGTGCACCAAGACTCCCTCCTTTCGCAACGCTGCCGCTACCACCACCATGACTTTGGTGAAAGTCCTCGGTGCTGTCGCCAACCCAAAAGGCATCGCTTGAAATTGAAAATGCCCCATTGGGACTGCAAAGTGAAGGAATCTTTGATGCTCCACCCTGATCGGAATGTGCAGATATGCTTCCGAGAGGTTTAAAGATGTAAGAAACTCGCCCTGTCAAACCGCCACTATCACTGAACGTAGAGTTTCCATGCGAAAGTGGGAGACCCTGAGGCATCTGTTTACGCCTTTGAGATCCAGTATGGGCCTCAGAGTCCCCTCCTTCTCTGGCACCACGAAATAGATCGAGTATCGACCAGAACCGCACTGGTTCTGCGACACCGGCACAACCGCTCTGAGAGCTAAAGCACAGTTACTTACCTGTAACAGGTGATCTCCGGAACAGCAGGAATTAGTCTTCACATATGGGGTTCGTCGGCGCCGAAGGAGCCCGCACGGGAATGCTCCCCAGCATCCAATCAGAAGGCTTTTGGGAGCATCCCTCGCGATTGCGCAGTAGCTTCCCGCCCTTCCCACTGCCTCTCCCCAGTTGCGTTTCATAGCTGAGACAGAAGGAGAGGAGAGGAAGGAAGAGAGAGAGAGAGAAAATTACAACTCCTAGGGGAGGTGGGTGGGTTGTGAAGACTAATTCCTGCTGTTCCGGAGATCACCTGTTACAGGTAAGTAACTGTGCTATCTCCAGGAACAAGCATGAATGAGTCTTCACATATGGGGACTCCCTAGCTGAGGGTGCCAGAGGAAATCCCAGAATGCGCGTCCCTGGACAGGGCGGCATCGCCCAACCTGGATCCCCGGCATCCCCTGAGGGATGGAGGGTAGGAGTTGAGAAGAGTTGCAAAGGCACAGCAACCTAAGACTACAGGTGGAGTCTTCAAAACCACGTCAAACATCATTAAACCGTTAATGATCTAGCACAATCTAGAGCTTATCTACTGGATTGTAGAAGGCAGAGCTGCGATGGGTACTGTAGATGCAGTAGCGAAGTCTTCAAGGGAACTTCACCGCAGAGAGGACGAAGTTCCCAGTCCGGGCGGGCTGGAGACGCAGGTGTCAACAGGCACCGGAAGGACGGCAGGTCTTCACGAGGAGTTCTAAGAGAAGCTGAGAACTCCAGTAGAAGCAGAGTCCCCAATCCGGAGGACTAAGCAGAAGACTGACCGAACTGGGAGAACCCAGCCCGGAGAAGAACAGGAGTGTACCCCGGGATACCGAGGGGTACACTGTCTACCCTAGCCGACAAGGGATAGGAAGACATTGGGTTCGAAAACCTCCAGACAAGGAGGCGTAAACCAAGGGGCTGTTGACTTCACAACAAGTTTAAGCATAACTGGTCCGAGCACCCGAGCCGCAGAACGCAGGCAAGCGGACCGGCCGGACCCCGTAAGAAATAACAAAACGTCAGTACCGACAATTGGGAGATAGTCGGTAAGACACAGGGCGCTATAACATTTCCCAAAAGCGCCCAGCTGTACCGATATATATCCAATAACAGGTATAGATGTATATCGGGCTATAGGTGGGCCCGGGAACGCCCACCCAGGTTACTAAACCGGTATGCAAGGGACATGCACACGTGAGAACAATACTGCCAACTCGGACCGGCCCTTGATCCACAGGAGGGCGCCCACCTGGAAGGTGGCGGGAGGAAGGGCCATCCAAAGTGATGGGCCGATGTGCGTGGTGCAGGGCAGATCGGCGAGAGTAGCAGTATGGTTGCGTGACCGCCAGATCAGTTGGGGAGGAGCACATCAGGAGTACGTAGGCTCCTACAGCGTCCACCTGACAGCCACGAAGAAAAACGTGTCCTCCGTACCACAGGGAAGGCAGGAGGATAGAAAACCCTATAGCCATGGTGTGACCGTGGGGGTCATCTCCGGCATATATAAAAAAAACCCTCGGGGGTAGGGGCCAATGCCCTCCGCCTCTCCGAAGAGTGCAGGGAGCGGAGCCGGGGATCGACATGGGTCAGTGGGACTCCTGTCCACCGTAACCTGACAGACCCAGGGGTTTCTCTGCGAGAGCGGAGACACAGACCAGAGGGCGGGGGTAGTCCGGCCCTGTCGAGGATTAGTTCGGGCCATGCTCGGAGAGTAGCGGCCAAGGCCTACACTGGGAGAAGGAAGATTCGGTGCGCGATCCCCTCAATCCGGGGGAACCAGGAAGAGGGGAATCGAGGGACGTACCCGAGGGTAAGTCCGAAGAAGACTAGCATGGCCCTGAGGAGCCAGGCTAACCTAGTGTGGGAAAGGTCCCCCCTCCCCGGGGGAGGGGGCTCCATACTTCCAATCAAGCAGCCGAACCACTTGTCATACTAAAAAGAACCCCAGTGTAGAACTGGACAGTAACTTCTGGTAAGAGGAGTTAAGCGCAAACTGCCGCATACCGGAGCCTAAGGCTGCTTGGCATGGGCAGGCTGGCGCGAGCACTGGCACTGCCGACTGGTGTGAGATGTCCCTGGCATGGGCGCACCCGGCAGGTGGGCAGAGGGATGAAACTTCCTCTTCTTCGGAAAGGAGGGTCGGGAAGGACATTTCCTACCCCCGGGAGAGGGGGAGGGGGCGGGCCAGCGCCAAACAGGTCGGCGGAGCACTGAGCAACCTGACGCAAAGCCTCGCCATTGAAGAGGTTCTCCCCGGTGCACGGGGAATTACCCAGATTATGTTGTGCCCAGCTGCACAAGTCGGAAGCCTGCAACCAGGCTGTATGACGCGCCCCTATGGCGACAGCAGAGGACCTGCTAACTGACTCAAAAGAGTCCACGGCAGCACGAGAAAGAAACCAAGAGATATTCCTGCAATGGTAAAGAAGCTAGGAATAGTCAGGGGCCCGAGGGGCCGACACAAAGGGAGACAAAAGAGATAACCTCTCGGTGACCTCCCGAAGCGCCAGGCTCATATAGAAAATATATGAGAGAATCCTGGAAGCCAACATGGACGTTTGGAAGGTTCGCCGCCCAAAGTTGTCCAGAGCTTTAGACGCACGATTCGGGGGGCAGGAAGAGTGCTTCTTCTTGCTTCCGACCTTCCTCAGGGCCGATTCCACCACAATGGAATGATGGGGAAGCTGGTGCGTCTGGAAACCCGGAGAGGGGGGCACCCGATACAGGGCATGCATGGCTGTAGGCGGTGCCTGTACCTTTAAGGGCGAGCGCCAAATCCCGAGCAGGAGATCCCGCAGGGAGGGATGTAGAGGAAGCATTATGGCTGCCTGTTCCGCAGGACCCGGACTTAGCGAAGGGCCCGGGATAGGAATGGCGAGCAAGTCCGCCATGTCAAGGAGGAAGTCCTGAAAAGACGGCTCTCCCAGAGGGGCTATTCCAGGGGAGGCCGAGGTGGAGGGGCCCGCTTGAACACCAGGGGACCCACCGTGCTGGTGCACGGGAGGAATCGCTCTTAATAGAGGAGGGTACTGACAGTCCCAATTCGAGGCAGTTGGTACTGCATCGTCAGAGCCCGGGATTGTTTCCAAGCGGGGCATCGAAGGGAGCGACGTCCCCGACGGGCCCGCGGGACTCGGCCTCAACTCCGGGGGCGAGGCCGCCCCCTGGGCAATCCGCAAGGGCAGCTGGAGTGGTGCCGAGGCAGCTGGAGAGCAGGCGAGCGCAGCACTGCGCCGTCAGAAGAGACCGGGGTCGGATCCGAAATGCGTCGGAGCCACGCTTTCCAGACTGGAGATCGATTCGAGGCTGGGCATCGAACCGAGCGACAACTCCTTAGGGGGCCCCGGTGTCGGCGGCCGCGCCGGTGCTGCAACTCCCGAGAATCGAGTCGGGGTTGCGACGATCGGTGCCGAGGGCAACGAGGGCTTCCCAGGCCAAAACTCGGCGAAGAGGGAAACACCCGAAGTCGGCTCCGACGTCGGGAGAGAGGCCCTTCTAGACACTGGGGTTCTTCCCGCGCCTGTTTTATTGAGCGGGAAACCCTTACGGGGCGTACTACGCGGCCTCGAGGGTACCCAGGTAACCCGCCGACGAGCCCCGGCGGGGAGCGAGACGCACAGCCCCGGCTCCGTGGCAGCGGCGCTTCTTTGGGTCAACTCGACCGAAGGTCCCGGGTCCCGCGGGCAAACTCTAGTGACGAGTGGAGCACTCGACGCCCGCGTAGATGCCTGGAGGTCGGTGGTGTCCGGGGGAAGCCCCGGCCCCGTGCAAGATGGGGGTGCCGACCCGCCCGACCGGGATAGATCGATCAGCTCCGCAGGTGGAGCCCGGTGGCGACCCCTGGTGAAAAACGGGGCCCTCGTTCCCGAGACCGCCGCCGGAGGGGCGGAGCCACTCAAGGCCAGTACCGCCCCCACGGAAGCCGGGGACGAGTCGATCGGCCCTGACGGAACCGAGGGCACCCGGTGCCGATCCCCGGCAGGGAGTGGAGCCACCGACTCCGACGCCGAGGACTTGGTCCCGCTCGAAGCGGTCACCACCTCCGCGCATGGCAGGGGTGTGGGCACGCCATACCGGGTCAGGTTGGTCCGACGATCCCCGGTGAAGAGTGGAACACTCGACACCGACGCCGGGGAATCGGCACCGCCGAAAGCAGGTACCGCCCCCGCGCAGGGCCGGGATGCCGTAGAGCCAGACTGGGTCGAGTCGATCGGCCCCGAAGGCACCGAGGACACCAGCTGACAGTCCCTGGCGAAGAGTGGAACACTCGACGCCGGCGCCGATGCCGAGGGATCTGCACCGCTCGAAGCGGGTGTCACCCTCGGGCATGGCTCGGGAATGTTCTGTGAGGAGCGAACCTCAGGAACAACCCGAAACCCCGTGGAGGCTCTGGAGCCCGAAGACTCCCTCCGGGGTGTAAGGGACTGGAGAGGAAGGCCGGAGCCGTCGTCATGCAGCGCATGAGACTCACCCCTCAAGGCTCGGTTAGTCTTAACAGACTGTTGTTGGGTTACCTGATCCTGGCGAGGAGAGAAAGCCGACGACCGCACCTCAGAGGGAAAGACGTCATCGAGGGACACTCGAAACAGGGAGGGTCTTCTCCCGACGCTGAAGCCCGGGGAACCGGGGGAGAAGGGGTCAGGGCTCAAACAGGAGAGACACCAGGCGTTGGAGTCGAAGAAGAAGACGTCTCCACAGTGGGGGCACTTCTTAGGAGAAGAAGGCTCCATGCTGGAAAGCCCGGTAGGCCTCAGAATAACACGAGGAGGATGCTCCTCGAAGGAAAATAAAGGGAGGCACCAGCGGTGCCAGAGTCAGCGGGGAAAAACCCCCCGCGACCACAGGAAACAAGAAAAAGAAGAAAAGTTTCTGCGGTGGCAGGAGGTACGTCCTGCCGGCTCCGCGGAAAAACGAAAACTGGGGAGAGGCAGTGGGAAGGGCGGGAAGCTACCGCGCAGGCGCGAGGGATGCTCACAAAAGCCTTCTGATTGGATGCTGGGGAGCATTCCCATGCGGGCTCCGTCGGCGCCGACGAACCCCATATGTGAAGACTCATTCCTGCTTGTTCCTGGAGATCAACCTTTCCAGCGTTTCTTGAACCGCCAGTAGCCGCGATCTCGATCTGCAGGGAGATTGGACAAAGGAGTCTTTCACCAGACGTTGGAACTTGAGTGCATATCCCTTCTGCACAACCTCCAACACCCACTGATCCGAGGTAATTTGGGTCCAGGTCGGAATGAACTCCCTCAATCGACCTCCCACAGCCACTACTCCCGCCTGGACCCCCCCTCACTTCATTGTGGCTTTTTTAAGGATTGGGGAGGAAGTGGCTCTAAAACCTCTCCCTGTTCCTCTGAATCCTCTAAACCCTGAGGATCTATACTGAAAATGTCCTCTCTGAAACTGACCAAACCTGGACTGACGAAAATGCCGAAACTCTCTCTGCTGGCTCCTGGAGGCCGGTACCGGACGCTCCTGCTTCTGCTTGTCCTCTGGCAACCTGCCTCCTTTAGATTCCCCTAAGTCTTTTACCAGCTTGTCAAGATACTCTCCAAAGAGGAGTTTCCCCCTAAAAGGGAGCTTTCCTAGCCTCGCTTTAGAGGCCGCATCTGCCACCCAGTTACATAGCCAAAGGTATCTATGTGCAGCCACCACCGAAGCCATACTTTTCGCTAACCCGCGAATAAGATCATACTGACTATCCGTCAAATAAGCCGCTCCGGATTCCAGTCGGGCCGCCTCCTCAACTACCCTTCTACCTGCAAACCCTTAAGCCTCTGGGACCACCTAAGGCACGCCCTTGCCACCCACGCTCCACAAATGGAAGCATGCATGGAAAAAGCATTAACCTCAAACACCTGCTTTAAAAGTGTATCCAACCGCTTGTCCTGCGCATCTTTAAGCGCAGCACTTACCTCTACCGGTATGGTCGTCTTCTTAGTAACGGCCGACACAGCTGCATTCACCTTAGGAGCCTTAAAAAGCTCCCTATCCAGTTCTTTTATTTACATTCTCTTATATACCGCGCTATTCTGCATCAGTGCGGTTTACATTGAACAAACTGAAATTACATTGAACAGGGCATTATAACTTGGAGATAACTATTTTACAGGGAACATGGGCTATGGAGGGTTAAGTGGCTTGCCCAAGACCACAAGGAGCACCTGTGGGACTAGAAACCCCAGTCCTACCGGAGGTTGCTGTCCTCTAGTGGGATTTGAACCCCTGACCTTCCGGCCTGAAGTACCTTGCCCCAACCATTAGGCCACTCCTCCACTCTTGCAACGGATACAACCGCGTTAGCACTCTGGAACCCTTGAGTCCTGCCTCCGGCATATCCCACTCCTCCTGAATCATTTCGTTAAATACTCTATGAATTGGGAATGCCCTCTGCGATTTTCTTATCGCCTGCAATAAAGGATCCTCCAAGGAGGTATCCTCCGATTGCCCCGCTGCCGGCATATTCAAGGCTTTCAGCGTCTCCGTAATCAACGCCGAAAGTTCTTCTCTCCTGAATACCCGGACCACTCTCGCCTGGTCCTCTGGTTCCGCTATTTCTCCTTCCTCCAACTCCGGATCTACGTCCGAATCTTCCAAGAGCTCCAAGCGCTCCTCCGCCAGCCCTTCCACGTCAGCTCTCTCCGACCCCAGTCTAGCCTTTTTATGTGGGACGCCTACCGACCCCAACTCCAATGGGGCCCCCGGACGCTTAGCTCCCTTACCTAAGTCCTCTGCGGCTCCTGCCCCACTAGCTCCAGCCCCGGAGAAAGCTTGTTGCAAGAGCGACAAAACCCGCTGTGAAAAGATTGCTGCCAAACCACCTGGCATACACTGTTGAGTCAAGGGAAGATCCGGGGCTGAGGACGGCCCTGGCGTCGGCTCTGCAGGCAGCAGCATGGTCTCTGTAGGGTCCACTGGCCCCTCAACCTCTTTTGCCAGCTCTCCCCCACTGTGCTCCACTATGTCCGTTATTGAGGCTTTGTGCGCACACCCTCTGCATACCCCTGCCTCAGAAAGGGACCCCCTCCGGACCCCACACAGAAGACAGCGAGGTCTAGAAGACATAAAGAAGCGAGCAGTGCCCTTCAAAATGCCAAACAGCAACTCTCTCTCTTTTTTTTTTTTTTAATAAACTGACCACCAGCAACGCTGGACCAGACACCCTACTTTCCCCCTTGGGAAAAAAGGCACAATCCCCTTCTGGACCCTAGCAACGGCCCCAAAACTGCACGGCTCTGATTTCCCGCGGAAAAAAACACGTGGCCCGATGACTCCGTTCTAAGCACTACGTTACCGGCGCTTGTGTTTCCCTAAACATCAAAACCTCGCGATCCGGCAGCTCCTTACCTCCCCAGAGCCTCTCCCTTACCGTGGCTCCGCTTGGTAATTGAAAGGACATGAGCTTTGCAGCTCTCAAATATCACCGTGATGTCTGTCGGTAGGTTCTCTATCCGGCTCCTGCTCTCGCTCTGTCTGCCCTGCCGGAGTGAATGGCTGCAGCGGCGGACCTCAACGGCTGCTCACCCAACTTGTGGGATCAGCACCGGAGGACCCCAACAGAACCCCCTCACTCATCCCTGCCCTCCAGAGGCACCGCAGAGAAGGGGGGGCCGGGGGACAATATTTTTCACCTCTTCCAAAAAGCCCAGCAAATCGCTCTAAAATTGCTAATTTAAAGGCACAGTAGCCCTTTTTTTTTTTTTTTTTGTAAACCCAACAACTACTCTATCACTGCTTAATAATTGCTCCAGTGGGTCCCTAACCTCTGGGCTCACATCTCCTTCCGCTGCTTGGAGACTGAGAACTGAACAAGGAGGCGGTGCCTGGGCTACTTATACTGATGTCAGAGAAAAAAGAGGCATGCTCAGTCTCCAAGCTGCGGGAGGACGTGCTCAACCCAGAGATTCCGGGACTAGACTGGAGGGACGTTAAGGAAAGAGTAGTTACTCACCTGTAACAGGTGTTCCCCAGGAGCAGCAGGAATCAGTCCTCACTTATGGGTAACGTCGCCGACGGAGCCCTCGCGGAGCAATTTCCCCAGCTTTCGAAGAAAGCCTTTGGGATTGCAGCGCGCATGCGCGGTCCCCTTCCCGCCCGAGGGTGCCATCTTGCTCAGTCTGATAACATAGCGAAGACAGCAAAACATAACAGAATGGCTGCAACTCCAAGGGGAGGAGGGAGGGTAGTGAGGACTGATTCCTGCTGCTCCTGGAGAACACCTGTTACAGGTGAGTAACTACTCTTTCTCCAGGACCAAGCAGGAAGTCAGTCCTCACTTATGGGACTCCCCAGCTCAAGGCTACCGGAGGCCTCAAGCCGAAATTGAGCTCCCTCAAGCTCAACAGCACAGAAGGAAGGAATCTTCTCTGAATAAGCATCCGGCCGGTAGCCAAACACCGGGACCAGAGGGAGGAGTTGCCTAAACCTCAAAGAGATTGTGAAGGACTGCCTGTCCGAAAGCACTATCCCTGCGGGACTCCCTCTCCAGGCAGTAATGGGCCGCAAAGGTCTGGCTGGAGGACCAAGTAGCGGCCCGGCAGATGTCTGCCAACGGAACAGAGCGGAGGTGAGCAACTGACGCAGCCTTCGCCCTGACACGGTGCGCCGTGACTCGACTCTCTAGAGAGAGGCCGGCCGCCCCATACGCCCAGGAAATGCAGTCAGCTACCCAGGTGGACAAAGTACGCTTAGAGACAGGTACCCCCAAGCGATTGGGGTCGAAAGAGACGAAAAGCTGAGCAGCTTTTCTATGCTCACGCATACGCTCAAGGTAGAAAGACAAGGCTCTTCGGCAGTCCAGGGTATGCAGAACAGTCTCAGCTCGGCTGGTATGCGGCCTGGGAAAAAAGGTCGGAAGAACCACCTCTTGATTGATGTGGAAAGAGGAAACCACCTTCGGAAGAAACTTAGGGTGCGTCCGTAAGACAACCCTATTCTTGTAGAACTTAGTATAAGGCGGCTCTGACACTAGGGCCTGTAGTTCACTAACGCGCCTAGCGGAGGTAAGAGCCACCAAGAAGAGAGTTTTTCATGAGAGGAAACGAAAGGGGCAGGTAGCCATGGGTTCAAAAGGCGGGCAAGTAAGCCTTTGTAAAACCACATTGAGATCCCAGTCGGGAGCAGGAGGGCGCAGCGGGGGCTTAAGCAGGAGCAGGCCCCTGAGGAAGCGCGCCACCAAGGGGTGCGAGGAAAGAGGCTGGCCCTCCACCGGCGAGTGATGCGCAGAGAGGGCACTGAGGTGGACTCTGACAGAATTGGACTTGAGGCCTAGGTCGGAGAGGTGAAGCAAATATTGCAGCACCACCGATACTAAGCAGGCGAAGGGGTCCTCAGAGCGCTGAGAACACCAGACCGAGAAGCGACGCCATTTAAGGGCGCAAGATTTCCAGGTGGAAGGTCGCCGAGACGCCAGGACGACAGCCTCCACCTCCGGAGGAAGCAAGAGCGGAGCTAGGACTAACCTTTCAGCAGCCAGGCCATCAGATGAAGGGCCTGGAGGTTGGGGTGTAGAAGAGTGCCCTGATCCTGGGTCAGGAGATCGGGCTGAAACCCCAGAGGAAGAGGGGTGTCCACCGCTAGCTGCAGGAGCAGAGGGAACCAGGGTTGTCTCGGCCACCTGGGCGCTATCAGGATCACGGATGCCCTGTCCTGGACAACTTTGAACAGCGTCCGGGACACAAGCGGCGTGGGAGGGAAGGCATACAGTAGGCCCGCAGACCACGAGATGAGGAAAGCATCCGGCGCTACTCTGAGAGGATGCGGGTGCCGGGAGCAGAACCTGGGAAGTTGCCGGTTCAGAGGACTGGCAAAAAGATCCAAGGTGGGGAGGCCCCACCGGCGGAAGATCTGCCGGACAACTAAGGGGTTCAACCTCCATTCGTGTGGCTGCAGAATCCGGCTCAGTTTGTTGGCCAGGCAATTGTCCTGCCCGGGCAGGTAAACAGCCTTGAGGAGGATGTCGTGGTCGACTGCCCACGAGCACAGTCTCCGGGCCTCCTGACAGAGAAGGAGGGAGCCTGTGCCCCCCCCTGTTTGTTCACGTAGAACATGGCAACCTGATTGTCCGTCTGCACCAGTACAGACTGACGAGAAGTGAGGTAAGAGAAGGTCCGCAGAGCCAGGCGGATCGCCTGCAGCTCCAGGAAGTTTATCTGCTGAGCCGTCTCCCAAGGGGTCCAAAGGCCTTGGGTGCGCGCCCCCTGGCAATGCGCTCCCCATCCCAGGAGAGAGGCATCCGTCGTAAGCACCTGGGAGGGTTTGGGAGGCTGAAAAGGCATGCCGAGCATCAGGTTGGGGAGGTGAAGCCACCATTGCAGAGAGGAGACCAGACGGTCGGAGATCTGTAGCAGGTCCGTCAGACTCCCTGTGGCCTGATGCCATTGAGTACGAAGGCTCCACTGAACAGGCCGCATATGTAGGTGGGCATTCAGGGTAACATGGACCGTGGAGGCCATATGACCGAGCAGCTGCAGGAATCGCCTGGCCGGGGCCGGCGACGTGCTGTGGAACCTGCCGGCCAGAGCTATGAGCCTGTCGGCTCGCTCCCGAGGCAAGAAGGCACGAGCCCGCAGAGTGTCCAGCCGTGCCCCTATGAACTCGAGATCCTAAGAGGGGCGCAACGTGGACTTTCCGAAGTTTATGACGAAGCCCAAGTGCTGAAGCAAAGCCACTGTGCGTTGGGTGGCCTGAGTGACATCTACGGAGGACTGCGCCCGTATGAGCCAGTCATCCAGGTAGGGGAAGACGAAGAGGCCTTGAAGCCTCAGGAAGGCCGCCACCACTGCCAGGCATTTTGTGAACACCCTGGGAGCGGAGGACAGGCCGAAGGGCAGCACGCGGTACTGATAATGTCTTCCTGCCACCACAAACCTCAGGTATTGCCGGTGGTCCGGGTGGATAAGGATGTGGGTATAGGCATCCTTTAGGTCCAAGGAGCATAGCCAATCTCCCTGCTGGAGGTAGGGCAGTAGGATTCCAAGGGTAAGCATCCTGAACTTTTCCCGCTGCAGGAACTTGTTGAGGTCGCGTAGGTCCAGGATGGGTCTGAGGCCTCCTGTTCGCTTTGGAACCAGGAAGTACCTCGAGTAGAACCTTGACCCCAGAGGTTTAGGGGTACTGGCTCCACAGCCTGCTCCCCCAGCAGACCCTGCAGCTCCTGAAGGAGTAAGTCCTTGTGCAGAGGGGGACTTGGAGGCTCCCCTGGGAAGTAGGGGGGAGGCACCTGGTGAAAATGTAGGAGGTAGCCCTTTTGAACCACCTGCAGCACCCAGGAATCGGAGGTTATGGCTGACCACCTGTGGGCAAAGTGGATCAGCCTGCCCCCCGTGCAGAGTGAAGGGGCTATGCTGGCATAGTCAAAAAAACCCACCCTGCTGAGCAGGGGGCTGTGTAGTGGGCTTGGGGGCCCTCGGCCTACGGGGCCCATTACCCTGACTCTTAGCCTGCGGACCCTGATTGGGGGCTGCAAACGCTTGGTATTGAAAATGCTGTTGCTTATAGGTGGGCACCTTCCTCGGGTAAAAAGGTTTTTTCCCCGGGCCCTTCCTCTTTTGTGAAGGAGCAGAGGTCTTTCTGGATAAGCGAGTCCTAGTGAGAGTCTCGGACTCGAGTTCCGCCACCTTATCAGCCATGAGCTTGCCAAAGAGGTTTTCACCTCTGCAGGGGACATCGACCAACTTGTCTGGTACCCACGGCTCGAGGTCGGATGACTGAAGCCAGGCCTGTCGGCGGGCACCGATGCCGGCTCCCGCAACTCGGGCCGACGCCTCGAAGCCATCGTATGCCGCCCGAGAAATAAACTTCGAGCATTCTCGAATACTATCGGACAAGGTCTGGAACCTCTGCAAGGGTTCCTCGGACAGACCAGCCGAGAACCCGGCGATTTCCTTCGCCAGGTCTCGGAGGAACATGCCCATATATAGCTGGTATGTCTGGACTCGGCAGGCTAGCATGGAGCCCTGGAAGCACTTCCTACCGAGGGCATCCAGGTTACGGGCTTCCTTACCCGGCGGCACCGAGGAGTGCATCTTTTGACTCTTAAGTCGATGCATGGCCGATTCCACAACCATAGAGTGGTGCGGCAATTGCGCCTTTTGGAACCCGGGACTCTTGCGGACTCGATACATCGAATCGACCCGCTTGCTCAACACCGGCGTCGAGGCCGGGCATTCCCACATGCGAAAGAGCAGCCGCTCCAGCATAGGAGGGACCGGTACAGTAAAGGCCTCCTTCGGGGGAGAGTCATACTGGAGGGCCTCGAGCTCTTCGGCGAGGGGCTCCTCCTCGGGATCCGCGGGGAAGGCCAACGCCTTGGCCATACCCCTCACAAAATCAGAGAAGCGGGTATCCTCCGGAGGGGATCGCCTCTGAGGCTCCGACTCGGGCGAGTCGGAGGGGACGCACCGAGTCTGAAAAGAACCGGGTGACTCGTCCCCTTCCGTGTCCCAGCCCGACGCCTCCGAAGAGGAGTCGAGAGGCTCCGTGCGGGCGGGGGTTCGCCCCGACACCGACGCCGGCGTCGACAACCTCCGTCCCAAACGGGAGGCCGAGGGAGACCTCGACCAAGGATCGACTCGAGCACGTACGGACTCGAGGATCGACTCGGCCGCCGGTGTCGACTTGGGTGTCGACGTCCCGGTGGTCGGGGCAGATGCACTGGCGATGCCGGTCATCAATGCCCGCTGCTGGTCCATGAAGGCAGAGATACTGCGCTCCAAGGTCGTCATTCTGAGACCAAGCTCAGAAGACCCGGCAGCCTCCGACTCGGGCCCCGACGGTGTCGGGCCCGACATCGGTTCGGGAGGGGAGTCCAGGAGGACTATAGCACTCACGTGTCCAGGCGGCTCCTGCTCCAAGCGAGGAAGTTTGGAAGGCCTCTCCGCCTCCGAGGGCTCAGGGCGGCTGACGGGGCTAAGCGACCCGGCCTTCGAGGGACCAGGTGCGTCCTCCGACGACACCCGAGCGAGTTTCTTCTTCCGACGATGTTCCCGGTCGGGGGACCCCCGTTCAGAGGAACTCTGATGATACTCGTGGCCGGAGCCATGAGACGTCGAAGCCTCCGACGAGGACCGGGCCTGACCGGACTCGGGGGTCAGAGAAGATTCGTTCCTTTTGTGACTGTCGACTCCTCAGTGACTTTGAGGACATCCTGCTGCACGGACCACAACCCTCCGAGTCATGGTTGGGTCCGAGACAACGGAGGCAGCAGTCATGCGTGTCAGTAAGAGACATCAGTTTGGAACAACGATCACATTTTTTAAACCCGCTGGCAGCCATCGGGGGAAAGAGGGCCCCGGCGAGGTCGAAAGCGTGCTGCCAGGGGTGAAGAAGAAAGTGGCGGGAACGCCAGTTAGAAGGACAAAAGAAAACTGAAAAAGAAAATGTGAACGGGCTCGATAAGGATATCGAGGCCGGGAGGGGACACGCGAACCGAGAAAAAACAAACTAAAGAAAATAATCAACTTTTTCAGCGGCGATAACAAACTACGTCTGTAGGGCTCCGCGGAAAAAAGAAGACTGAGCAAGATGGCACCCTCAGGCGGGAAGGGGACCGCGCATGCGCGCTGCAATCCCAAAGGCTTTCTTCGAAAGCTGGGGAAATTGCTCCGCGAGGGCTCAGTCGGCGACGTTACCCATAAGTGAGGACTGACTTCCTGCTTGGTCCTGGAGAATGCCATTTTAATTTAGCTATGAAGTATGCATGCTATGGAAGCCCATACATATTTTTAGAAAGGCAGAGGAGGGAAATTTTCACACAGCCCTAATGAGAGGCAAATGGCTGTGAAAATTGCTAGCTAGACATCAATTTTAGATTGACCTGCACTGCTACTCTGCTTAAGCTCCACTGCAAACTACAACCGATATACCCTCTGCCTAAGTCCTTACGCTCCAATTCCAGGACTTACAGCATTTCAGGGGGCAATGAAACTCTTAAAATGTCTCACTGCAGGGGTCCCTTAATTCAATTTTAATCTGTTTGTTCATGAAAGGTTATCGTTCATGTTACCTATGCCCCCAGTTACGCCAGACCACTATATGCACATTGGCACCCTGGCATTTGAGGGAGAAAATCTTGTTTAGTGATGAAAAAAGAGGGGGACAAGAATAAAAAATACGGGAAACACACAAGTATTCCATCAAATGGTAAGATAAGAGAGAGAGAGAGAGACCCCCAACTATGTTATAATTTGGCATTTCTCACAGGATATACACAAAGAGTTGCAGAAAAGGAAATCCCAATCTACCTTTGCCAAAATCCAAGACATACATTCAGATATGCCTCAGCTGCACCCACCTGCTGTCCACATTGAGTTTGGGATAATACTGAGACACATATTTCTTGATCAGGCTGTAAGACGCCTCCTTGGGCTCACAAAGGCGAGTGAAAGCCAGTGGCAGGACATCCTCCAATTTCACCTGCTGCTGTGGAGCTGCTGTGGAGCTGCTCTTCTGGAAGGTGAAGGGGGGAGATAAAATGTATTGTATCAACTTCTGCAGGTATAAACACAAGGACATTATAGTAGTGCATCAAACAGATGCAAAGTTGAAAATACAACTTACCTGCTAATTTTCTTTCCTAGAGTCTCTCCAGTCTAGTCCAGTCCAGACGAGACAGCATAGTTACTCACCTGTAACATGTGTTCTCCAGGGACAGCAGGAATCAGTCCTCACATATGGGTGATGTCAACACAGACAGAGCCCTCATGGAAACATCCCCCCAGCTTTCAAAGAAAACCTTTGGGAGATGCCACCACGCATGCATGGTCCCCTTCCCGCCCAAGGGTGCCATCTTGTTCAGTCAGATGACATAGCTAAAAGATGGAAAAATAAAAGATGGTAAAGGAGCAACTCCAAGAGAAGGGAGGTTGTGAGGACTGATTTCTGCTGTCCCCAAAGAACATCTGTTACAGGTGACTAACTATGCTTTCTCTGGGAAAAAGCAGGAAGTCCGTCCTTACATAAGGGACTCCCCAGCTACACGCTACCAAAAGCTCATAGCAAAAACCGGGGCCCCCTCACAGGGAGCCGCCAGCAGCAGCAATTGAGTCCATGTCCACAGACCACAGTAAAACCCCTGTGTCCGATGAAAACTAGCACTCTGGTAGCCTTAACACAGAAGGGTCGGAGGGTTTTTTTTTTTTTTTTAAAGTGCCATCAAGTCAGTGTTGACTCATAGTGACCCAACTACCTCTGGGTTTTCTTGGCAATGTATCACCGGAAGTAGATTGCCAACCTTTTCTTAAGAGGGAATGGAGGGTAAAGTGACTTGCCCAAGGTCACAAGGAGTGCTAGTGGGAATTGAACCCTTGATCTTCTGGGTACGAGGCAGTTGCTCTAACCACTAGGCTACTCCTCCACTCCATTAGTTGCTTAAACCCCGAAAAGGTTATGGAACACAGCCCGGACAAAGGCACTGTCCCGTCGGGACTCTCTTTCCAGGCAGTAATGGGCTACGAAGGTATGGACTGAAGACCAGGTGGCGGCCCGACAGATGTCCACCATTGGGACAGAACGCAAGTTTGCTACTGAGGCCGCCATGCCCCTGACACGGTGCACTGTGACATGGCGCACCGTGACACGGCCTTCCTGCTCATAGGCGAGGGCGATACAGTCCACCACCCAGGTGGACAGGGTATGCTTGGTCACCACCTGCCCCAGCCTACTGGAGTCGTACAAGACGAAAAGCTGAGTAGCTTTGCGGTGGCTCTGAGTACGATGGATATAGAAGGACAAGGTGTGAAGGACTGTCTCTGCTCGACTGGAGTGAGGTCTGGGAAAGAAGGTAGGGAGTACCACTTCCTGGTTGAGATGGAAGGGTGATACTACCTTTGGAAGGAATTTCGGTTGTGTGTGAAGCACCACCGTGTTCTTATAGAACCTGGTATAAGGTGCCTCCGCTACTAGGGCCTGAAGCTCACTAACTGCGAGCGAAGGTGAGCGCAACCAGGAACGCCACCTTCCAAGAGAAGTAGCGAAGGTGACAGGTAGTTAGAGGCTCGAAGGGTGGGCGAGTGAGCTGCCCCAACACTACGTTGAGGTCCCATTTGGTAGCCAGAGGGCGAACCGGGAGCTTCAATAAGAGCAGGCCCCTAAGAAAGCGGGTCACCAAAGGCTGAACCAAGAGGGGCTTGCCATCCACTGGGTGGTAGCGTGCCGCCAGGGGACTAAGGTGCACCCAGATGGAGTTAGACTTCAGTCCAGATTGCAAAAGGTGGAAAACGTACTGTAACACCAGTCATGCTGCCAGCGACAAGGACCCCAGGTTGGGGTGTAGAAGAGAGTCCCCCTCCGGAGAAAGGAGTCTCGGAGAGGTCCCCAAGGGGATGGAGGTCTCCAATGTTGACTGGAGGAGCAATGGGAACCACGGTTGCCTGGGCTACCGAGGAGCTATCAGGATGAGCGAGGCCCTGTCGCGGAGGGTCCTGAAAAGGTATTGACAATCAGCGGCGGGCATCTCTGCATGGCACCAAACTTGGCTACAGTCGTCTGACCTCGAGCAGTGAGTTCAGGACAAATTGGTCGATGTCCCTTGCCAAGGTTCCCTGCTAAGGAGAGAACCTCTTTGGCAAACCTGTGGGAGGGAAGGCATACATGAGACCTTCCGACCATGAGACGAGGAACGCGTCCGCTGCCACAATGGAGGGGTGGGCCTGCAGGAACAGAAGCAGGGCAACTGAAAGTTGTCCAGGCTGGCGAACAGGTCCATCACGGGTTCCCGCCAGATCTGGAAAAGCCGGTCGGCCATCCTGGGGTCCAGCTGCCACTCGTGCGGCTGGAGGACTCTGCTCAGCCTGTCGGCCAGAAGGTTGTTCTGGCCTGGTACGTACACTGCCCGCAGGAGGATACCCTGTTGGATTGTATATAAGCAGAGGACCACTGCCTCACGACAGAGGGCACGAGACCCCGTGCCAGCCTGTTTGTTCACATAAAACATCACTACCTGGTTGTCGGTCTGGACCAGCACTGGCTAGTGACACAGGTGGTGGCAGAAAACTTGCAGGGCGAAGTATATGGCCTAAAGCTCCAGGAGGTTGATCTGATGGGTGTTCTCCCCTGGTGACCAATTGTCCTGGGTGCGGAGCTCCCTCAGTGGGCTCCCCAGCCGAGGAGGGAGGCATCCGTAGTGAGGACACTGGTGGGCCTTGGGGCCTAAAAAGGCATGCCCGCCTCAAGATGCTGGAGAGACTGCCACCAGACCAAGGAGTCTGCCAGTTGGCGGAGACACCACTGCGCCGCACTCATGTGGAGGCAAGTGTCTGGCATGACGTGGACCGTGGAGGCCATGTGCCCGAGGAGGCGCAAAAGAAGCCAAGTGGGCACAGAGGAACGGTACTGTATGGATCGTGCCAGAGACCTGAGATGGACGGCTCAGGATCTGGAAAAGACGGCCTTTGACTGGAGGGTGTCGAGCTTTGCTCCGATGAACTCCAGATACTGTGCCGGAAGCAGGCGAGACTTGGAGTAGTTTATGACAAAACCCAAGTGCTGCAAAACCTGGATGGTGCATGTGGTGGCCTGCTGCACCTCTGAGGCTCTGCCTCCCTTTATGAGCCAGTCATCCAGGTAGGAGAAGACAAAGACCCCTTGGAAACGGAGGAAGGCGGCCACGACTGCCAGGCATTTTGTGAAGACCCTTGGGGCTGAGGCCAAGCCGAAAGGGAGCACCCTGTACTGAAAGTGCCTGCCCCCCATTATGAAACGCAGGTACTGCCTGTGATTGGGGTGAATGAGGATGTGGGTATAGGCATCCTTGAGGTCTAAGGAGCATAGCCAATTTCCCTACTGGAGGTAGTGCAGCAATGTTCCAAGGGAGAGTATCTTGAATTTCTCCCTTACCAGAAATTTGTTGAGGTTGCACAGGTCGAGGATGGTCCTTAGGCCCCCTGTTCTTTCTGGCATGAGGAAGTACCTGGAGTAGAATCCCTTGCCTTTGAGGTGGTGGGGCACTGGCTCCACCGCCCTGTCCCCGAGAAGACCTGCCAAATCCATCAGTAGAAGATCCTGGTGAAGGGGAGACCTGAGGGTCTCTCCCCGAAAATAAGGGGGAGGCGAGTCAGGTGAAGGAGGTAACCCTCCCTGACCAATCGAACTGCCCAGGAATCGGTGGTGATGGTCAGCCACCTTTGGACATAGTGGGTCAAGCGTCCCCCTATGGGCTGCTGATCTCCTTGGGGCAGATAGGCTATGCTCAAGGAGTCAAAAACTATCCCCCTGGCTGGGGTTTTGGAGCCTTCTGCTTGGAGTGCTATGCCCATGTCCTTTGGCCTGCTGATCTCGTTGGGGAGCTGGGGAGGTCTGAAAAGGTGGAAAGTTTCTGTAAGCAGTCCCTTTCCTCAGGTACAAGGATTTTTTTTACCCGAGCCCTTTCATCGAGGAAGGGCAGCGGTCTTCTTAGAGAGCTGGGTCCTCATCATGAACTCGGTCTCCAGCTTGGCAGCCTTGTCGGTCACAGGTTTGCCAAAGAGGTTCTCTCCTTAGCAGGGAACCTTGGCAAGGGACATCGACCAATTTGTCCTGAACTCACTGCTCGAGGTCAGACGACTGTAGCCAAGTTTGGTGCCATGCAGAGATGCCCGCCACTGCTACTCCAGCTGCTGACCCGAACCCTTCATAGGCCGCTCCAGATATGAATTTGGAGCACTCACAGACTGCCTTGGCCAGGTTCTTGAACTGCTGCAAAGGGTTCCTCGGAGAGACCAGCTAAGAACCCGGCGTGTTCCTTCGCCAGGTCTCTCAGGTACATCCCCTTGTATAGCTGGTAGGCCTGGATGCGGCCAATGAGCATTGAGCCCTGGTAGCACTTTCTGACGGGGGTGTCCAAGGTGCAGGCCTCCCTGCTGGGGGGCACCAAGGACTGCATCTTCTGGCTTTTCAGCCGACGCATGGCCGACTCAACCACCATGAAGTTATGGGGCAGCTGTGATTTCTGGAAGCCCGGAGTCAAGCCGTTTGCTCACCATCAGTACCGACGCCAGTGTCTCTCACATCCGTAACATTAGCCGTTCCAGGATGGGAGGAATGGGCACCGTGAGAGATTCCCTCGGAGGAGCCTCGTACTGGAGTATTTCCAACTCATTCGCCCGAGGGTCCTCCTCCGACTCCGTAGGGAACACCAGGGCCTTTGATATATCCTTGACAAAATCAAGGAAGCCCATATCCTCCGGCAGGGACCGCCGTCGAGGCTCCAAGACAGGACAGTCGGATGGGACGTCACAGTGGATTTGAGTTTCAGAGGATTCCTCATCCTCTGACTTCCACTCAGAGTGGTCCGATGAGAACTCGTAGAAGGGCTGCTTCATGGGCCTCAGGGCTGCCGATGATCCGCAGGTAGTGCCCAGCATACTAGCTGAGGATGTTCACAGTCACATCGAGTGAGAATCAGAGTGCGACCTTGGCCGAGGATAAGCTCATCCTCCGGGGACATCTTGGACGTCGACAGCCCGGTGGTCGGGGTGGATGAACCGGTCGTACCGAACATCAGTGCCCGCTGCTGGTCCATGAAGGCAGACAAACTGCGTTCCAGGGCTGCCACTCTGGACTCCACGCCAAAAGGCTCCACAGCCTTTAGCATGGGCACTATGGGGCTTGGGCCTGACGCTGGCTCCCCCGAAGAGAAATCCTCAACGAGAATGGGGTCTGGGGACCAAGGCCAGTCCAAGGTCAAGTCCTTCTGGGGGACCTTTGCAGGCCACGCCTTCACCGAAGCCTCAGACGAGCGTCTCGGACAGCGGGACAGGGCCCGAGGGGCACCTGGCTGGTCGGAACCGTCCAAGGACGCTGCCTTCAAGGATTTTTTTCTTTTTCCTGGGTTCCTTCAAGGGAGACCCCCTTTCTGAGGACCCACAATGGGGCTTGGGCTTGGAAGGTTCCACCCAAGGCGTCGAGGCTTCAGACGAGGCCCTGGCCTTCGGAGGCATCGGGGACTCGGAAAAAACTTATCGTGCTGCTGCTGGTGGCAATTGAGGGCCTTGCTGGACATCCTTTTGCAGACACCGCAGGCTGCCGGGTCGTGGTCTGGCCTGAGGCAGCGGAGACAGCAGTCGTGTGTGTTGGTCAAAGACATAATGTTTGAGCACCGATCACACTTTTTAAAGCCACTGGTAGCCATGGGGGGGAAAGTACCCCTGCGAGGCTGAAGACTTGCCGGGCTGCCAGTTGGAAAAGAAAATGGTGCGAATACACCAGAGAATGAAAGAACGAGAAAGCTATAAAAATAGACCAGAACTCGACGCCGAGGCAGCAAGGTCGGATGGCGGGAAGAGTACTGGTGCGATACCGGAGGTGAGTATGAAACCCCTAGAGAAAAAAATGAACTTTTTCTGGGGACAAACAAGCCGAACGTTTGAAGGGCTCCGTGGAAAAAAGGAGACTGAGCAAGATGGCACCCTTTGACGGGAAGGGGACCACACGTGCATAGTGGCATCTCCCAAAGGCTTTCTTTGAAAGCTGGTGGGATGCTTCCACAAGGGCTCCGTCGGTGCTGATGTCACCCATATGGGAGGATTGACTTCCTGCTTGTTTCCGGAGAAATAAAGGAAACTTTAACCATTGAAAACTTCTACTAAAAGGGCAAAATAAAGAGAATTGTGATGGCATGCAGGAAAAAAAACCCAAGAAATTGCAAAAAGCATAGTTACTCACCTGTAACAGGTGTTCTCCAGGGACAACAGGAATCAATCCTCACATATGGGTGAAGTCGGTGCCAATAGAGCCCGCATGGTACCCACTTCTCAGCTTTCAAAGAAACCCTTTGGGAGATGTACCACACAAGCGTGGTCCCCTTCCTGCCTAAGAGTGCAATCTTGCCTCAGTATGATAACATAGCTCAAGACAGCAAAAAAGATAAAGCAACTCCACGGGGAAGAGGGAGGGATGTGAGGACTGATTCCTACTGCCCCCAGAGAACATCTGTTACAGGTGAGTAACTACGCTTTCTCCAGGAACAAGCAGGAAGTCAGTCCTCACATATGGCACTCCCTAGCTATAGGCTACCAAAACAACCTGTAAAAAGTCTCGAGAGACCAGAAAAGGGTGAACCGTAAGAAGCAGCAATTCAGTCAAGGACACTAGATCCACGAGCCACTCGAAGTGTCAAGGGAGGAACCAGTTCTTCGGTAGCCTGAACAAACCAAAGGTCCGGAGGGCAGGAATTCCCTTAAACCCCAAACAAATGAAGGAGTACTGCCGACAGGTCCCTCTCCAGGCAGTAATGAGCTGCAAAGATATGGACAGAGGACCAGGTAGCGGCCCTGCATATCTCCGCCAAGGGGCGGAGAGCAGGTTTGTCACAGAGGCAGCCATGGCCTGGATGCTGTGCGCCATGATCGTATGCTCCAGTGAGAGACCGGCCTGCTCATAAGCGAAGGCAATACAGTCTGCCACCCAACTGGATAGGGTACATTTAGAGATCGCTGTTCCCAGCCGATTTGGGTAATAGGAGACAAAGAGCTATGAGAAGCGACGATAGGCCTGAGTATGCTTCAGGAAGAAGGATAGGGCCCGCTTACAGTCCAGGGTTTGGACAGCGGCTTCTGCTCCGTTGGCATGGGGCCGTGGAAAGAAAGTAGGAAGCATCACTTTCTGGTTGAGGTGGAACGGAGACACCACCTTTGGGAGAAACTTGGTGTGTGTGTGGAGTATGACCCTGTTATTGTAGAACCTGGTATAAGGTGGGAGAGCGAGGCACCAGGGCCTGAAGCTAACTGACTCTGCGAGCTGAGGTAAGTGCCACAAGGAAGACCACCGTCCAGGACAGATACGTAAGGTGGCACGAGCCAAGAGACTCGAACGGTGGCGCAGTGAGTTTTGAGAGAACTACATTGAGATGCCATTCCACTGCCGAGGGGGAGAACAGGTGGTTTAGAGAGAAGTAGGTCCCATAATAATCAAATCAGGAGGGGCTGAGCAGAAAGCGGCTTACCCTCGACAAGATGATGATGTGCCAAAAGTGTGCAGAGACGTACTCTGACGGAGTTGGACATCAGCCCTGCCTGGGACAGGTGAAGTAAGTACTGGATGACCAGCTGGACCGAAGAGCGAAGGGGTTAACCCGCTTCTCTGCACACCAAATAGAGAACCTACCCCACTTGAAGGCGTAGGCCCGGTGGGTGGAAGGCTTGCAAGAAGCCAAAAGAACTGCTTCCATTTCAATGGAGAGGCCGAGGTGGGCCAAGACTACCCTTTCAGCAGCCAAGCTGTCAAGAAACAGGGAACCCAGTTTGGGGTGCAGGAGGGAGTCATTCTCCTTCGAAAGCAGGTACGTGTCACTCCTCAGAGGAACCGGAGGCGCCTGGGACAGGCGGAGGAGCGGCGGGAACCATGGCTCCCGGGCCCACCGAGGGGCTACTAGTATCACAGTGGCTCCACCAAGCTGGACCTTGAACAGGGTTTTTGCGACCAGCGGCTTGAGCGGGAAGGTGTAGAAGAGGACCTTCGTCCACGAGATGAACGCATCCGCTGCCACCCGCAAGGGATGTGGCTACCTGGAGCAGAAGCAGGCTAGCTGAGTAGTGGATGGGCTGGCAAAGAGGTCCACCTGTGGGAGCCCGCAGAGACAGAACAGTTGACTGGACACTTTGGGTCCAGCCGCCATTCGTGCGGTTGGAGGACTCAGCAGAGCTGGTCTGTCAGGATGTTTTCCTGGTACGGGAAGTGGACTGCCTGTATGCGCGCATCCCACTGCTGCTGGCGAAAGAGCAAAGGCTCACTGCCTCTTGGCACAGAAGGAGCGATCCGCCCCTCCCTGCTTGTTGATGTAAACCATCGCCACCTGGTTGTTGGTCTGGATCAAGACCATTTAATGTTGAAGGTGGTGATGGAAAATCCAGAGGGTGAGCGCTATTGTTCGGAGCTCCAGAAGGTTGATCTGCTGGAGGATCTCTTCCTGGGACCTGCTGCCCTGCATGCGGAGGGTGTTGCAATGGGCTCTCAAGCCCAGTTTGGGGGCATCCATGGTGAGGATCCTCTGAGGGGTGGGAGCCTAGAAAGGCATTCTGGCCCATAGGTGCTGCAGCTACCACCACCAGTCGAAGGAGTCTGCCAGAGAGCAGCGTATGACCAGCCTGTCCCATAGGCACCCTGTTGCTTGCAACCAGTGGGAGCTGAGAGCCCACTGGGTCAGTCACATGTGCAGGCAGGCATCTGGGGTGACGTGCACAGTTGATGCCATGTGGTCCAGAAGGCAAAGCATGAGGCGGGCAGAGGCTGAGGGCAGATCCTAGATACGCTCTGTGAGCGCCTGGAGGTGCAGGGGTCTGACCAGAGAAAGGAAGGCCTTGGCCTAGAAGGTGTCCAGCATTGCCCCTATGAACTCCAGGCATTGCGCTGGCTGAAGATGGGACTTTGGGTAGTTTATGACGAACCCCAGATGTTCCAGAATGAGGATGGTGCGAGCCATCGCCTGGCCGGCTTCTACGGTGGTGCCGCCCTTTATTAGCTAGTCGCCCAGGTACGGGAAGACGAACATCCCTGGAGACGTAGGATTCAGTGACCACTGCCAAGCACTTGATGAAGACCCTCGGAGCGAAGGCCAAACAAGGGGAGAACCTTGTATTGAGAGTGACAGCCTCCCACCATGAAGCAGAGGTACTGCCTGTGAAGGGGGTGGATAAGGATGTGTGTGTAGGCATCCTTTAGATTCAAGGAACATAGCCAATCTCCCTTCCAGAAGTATGGCAGCAATGTTCCAAGACAGATCATCTTGAATTTCTCCCTCACCAGGAACCTACTGAGGTCTCGCAGGTCTAAGATAGGCCACAACCCCCAGTCCTTTTGAGCACCATAAGAACATAAGATATGCCATACTGGGTCAGACCAAAGTCCATCAAGCCCAGTATTCTGTTTCCAACAGTGGCCAATCTAGGTCATATGTACCTAGCAGTTTCCCCAAGGGACACAGGTTCCACAATGCTTGTATTGGTTCAAGCATTGATATCCTGGGTCCCTTCTTAATAATGGTTTATGGACCTTATTTATTTATCTATTTCTTCTATACCGCCCCTTCCAGAGATCAGGGGCGGTTTACATGGAACAATTTAACAGTTTTGTATACGTTCGTATAACAGTACATTGAACAAGAACTTTTTAACTTTTTACATATAACAGAACAGTAAATTATTAAAACTATTTACAAGGTGTATAACTTGATCAGAAGTTTCTAACTTTTTACAGGGAATAGGCAGCGTGCTGACATTTCTATTTACAGGTGTTATTTACAAAAAGGTTAGGATACAGTGTAGTGAATTCACTATTCAAGTGTGTGTGTGTGTGTGTGTGTGTGTGTGTGTGCGTGCGCGTGTGTGTGTGATGGAATTTATTTCCATTTTTCGTGGGTTTTTTGTGTGTCTTTGGGAGAACTGTTTGAGGGGGGCTGTGTATGTTCAGTTAATTGTGTTTTTGCAGGTTTTTTTGTTTGTGTGTCTGTGGACGCTGTGTGGCTGGGCTTGGAGGGTAGGGGATTCCGAAGTGTTCGGAGAATAGGTATGTCTTGAGTTCTTTCCTGAATTGAGAGAGGTCCTTTATGATTCGGATGTCTATTGGGAGGTCATTCCAGAGTGTGGGAGCGGTGAATGTGAAGGCTCTGGCACTGGTGGATTTTTTAGTCCTCGTGAATGTTTTTGGTAACTCCAGTGAGAGGGTTGCATTTAGTCTTCGGGCTCTTGAATCATTTGGTGCGTGAAGGAGTGTGGATAGATGGGAGGGGGCAATATCGTTTAGTAGTTTGAATGTTGTTAGTAGTGTTTTGTATTTGATTCGGTTATTTATGGGGAGCCAGTGTAGTTCTAGCAGTATAGGGGTTACATGGTCCGCTAGGCGGGCTTTAGTGACTACTTTTGCACAAATGTTCTGTGCTCTTTGTAATAAGTAGATATTCTTTTGTGGGAGGCCAATTAGGAGACTGTTACAATAGTCAAAGTGAGGGGTTATGAGTGAACTGACAACTGATCTAAAGTCATGCGTGTCAAGAAGGGGCCTTAAGTGTTGAATAGTTTTGAGTTTGTAGAATATGGTTTTTACCGTCTGCTTTATGTGTGGTAGCATGGTGAGTGTGTGATCGATTATAACACCTAGGTATTTTACCTCTTTTTTAACAGGTATAGTTGTGTTATTGATGGAGATTGTTGTTGGGTAGGTATCTTCAGCCACAGGTGATCTTGATACGAACATTGCCTCAGTTTTTTTGAGATTGATGCTGAGGTAGTTGGTTTCCATCCAGGATGTGGTTTCTGCCATGCACTCGGATAGAGTGTTATAAGTGGGGGTTTTCGTGGTTATGGGGAGGGCGAGCATGATGTCATCTGCATAGATAAAATGACTGATTTTGTGTTTTTTAAATATTTTTGTGATGGGTTGAAGGTATAGGTTGAAGAGGAGAGCAGAAAGGGCCGATCCCTGGGGTATTCCTTGTCCTTGGGGGAAGGTTTCTGATGCTTCCTGGTTTACTTGAACTCGCATTAGTCTGTGTGTGATGTATGACTTGAACCAATTGAGGACAGTCCCGCCTATTCCTAAGTTTTCTAATCTATTAATCAGTGTAAGGTGGTTGATGTTGTCAAATGCGGCGGAAATGTCTATGAAAAGGAGTAGTAGGCCCTGAGTGTTATCGTCTGTATGTCTTATGAGGAAGTCCATCAGAGTAATTAAAAGGGTTTCTACACCATGGAAGGGGCGGAAACCAAATTGGTGGGAGTCAAGGGAATTGTGCTCATCTATGTGTTCTTGCAATTGTAGTTGAACAGTTTTTTCTATTATTTTAGCCATAAATGGAATGCTGGCTATCGGTCTGTATGAGTTTGGGTCTTTCGGGTCGAGTTTATTGTTTTTTATTATTGGGCGGATCGATGTGTGTTTTAGGGCATCAGGCATAATGCCTTGGGAGAGGGATTGATTTACTATGTATTGAATTTTTCCAGCTAGTTCTTCCTTAGTACTTTTGATCCATGACACAGGGCAGGGATCGAGTGGGGAAGTTGTGGTGTTGATAATTGTTATGATCCTGAGGAGGTGTTTTTGATCTATCGTGTGAAAGGTTGTCCAGTTGTTATTGGTTTCGGTGTTTGTGGGGAGTAGTGTTGGTGCAGTATTTAGTTTGCATTTTAGTTTTTCTGCAAAGTGGGTTGCTAGGGTTTGAATACTTATTGCTGATTGTTTTGGCTCTGGGTTTTTGGTTTTTGTCAGTGTTTTTATAATTGCAAATAGTTCTCTAGGGCGATTGATAGCTAGGTTTATTACCTTGGAGTGGTAATCCTTTTTTGATTTGTTAATCGCATTCTTGTATTCGTTGAGTGTATTTAAGTATTGGGATTTATTCTCGGCAGATTTAGTTTTCCTCCATTTCTTTTCTTGTTTTCTCAGTTGTTTTTTTAGGTTCACTAGTTCTTTCGTGAACCATTTTTCTGTCTTTTTTAACTGTCTATGCGTGGAGTGTGTAGGGGCAGCTGCTTTTTGAATTGTCCAGGAACTTGTCCAAACCTTTTTTAAACCCAGCTACACTAACAGCCTTTACTACATCCTCCGGTAACAAATTCCAGAGTTTGATTACACGTTGAGTGAAAAAATATTTTCTTTTATTAGTCTTAAGTAGTTTACCCTGTAGCTTCATTGCATGTCCCCTAGTCTTTCTATATTCTGATAAGGTAAACAATCGATCTACGTTTACCCGTTCCAATCCGTTCATTAATTTATAGACTTCTATCATATCTCCCCTCAGCCGTCTCTTTTCCAGGTTAAAGAGCCCTAACCTTTTTAGCCTCTCTTCATAGGAGTATCCTTCCATCCCCTTTACCATTTTGGTGGCTCTTCTCTGAACCTTTTCTAAAATCGCTATATCCTTTTTAAGATACGGCGACCAGAATTGCACACAATATTCAAGGTGCGGTCTCACCATGGAACGATATAGAGGCATTATAATATCTTTTGTTTTATTTTCCATTCCTTTCCTTATCATAACTAGCATTCTATTTGCTCTCTTGGCCGCCGCTGCACACTGGGCCGAGGGTTTTAACATGGTATCCACAATGACGCCTAAATCTTTTTCCTGGGTGGTAGTTCCTAATGTGGAACCTTGCATCGTGTAACCATAGTTTGGGTTGTTCTTCCCTAGGTGCATAACCTTGCACTTGTCCACATTAAATTTCATCTACCATTTTGATGCCCAGTCTTCCAATTTATCAAGATCCTCTTGCAATTTTCCACAATCCTCTTGGGTTTTAACAACTTTAAATAGTTTTGTGTCATCTGCAAATTTGATAACCTCACTCGTTATTCCACTTTCCAGGTCATTTATGAATATGTCAAAAAGCAGCGAACCCAGCACAGATCCCTGGGGTACACCACTATTCACCTTTCTCCATTGGGAAAATTGGCCATTTAGGCCTACCCTCTGCTTTCTATCTTTTAACCAGTTCCTGATCCACAATAGTACACTGCCTCCTATCCCATGACTCTTTAGTTTTGCCAAAAGTCTCTCATGAGGGACCTTGTCAAAGGCTTTCTGAAAGTCCAGATACACAATATCAACCGACTCACCTTTGTCCACCTGATTATTCACTCCTTCAAAAAAACATAACAGATTAGTAAGACAAGATCTTCCTTGTCTAAAGCCATGTTGGCTGTCTCCCATTAGGTCATGACTATCTACATGCTGAGTAATTTTATTCTTTATGATGGTTTCTACCATTTTACCCGGTACTGACGTCAGGCTCACCGGTCTGTAGTTTCCCGGATCACCCCTGGAACCCTTTTTTTTTTTTTTTTTACTTTATTATTTATTAAATTTTGAAAATACATTCAATTCCAAAATTGAATAAAGGAAACATGGTAACAGAACATACAAATCCAAAATATCATAGAATCATACCATTTATACATTACCATAATAAGCCCACAACCTTACTCGGGGGAGGCACCAGGAAATCTTTTTTTCACAAGAAAGGAAAAATAACAAGGCAGAGCAAGACTTACACATCAGCCGTACGAGATGTTACAATCACAATACTATCCTCCCTAGCCACCAGGAATTCCAGAAGCTGAGCGGGCTCAAAAAACACAAATATCTTCTCTTTAAATGAAACACAGCAACGAGCAGGAAATTTTAACAGGAAAGTACCACCAAGGGAAAGGACTCTGGGCCGCAAGCCCAGAAATTCCTTCCTCTTCAGCTGAGTGTTTCTTGCCAAATCAGGAAAAATACGCACACATGTGCCCATAAACTGCTGACTAAAATTCCTGAAATACAACCTAAAAATTAAAGCTTTGTCTGACTCAAGGGCCAGTGTAATTAGGAGAGTAGATCGGGCCGTAACCAAATCCAGAGAACTCTCTAAGAAACCAGTAAGGTCTCCAGAGATTCCCGGAGGGTTGCTAGCAGCTCCAAGAGCTCCCCTGCCAGTATTTAAATATTGAACTCTGGTTAATGGTGGGAGATTATCCCCAGGAATCTTCAAGACCTCCTGGAAATATCTCCGCACCATATCCAAAGGAGAACACACAGGGGACCTAGGAAAGTTAACCAGTCTTAGATTGTTCTTCCGGACTTGGTTTTCCAGGTATTCCAACTTTCTATTGGTCACATTCCGGTCTTTCACATGGGCAAGGTGTAGTTCACGGAGTTGACCAAGCTCCCCACTCAGCTGCGCCAGTTTCCCCTCCTGTTCCTTCTGGACACTGGAGACTTGAAGAAAATCCTTTTTAAACAACTTAGTATCAGTACTTACAGATGCAACAAATGTTTCCAAGGATGAATTCATTGTAGCAATAACATCCCATAGCACCTCTAAAGTTACTTTAGCAGGCTTCATCAAACCGCCTCCTCCAGCATTCTCTCTCGGGGACACATCCTCCTGGGAAGGGCTAACCAAAAGACTTGGCCCAGCCACTGATGTTACCACCACTCCAGGAGTCCCACGCGGAGCGATCGCCTCGGTTAAGGAGCCCTCCAAAGCCTCCTGAATCGGCGTGCTAGTTAGCACACGAGCAGGAGACTCTCCACTGCCGCGCATATCACTTCCGGGGCAAGGCGGGGGGGCCCGCTGCTCCGGGGACAGAAACACCCCGGACGTGCTCAGGTCCGATGATCCCACCGGGCCTGCCGAAGATGCCGCTCGCTCACCCCCGCCGACGAAGCCACACATCTGGAGCGTCCGTTGACCGGCCACACTGGAAGCAGCTTCACCCGGGGGTAGGCTAACTTGCTTCCGCTTCCTTCTGCCCATATCCACCGCAGAAGGAATAAGGTAGCCAAGAAAAGAAACGCTCTCGACGCCGAACCTCTAAGCAGGGGCTTCAAACTGCCGCCATCTTGAATCGCCTCCCCCCTGGAACCCTTTTTAAAAATTGGTGTTACATTGGCGATCCTCCAATCTTCAGGTATTAGGGATGATTTTAATGATAGTTCACAGATTACTAATAGCAGGGTCTGCAATCTCATATTTCAGTTCTTTCAACACCCTTGGATGTATACCATCCGGCCCAGGTGATTTGCTACTCTTCAGTTTATCTAATAGTTGTAATACATCTTCCCGATGTATCGATATTTCCTTCAATTCTTTCACACCTTTAAATACCACTTCAGTCATGGGTAACATCCCTACATCTTCCTCAGTAAAGACTGAAGCAAAGAATTCATTCAGTCTCTCCGCTATTGCCTTGTCGCCTCTTAGTGCTCCTTTAACCCCTTTATCATCTAATGGACCAACTGACTCTCTCACAGGTTTTTTGCTACGAATGTACTTGAAAAGGTCTTTACTTCGCGTTTTTGCTTCCGCAGCAAGCTTCTTCTCAAATTCTCCCTTTGCCTGCCTTATCAATGCCTTGCATTTGACTTGCCAGTGCTTGTGCTGTTTCCAGGTTTCGTCGTTTGGCTCTTTTTTCCATTTCCTGAAAGATACTTTTTTGGCAACAACAGCCTCTCTGACCTCACCTTTAAACCATGCTGGCAGTTTTTTGGACTTCCTTCCACTTTTCTTAAAGCGTGGAATACAGCTGGTCTGGGCTTCCAAGATAGTATTTTTCAACAACAGCCAAGCCTGATGTACGTCTTTAACCTTTGCAACTGCTCCTTTTAGTTTTTTCTTAACTGGAATTAGTGTGAGTAGAACTCTTTGCCTCCGAATTTGAGGGGGACAGTTTCCACAGTCCAGTCCGTCAGGATCTTTGCGAGTTCCCGCTGAAGCAGGTCCTGGAGAAGGGAATACATTGAGAGCCCTCCTGGAACAAATTGTGGGTGTGTCTGCTTGAGGTGGAGAAGGTACCCCTTCTACACCACCTGCAAGGCCCACCCATCTGTGGTGATGGCGGCCCAGTGGTCGGCGAAAAACACCAGATGTCCCCTTGTGTGCTGCACAGTAGGCAATCCCAGGGGAAGAGAGGCTATGCCCAAGGAGTCAAACCCCCCTCCCTGCCCCTCATTGCACCGGAGGTGCAGGCTGGGGCTTGGGGGCCTTAGGCTTACAAAGGGCCATGCCCTTGGCATGCTGGGGAGCTGGAAAGGCCAAGTGCTGAGGTTCGTTTCCATAAGCCTTCCTCTTTTTCAGGTTAAAGTGCTTTTTACCTGAAACCTTCCATCAGGAAGGGTCAGCGATCTTGGGGAATCTGGTCATGGTCATGAACTCTGACTCCAGCTTGGCGGCCTTTTCCATCATGGGTTTGCTGAAGAGGTTCTTTCCCTGGGCATGGTGGCTGACACTAATGCCCACCGCTGCTACTCTAACCGCTGACTCAAAGCAGTCATAAGCCACCCGAGCAATCCCTGACCATGGAGAGCAGGGTCTGGAACCACTGAAGAGGTTTCTCAGAGAGACCAGCCACGAACCCGGCGAGTTCCTTCGCCATGTCCCACAATTAAAGTGCATTTTTTATTTATTTATTTAACATTTCTTATATACCTCCTTTCATGATATCAAGGCGGTTTACATTGAACAAACTGAAATTACATTGAACAGGGCATTATAACTTGGAGATAACTATTTTACAGGGAACATGGGCTCTGGAGGGTTAAGTGGCTTGCCCAAGACCACAAGGAGCACCTGTGGGACTAGAAACCCCAGTCCTTCCGGCCCAAGGTTGCTGTCCTCTAGTGGGATTTGAACCCCCGACCTTCCAACCTGAAGTACCTTGCCCCAACCACTAGGCCACTCCTCCACTCCTTGCCTATGTATAGTTGGTAGGCTTGAATTCGGCTAATCAGTATCAAGCCCTGGAAGCATTTCCTGCATGGGACGTCCATGGAGCGGACCTCCCTACCCGGGGGCACCGAGGAGTGCGTTTTCTGGTTCTTAAGCCTCCGAATGGCTGTCTCCACCACCATGGAGTTTTGGGGCAGTTGAGATTTCTGAAAGCCAGGGCTCCAGTGGATCCAATAAATCAAGTCCAGCCGCCTGCTCATGATGGGGACCAAGGCCGGAGTCTCACACGTTCAGAAGAACAGCCGTTCCAGGCTAGGAGGGACAGGCACCGTGAGGGCCTCTTTCGGGGGAACCTCATACTGGAGGATCTCAAGGTCCTCTGCCTGTGGCTCCTCCTCAGTCTTGGTGGTGAAGGCAAGGTCCTCCACTATGTCCCTCATGAAGTTCAGGTCCTCGGGTGGAGACCGCTGCCGGGTCTCCAGAGGAAAAGGGTCAGAGGGCACGTCCCTATGGAGCCGGGTATCCAGGGTCTCGTCATCCTCGGTCTCCCAGTCTGAACCAGAGTCCGAGGAGACTTTGAAGGTTCACCGGGCTTCGGGCTGGAGCCCCAGCCTCAATGGCCCGGGGATCCCAGTGCCCCGAGTCAGGTGCACTGTGCAGGGAAGTCCTCAGTCTCGACTGGGACCAGACTCGAGGGGGGTCTCGAGGCTGATGGTGCTTGAAGACCGGCTCCACTGCCGGGGAGGCCCTCGCTATGGAGGGGCTGGTGATCGGGATTGACGACCCGGAGGAACCGGGCATCAGAGACTGCTGCTGGGCCATGAAGGCATACAGACTGCATTTTAAGGTCACCATCTTGGCCTCAATGCCACATGGCTCTGCAGCCACCGGCGCAAGAACAGAGGACTTCTGTTCCGACGACAGCACTGTGGAGGGGTGTCCTTGATGAGGATGGCCTCAGAAGACGAATCCTCATATGCTGATGGCATTTTCTCCCACTGGGGAAGCTTTGAGGGCTGCTTCCGGTCATCGCCCTCGGTCTCACGTCAATGGTTCCAAGGCCGGGTGCCATGGTTCTTCCCCACAGTCCAAGACTCATCACTTGGGGAGGCTACAGACGATGTCAGGCTCTTAGAGGGGCGTCCCTCCTTGAGGGAGCCCCGGCTAGGCGCTCTGTGTTCACAAGGCTCTAAGGCAGCCTCCACGGTGGCCCTCGAGGGCACTGACCACGCAGACGACTCCGGGCCCGAGTCAGTCTTATGAAAAATTGACGTGCTACTTCTTGTGGCCTTGGAGGGCCCTGGGGGTCATCTGCTAGCAGAGAGAACACACCAAGGCATCATGATCCAGCCCGAGGCATCGAAGGCAACAATCATGCGGGTCCGTGAAAGACATGTTATGAGTACAATAGTAGTACCGCTGGAAGCTACTGACCGGTGCCATGGCGGGGAAGATGGTCCCCATGAGGTCAAACTCTTTAGGCCCGGCCAGAAAAGGCATGAAAACCCACACACCGAGGAAAGGACCCCTGAAGGGGAAAAGAGAAAAAAAGGTCCTGAAAAAAACGTGACACTGGAGGCAAGCAGAATCAGGAGATGGGAAGGAACCAGTAAGTGACCGAAGAAACAAAAATTAGCCAAAAAATAGCAACTTTTTCCAGGGGTAGACAGACAACATGTCCGATGGGCTCTGCGGAAAAAGGAAACTGAGGCAAGTTGTCACCCTTAGGCGGGAAGGGGACCACGCATACGTGGTACATCTCCCAAATGCTTTCTTTGAAAGCTGGAGAGAGGTTACTGCATGGGCTCCATTGGTGAGGACTGACTTCCTGCTTTTTCCTAGAGAAATATACTTACAAAAGATGTACGTGGCAGGACATGTATATGCATTTATTAGGCTCCAAGGAACAAAATGAAATGAGGGAAAATTGTGCCACCGCAGCGGGTGGGAAGGTGCGTGCAGATGGGGTGAAGCTCTCCAAAAGCTTTTAGAAGGGGCTGGGAAAGCTCCCGCGTGAGGGCTCCATCATTGATGTCACCTATTTATTTATTTAACATTTTTTTATATACCACCTTTCAGGTTCTCAAGGCAGTTTACATAGAACAGAACTTTGTTTACATAAAACGTTTCATCAGAACTATATACAAAGAATGTTCACAGTGCTTACATTTAACAATTTAACTATTTACATAGAGTTTAAGCTCTTTGGGTGCCTAGGGATTTCTGGTCTTTCTGGAGTTATAGTCAATATATTACACAGCTGGAGGGTTATAGAAACGTTCAGTGAATAAGTGAGCCTTCAGGAGTTTCCTGAAGTTGATGATGTCTTTGGTGGTTCTCAGGAGGAGAGGGAGAGAGTTCCATAGTGAGGGGATGTAGAATTCGAATACTCTGCGTAGGGTATTCTGGGAGATGCCTGTATGTGATGTAGTGCTTGCAAGGGAGTTTTGGTGCTGAGTTCTCCTTGATCTGTTGTCAGGGGTTCTTCTGATTATGTTTTTTAAGCAGTTGGCGGATTGGTTGTGTTGAATTTTAAATGCCATCATTATGGCTTTATATTTTATTTGAGAACTGATGGGGAGCCAGTGAAGTGATTCGAGTATGGGGGTGATATTTGCTGGATCTTGTGATTAGTCGGGCTGCTGCGTTTTGGGCTAGTTGTAAGGTTTGGGTTGCACGTTTGGGTAATCTGTGTAGAATTAAGTTGCAATAATCAAAATGCGGTGTGATTAGCGCCTGACAAACGGACCACAAGTAGTTCTGATCGAGTAAAGGTCGAAGGTTTTGCAGATACTTTATTTTGTAATAGACTTTGGACGTAGTCTTACTAATGTGGGACTGGAAGTTGAGACTCTGATCAAGGTAAATTCCCAGGTACTTTACCTCCTTTTTACTGGGATTGATCTGCTTCCGACTGTTATGTTTTCTGGAGGTTTGAATGTGGGGTCCTTTGTGACTATAAGGGGTTCCAATTTTTGGTAGTTCATCTCGAGGTTGCATAGATTTAACCATTCAGTTATTACTGTCATGCAGGATGAGATGCTAGAGTAGTTGGGGTTCCTTGTGTCTAGGGTGGTGTATATCATTAGGTCGTCTGAGCAAAGGTGATAGTGTATGTTGTAATCTTATAGTATTTTGCACACAGGCTGTAAGTAAAGGTTGAAGAGTAAAGCTGAAAGTGATGATCCTTGAGGAAGACCTTGTTTTAGTGGGAAAGGTCTCGATACATTGCCTTTTATCTTTACTTGAGATCTTCTGTCTGCTAGGTAGGAGTGAAACAATGTCAAAGGTGTGCCGCTTACTCCTGTTTTGTTTAGCCTATCCAGTAGTATGGAGTGGATTATTGAGTCAAAAGCAGCTGTTATATCTATGAATAAAAGGACAAAGCCTTTCTTGATATCTTCAATTCCTTTGATTACTGTGTTCAGGATGGATGTCAGTAAGGTTTCAACCCCGTGGTATTCTGAATCCGTGCCGTTGGGGGTCAAGTGGGACGGAAGCATCTACGTGGTCTTGAAGCTGGCATTGGACCATTTTCTCTATTAGTTTAGATAGGAGGGGATTGCTGGATATAGGTCGATATGAGGCGGGGGGAAGTTGGGTCAGATGTGTTGTTCTAATAGACTAAATTTTCAGTTGAGATGGCATGATTCCTTCTGATAATGAGGCGTTAATTATCTTGCAGATTACTAGGGCTAGTTTGTGTGCCATTGTCTTTATCCAGGGAGTTGGGCATGGATCCAAAGGTGAAGTGGATGTGTTCATGGATTTGAGTAGGTTGGAGCAAAGGTCTTCTGTGACTAGATAGAAAGTGGTCCAGCTGTTTGGTCGAATTTGGTCAGTCAGAATTGGGGAAGGTAGATTTAGTGTTGTTTGAGGACAAGATAGCTTGCTTCGGAGGTAGGATGCATAGGTCTCATGGGTTTGGGCATCAGTATCTTGGGTTTGAGGGGTTTTTGAAAAGGTTTTCACTATGGAGACTAGCTCCCTGGGTCGGTTTAAGGAGGCTATTATAATGCTTGTGTGGTGTTGCCTCTTGTGGTTAAGGATTAGTTCGCTATATTCATGCTGTTTTGTCATGTATTCTTGTGGATCTGATTGTGCTCTTGTTTTTCTCCAATGCCTTTCTAATCTTCTTAAGGTGGTTTTTGCTTGCTTGATTTCCGGTGAGTACCATGGGGCGCTTTTTTCCCTTTTGGAAGTTCTCGGGTTTAAAGGTGCAGAGGCGGCATGAGAGATGGTGAGGTTCCAGTTCTGTATCAGTGATGGGAGGTCTGAAGGACTGCCTTCAAATTGGGGGATTATTTGGTCGAGGAGGTTGTCTTTATTGAATTATTTGAATCGTCTTTGTGAGTTCGAATGGTGCTGTCTAGGTTGCAGGGGGTCAAGGGGAATGTTAAAGGTAATTGCGTAGTGGTCCGACCATGGCACGGGGGTTACCTGATAATTAATCTGGGGGTCCAAGATGTGGATAAGAGAGAGTAAGAAGACTAGGTCCGAGGTGTTGCCAGCCGTGTGGGTCTGCGTTGATATAATCTGAAAGAGGTCCAAGGCAGTTAAGGCTTCCAGGAATGCTTTAGCATGGGCTGGGGTTAAGGAGTTTAGGTTGAAATTTATTTATTTATTTACATTCTCTTACGTACCGCACTATTCTGCATCAGTGTGGTTTACATTGAACAAACTGAAATTACATTGAACAGGGCATTATAACTTGGAGATAACTATTTACAGGGAACATGGGCTATGGAGGGTTAAGTGGCTTGCCCAAGACCACAAGGAGCACCTGTGGGACTAGAAACCCCAGTCCTTCCGGCCCAAGGTTGCTGTCCTCTAGTGGGATTTGAACCCCCGACCTTCCGGCCTGAAGTACCTTGCCCCAACCACTAGGCCACCCCTCCACTCTAGGTAGCTTACCTTTGTTAGTATATCTGGTGGTTAATTTGATTATGGTTGAGAGGTCATCCTGGTTAGAACTGGGAGCTCTATAGAATAGGCATATCACAATGTCTTTGCTTTCCAGGGTTATGGACTTGAGAGTGGGGGTAGATAGCTTGTTGATGATTTTAAAGCTTAGTTGTTTGTCAGCCAGAATGGGTGTACGCCCTCCTCTGCGTCCTTCTCTGGTCGACTGGTGAGCTTCCATGTGAGGTGGGGTAATTTGGTTTAATAGGATGGTGTGAGGATTTAATCCTGATTGTCCATGGAGAACTCCATTTACTACTACCCCTCTGTCATTCCCCAGTCAACCAGTTTCTAAGCCATTTAGACACTTTAGAGTCCCATCCAACAGGCACTTAACTTTTATTTATTTATTTATTTATTTATTTTACATTTCTTATATACCGCACTATTTACGATCAGCGTGGTTTACATAAAACAAAACAGAATCCGACAATGAACAAGAGTCAGGTCATTACAATGAACAGGAGCAATCAACTTGGATAACGGGGGAAACTATGTACATAAATGGAATACTGAAATTGGTAAACTATGTACACAAATGGGATACTGAAATTGGTAACTGTCTATATGTGAGATGAGTTCATTGTGTGTTGTTCGTACCTGGTGGCTGGGGTTCGAGGGAGGCTGTGAGGTATTTAATAAAGAGGAGGTGTTTTAAGGCCTTCCTGAACTGGCTCAAATTGGGGATAGCTCTGATGTGTGGTGGTAAGGAGTTCCAGAGGCTTGGGGCGCTCAGGCTGTAGGCTCTATTTGAAGTTATTTATAAGTTGCTAATGAGGAACCCAGCCAAAGGCCTTGCTGAAGTCTAAGTATACCATATCTAGTGTTTTCCCAAGAACTAATTCTCTGGTCACCCAGTCAAAGAAATCAATCAGATTCATCTGACATGACCCACCCTCTAATAAAGCCATGTTGTCTCAATTCCTGTAATTCCTTGGGATTCCAGAAACCACTCTATCCTCTGCTTTAGCAGTGTTTCTATTATTTACTCACCACAGAGGTTAGACTAACTAGTTTGTAATTATCAACCTCTTCCTTACTTCTGCTTTTGTAAACAGGAACCACATTCGTCCATCTCCAATCCTCTGTGATTACTCCAAACAACAGCAGATACTCTCTTCCCCTTCCAGGGTTCTGAACGCTGTCTCAACAGCATCTCAAGCTCTAGCCAACCTACGGAATGGAAGACCTCATATGGGAATCAAACCCAGGTCCTCCACGTGACAATACACAATACTTGTTGCTTGCCATTGTTCTACGAATTACCTATACAGCTTGTATGTGCACGGGTTTATCAGACCCGAGTGGAGATGTTCCTGGGGGAGGGGAAAAGATTTATTAGACCTTACCTGCTAATTGTCTTTCCTTGAGTTCTCTCCGGGCCAGTCCAGGTACAGTTGGGTTGTCAATCCCTTCTAGCAGCTGAGGACTGAATGCTGAAACGTTTGCTGGCAGTTGCTATAGCTCCCTCCAGTGCCTGAAAGCCAGTCACCTATTGTCAAAGCAGCGAACAAAACTAATTGGAAACCTCGTCTACCTATGGGAACAACACAGAATTCACAAAACAAACTGAGACCTTGCTTCACGCTGCAAAAAACGTCCCCTCATGCAACGCACTCACAAGAGGAACCACCCCTTAAGAGCACTCAGAATGATTATGCCGCCTACTGAGTCTACGTATGTTGTTTTTTTTTTTTTCTAAATTATATGAAGAGCCCCCCTAGCCGGAACTCTCCAATATCCTCTTCAACACCGCAGAGCGGTCCCGAAGGCAGCGGACAGTCGTAAAGAACATACTGAAAGCACCAACAGACTCTGTCCTCCCCAACAGTCAAACTATGGCTCGCAGACCAAAGGGGTGGGACCTGGACTGGCCCGGAGAGAACTCAAGGAAAGACAATTAGCAGGTAAAGTCTAATTTCTCCTTCTTCTTCGTCTCTCCGGGCCAGTCCAGGTACAGTTGGGCAGTACCAAAGCAGTACCTAAACTGGGGAGGGCCCAGCGAGCCCCGCAATGACGGCTGAGGCCCCAACCTTAGCATCCGAACGCGCCTGGACATCTAACCGATAGTGCTTCGTGAAAGTATGCAAAGAGGACCAGGTCGCCGCCCTACAAATATCCGCAGGCGGTATTAAGGCCATCTCCGCCCAGGAAGTCGCCTGCGCTCTAGTCGAATGCGCCCTGAGCTCACGCAGAGGCACCCTACCCCGTGCCTCATAAGCTCCCGATATTGCTCGCTTCATCCAACAGGTGATGGAAGCCTTGGCCGCAGCTTGCCCCTTGCGAGGACCGCCATAGAGAACAAACAACCGATCAGATTTTCGAAACGGCTTCGTACGTCGAAGATACTTCCGCAACACGCGACCCATGTCCAACCCCCGCAAGGTGCGGTCCAAGGAACCGTTGCCCTGCGACGGAAAAGTCGGCAGCGAAACGGGCTGGTTCATGTGAAACACCGAGACCACCTTCGGCAAAAACGAAGGCACAGGACGCAGAACTACTTTCTCCTCCGAAAAACACAGATACGGCTCCCTACAGGATAAAGCTTGCAAATCGGAAATCCGCCGAGCCGAACACAAGGCCACGAGAAAGGCCGTCTTCCAAGACAATTCCCGCAGGTTATCAGAAAGCTCAGACTCAAAGGGTGGTCTCGTCAGACCTTCGAGAACCAAATTCAAATCCCACAGAGGCACCACGAGCTGAAGAGGCGGCCGGATATTCCTAGCCGCCCGAAGGAACCTCTGCACATCCGGGTGCGACGAGAGCGACAAACCCCGCACCCGACCCCGAAAACAAGCCAACGCGGCCACGTGCACCTTGAGAGTGTTTAAGGCTAGACCTCTTTCCAGACCGCTCTGAAGAAACGCTAGAACCTCTGGTACGCCTGCAGCACGGGGCGACACCCCTCTGTCGCCAGCCCATGCCTCAAAAACACGCCAGATGCGAACATACGCCAAGGAAGTCAATTGCCTCCGGGATTGTAACATAGTAGCGATCACGGAGCCCGAGAAACCTCTGCGCCGCAATCGATCCCTCTCAAGAGCCAAGTCGTAAGCAAGAACCGATCCACCTGCGGCATCAACACCGGACCTTGGAACAAGAGATTGATCCGCACGGGCAACCGCCATGGAGGGACGATCAGCAACCAGACCAGATCCGCATACCAGGGACGCCTGGGCCAATCCGGAGCAATGAGAATCACTTTGCCTGAGTGACGCGATATCCTCCGGATGACCCTGCCTAGCAACGGCCAAGGAGGAAACACGTAAAGAAGCTGATCCGACGGCCAGGGCTGAACCAGACCGTCTAGGCCCTCCGACATGTGCTCTCTGCGCCTGCTGAAAAAACGGAACGCCTTGGCATTGTCCAGAATCACCAGGAGGTCCACCACCGGCTGACCCCAACGTAAGGTGATCTCGTGAAAAATCGCCCAGTTCAGCTCCCATTCTCCGGGATCCAGACGATGACGACTCAGAAAGTCGGCCTGCACATTGTCCTTTCCTGCCACATGAGCGGCTGACAGTGCACGAAGATGCAACTCCGCCCACTGAAACAGACGCCGACTCTCCTGTAGCAAAGGCGCACTGCCCGTGCCCACCTGCTTGTTGATGTAGGACACCGTCACCAGATTGTCGGAGAACACCAGAACCGGTTGCCCTTCGAGACGCTCCGAGAAATGCATGAGCGCTAGACGAACCGCCCGCAGCTCCAAGCGATTGATCGACCAGGTGCTCTCCTCCTCCGACCAACTGCCCTGCGCTAGTTGGAAAAGACAATGAGCCCCCCAACCGGAGAGGCTGGCATCCGTCGTGACGAGAACCCACTCCGGATCCTCCAGAGGAACTCCCTGCTGCAGGTGCGCTGGAAACTGCCACCACCGCAGACGTCTTCCGGACATCGCAGCCGTTGAGTCAGGGGATGCCGCTGAGGGGACCATCGGGAGAAAAGGGCATGTTGCAGGGGACGCATGTGAGCTCTGGCCCAGGGAACCAGGTCCAAGGCCGCAGCCATCAAACCCAACAACTGCATATACTTCCAAGCTGTTGGTGCCCGCAAAAGGAGGAAGGCGTTTACTTGAGCTATCAGCTTTTGCACCCGGACTGGCGGCAGCAGAACCTTTCCGCAGCTCGTGTCGAACAGAGCTCCCAGGTACAGCAACTGTTGCACGGGACGCAACTGACTCTTTGCCCGGTTGATGACCCAACCCAGGCGTTGCAGACACTGCACGACCCGGGCCGTCGCCGCAGCCGATTCCGCCTGAGAGGATGCCCAGATCAGCCAATCGTCTAGGTAAGGATGCACCTGAATACCTTCCTTGCGAAGGGCCGCTGCCACCACCACCACCACCATCACCTTGGTGAAGGTGTGCGGCGCAGTCGCCAGGCCAAACGGCAAAGCCCGAAAGTGAAAATGCCCCATGGGAACCGCAAAACGCAGAAACCGCTGATGCTCTGGACGGATCGGAATGTGCAGGTAGGCCTCTGTGAGATCTATGGAAGATAGCCACTCCCCCGGCTTCACTGCTCGAATCACCGACCTCAGGGTCTCCATCTGAAAGTGTGGAACCCGCAAGCAACGGTTCACATGCTTGAGATCCAGAATCGGACGAAACGACCCTTCCTTCTTGGGCACCACAAAGTAAATCGAGTATCGACCTAACCCGTACTGGTCTAGCGGCACCGGCTCCACGGCCCGCAGTTGCAACAAACGCTGTAGCGTTTCCCCGACCGCTTAAACCTTCGAGCGAGGACCACAGGGGGAAAACACAAAGGCCTCCGCCAGAGGAGTAGCGAACTCCAGCGCATAACCCTCGCGGATGATCTCTAACAACCAGAGATCGGAGGTTATGGTGGTCCAGACGGAGAGAAACTCCTGCAAACGTCCTCCTACAGGAATCTCCGCCTGAACCTGCGCACCTTCATTGCGGCTTTTTGGAGGAGGACTGCTGGGAGCTAAAGAACCCCCTCCCAAATCCTCGGGCACCACGAAAGGACTGCCCTCTCGCAGGAAAGCGACCCCGCTGGTAAGGGGCAAACCGAGAACCACGAAACCTACGAACTTCCCTGTTGTGACCCCTCTGCATTGCACCCGATTTCTGCGCTCGAGGTCGATCCTCCGGAAGCCGACCCCCTTTAGAGTCGCCTAAATCCTTGACAATCTTTTCTAATGCTTCCCCAAAAAGCAACTTGCCCTTGTAAGGAAGCTTACTGAGGCGCGACTTGGAAGCCGTGTCCGCCGCCCAGTTCCGCAGCCAAAGAAAGCACCTAGCCGCAATAACCGACGCCATGGACTTAGCCGAAATTCTGATCAGATCATAGAAGGCGTCTGCTAGGTAGGCCGCCGCCGACTCCAGCTTGGTGCCCTCTTGAGAAACCGACTCCTGCTGGAGAGCAGACTGCTCCCCCTGAATCCATCGGATAGAAGCTCTGGACACGAAAGCCCCGCAAACCGAAGCCTGCAATGCTAGGGCATTAGCGTCAAAGGCCTGCTTCAACAACACCTCCAACTTCCGATCCTGAACATCCTTGAGGGCAGCACCGCCTTCCACCGGAATCGTTGTTTTCTTAGTGACAGCCGAAACTAGCGCATCCACCTTAGGCATCCGTAACAACTCTTTCTCTTCCTGGGGGACAGGGTAAAGGCGAGCAATGGTATGCACCCCCCCTCAAGTTAGCCTCGGGGCACTCCCACTCAGATTCTATCATTTGTTTAATCACCCTATGCATGGGGAAGCACCGCTGGTCCGGCTTAAAGCCTTGCAGTAAAGGGTCCTCCAGGGGCTCCTGCTGCAGCGGAGGAAGAACGATATTTAAAGCAGCGAGGTACTGAACAATCAAAGCCCCGAGCTCCTCCTTACGAAAGACTCTGAAGACATTAGGATCCTCTCCAGGCCCTAGTTCTCCTTCCTCCAGATCCAGAGGCCAGGAATCCAGACCTCCCTCAGAACAAATTTCTCCCTCTTCAGGCATAAGATGACCAGAGAGCTCGGGAACCACTGCCTCTGAGGGGATCTCACCACTCCGCTGCTGAGTGGAGGTGCCCTCCCCCGGATCAGAAAGCCCGGTCTCCTGCAATAAAGTAGCCTCCTTTAGCCCCGCAACCTGGCTGTCAGCTGGCTGCGACAACTTCAACATGTAGGCTTTATGCAAAGCCGAAATAAAGGCAGGAGAAAAAAAGGAATCCACGGAGCCCTGAGCAGCAGGGGACAAGGACTCACTTGTTTCTGGCTTCACTGAAGCCTTATGCGACTTGGACTTTCTTTTCCCCACACGCGGTAAAAGCGCGGGAGAATCAGCCGTCGCTGAGGGCAACGAAGCCGCGGGTCCCGCTCTACTCAACGGAACTGGAGCCGCTCCCCAGAGAGCTCCCCAGGTCCGGAGGCCTCCATAAAGACCCAAAAACACCAAACCAAAGCAAAAGGAATGAAAGTAAAAGAAGAGGCAATGACCGACGAAACCGCTGTGTAAAAATGGCGCTCCCGCCTAAATCGCCGGTCGCAAACCGCCAAACAACAACCCAATGCGGATCGCAAAACCCCCAGCCAAACACTTAACTGCTACTACAGGACCACCTGGGGAGCAACAAGAAAGGCGCAGCTTACCACCGGACACAACCCCAAGGCTTTATCTGTAGACTCCCACTGCTAGCAAGGAACAGAGAGGAAGGGACAGCGGTGGGAAGAGGATACTGGGGCTCCCAGCACCTAACAATCCCCACAAGTAACAGCGGATCCGCCGGAAGCAGGCTCTGCCCCCGGCGCAGTAAAAACAAAAAAGGGTGACAAGGGATCGCTGTACTTTCAATGCCGTTCACAGCCGTGAAGGAATAAGGGAGAGCTTCCTGCTATGATGCCCTGCCAGAGCCAGTGAGCAAGGTTCCCTTTGCAAATTCTGAGCTGTCCCCTCTTGCCTTTTCTGCTTTTAACCATCAAAATGAAACCACAACTTCTACTGCCTATCCAAATTCGTCTCTCCTGGGAGCCTGCCAGAGACACGTCCTTCCCAGCTGCTGAGGACTGAAGACTGGCTTTCAGGCACTGGAGGGAGCTATAGCTACTGCCAGCAAAAGTTTCAGCATTCAGTCCTCAGCTGCTAGAAGGGATTGACAACCCAACTGTACCTGGACTGGCCCGGAGAGACGAAGAGGAATGTATATTTAGCTGAGTCTTTATAAAATAGGCTAGAACTAGGTACTGTCTTACCCTCTCAATCTAGACAACCCATTATAAAATTACCACCTAAGCTATTTTATAATTCACTAAGGAAGAAGAAAATCATAACCTCTGCTATACCATGCCCATAATATTCTCTTGATAAAAGTAAAATTAGGCAAAGCATTTCTCATATAAAGCATTCATGCTTTGGAGGATGTTTAATTTCCTGTTTATGCTTTGGTGACTTTTCACTGGATTTTCAGGACCCGTGCTGTTTGAACTGAGACTGTCACGTTCAGAGCTTAAATACTCTGTCCCACCACGGGACGCCGAGGGCATTCAGTTTCCTGTTTATGCCTTGGTGACTTTTCATTGCATCTTCAGGACCCATGCTGTTTGCACAGAGACCGTTACACGTGACTTGTTAAGGGCTTAAATACTCTGCCCCACCGCGGGACACTAGGAGGCATTCCTAACAGGGGCTATACATTTCAAGCAAAGGAAAGAGTTCGTGGCTTTTTAACTTAATAGCTCTCTGCCTGGGAGCTCTTAAAAGGGTTTTGGTACATTTTTAAAACAAAGTTACATTCTTTTTGGTGCTTTAGTTTAAAAGGGAAAATATTTTGTTTAGTGGGGTAGGTTTAAAACTCTTCTTTAGTATCTTTCTCAACTCTTTGAAGCTACTGACACCTCATCAGGTGTTAGTTCCCGCCCAACCCCCCCATTCCCTCCCACCCACCCCTAGTGAGCAGTCTTGCTTTATAGGGCACCTCCCCAATTTACACACAGGGATTTGGAACAGCACATTTTGAACACACTTAGAAGAGATTTAACTGCTTTTTCTCTAAAAGGACAGCAGGGAAACCAGCTGATACTTTGGTAGGTCTCTCTTTTTTGCTTTAACAGATACCTAAACTCCACAAACTGAACAATGGCTGGGAAAAAAATTGTATCGCCAAAGCTGTTGCCCCCATTACAGCTTCTGCATCTGTCGAGGCAGAGGTCCCAATGCCAGTTGAAGGACCAGTTCCATGTGCAGGATGCCTTCAGGCAGAAGCTCCCAGGAAACAAGTAGAGGAACTCAGAGAGGTGGTGGTGAGGCTGAGGAGCATTCAAGAGAGCGAGAAGTACACTGATGAGCTGCTTCTTGCAACATCCAAGATCTCCAGCAGTGGAGAAGATGGGAGCCAACAGAATGACAAAGGTTGGACACAAGTCACCAGGGCCTGCAGAATCACCAATCCAACTTCTCCAGCCCTTGAAAAGAAGAACCATTATGCAGCCCTATAAGTGGAGGAGATGAAAGTATCCCTGGAAAGAGAAGAACCAGAGCTTGAGCACCCCAAAGATGCAGAATCAGTGACCACAAGGAAGCAAAGGGTAGTGGTGATTGGTGATTCTCTTCTGAGGGGTACTGAGGCGTCCATCTGCCGACCAGACTTGATGTCCAGAGAGGTCTGCCAGGTGCCTAAATCTGAGATGTTAGGGAGAGTTTGATGAGACTCATCAAGACCACTGACTATTACCCAATGTTGCTAATCCATGTCGGTACAAATGATACTGCCAGGTATCCCTCTGAGCATATCAAAAGTGACTTCATGTCTCTGGGACAGAGGGTGAAGCAGATAGTGGCGCAGGTGGTGCTCTCTTCAATCCACCCTGTTGAGGGTAAAGGCCAAGTCAGAGAAGCTCACATCTTCGAGATGAATGCATGGCTGCGTGGACGGTGTCATCAAGAGCATTTTGGTTTCCTGGACCATGGAGTGGAGGAGTGGCCTAGTGGTTGGGGCAAGGTACTTCAGGCCGGAAGGTCGGGGGGGTTCAAATCCCACTAGAGGACAGCAACCTTGGGCCGGAAGGACTGGGGTTTCTAGTCCCACAGGTGCTCCTTGTGGTCTTGGGCAAGCCACTTAACCCTCCATAGCCCATGTTCCCTGTAAAATAGTTATCTCCAAGTTATAATGCCCTGTTCAATGTAATTTCCGTTTGTTCAATGTAAACCGCACTGATGCAGAATAAAATAAATAAAATGGGATGCTGTTCCAAGGGTTGCAGAGCAGAGATGGCGTCCATCTGTCCAAGAAAGGTAGACATGTCTTCAGTAGCAGACTGGATAATCTACTGAAGAGTGCTTTAAACTAGATTCGTTGGGGACGGGTGAAAAAGCCCCCAGGTAAGTGAAACATTAAATACCGTTATGGAAATGGGTAAAAGGAACAACATATGAGAAAGCAGTGTGTATAAATGCCCATAGCATGGGAAATAAGATCCCAGATGTTGAAGCTTTAATGGGAGAGGATGACGGATTTAGTGGCAGTTACAGAAACATGGTTCACAGAAAACCATGACTGGGATGTAAGCTTTTGCCCATGTAAGCTATTATATATTGGTAAGACAATTTTATTGTTTAAGATTTGTTTGAGTGAGCATAAGAGCCGCTTACATTGTAAGCGACGGGAGGCCCCTATGGTGGAACACTGTGTAGAGAGAGGTCATGTGTTTTCGGACCTGCAATGTTTTTGCCTTGAGCAAATTCATTTGGGTAATAAGGGTAAAACGCGTGAGCAATACCTATTATATAGAGAACAACGTTGGATTTTCTTATTGGGAACAGTGATATCAGAAGGTTTGAATTTGGGTAATGAATGGGGAGTCTGCGCATAAAGGGACAAAACGGATTGGCGAGGGAAGTAGTGGGTGGAGCTTTGTTGCTCATTTATGTGCATGAGTAGCATTCATGGAATAGTAATGAAAATAATTCGGATGGAGTGGATGTGATGTCCGGGATCGAAGCTAACGTTATCTGGGAGACTTCATCTGGTCTGGAGTGAAGTGAGTCGGTTGGGTGAGAGTAATCCTGTTTCACTTTATTAAAAGCGGTCTTTCTAGTTAACGTAGTGAGTAAATTAAGCAAGTGTTCGTGTCTTTATTTATTTTATAGTTGTATTCCCCTGAAGCAGCTGATGCGAAACGCAGGAGGGACGTTCCAGCGAGCGTCGGGGTCAATTTGTTTGATGGAAGACCATAACCACTAGAAGATATTCTGACTGTTAACACTGGAATATAAGATATAAGAATATATAAGGAAATGTATAAAGAGATACTATATTTCTCTGTTACAATGTCATGTGTTTAAGAATTTGTATGTGGCTATTGTGATTCTGTCTGGCTGAAGTGGGCGGTGGAAGAGTGAAGCGACCCGTTGATGTGTGATACTCATTTCAAACACCTGAGCTCACCGAGAGGTGGACTGTGGGCGGTGGTTGAGTTATCTGAGGTTTGCGTCTTCCACCTGGCACTTTTTCTTTGCTGAGAGACTTATACTATGTAATGGTTAGTAGGTAGAGCTTATTCTTTATTAGTGGGATGTAACTATAACAGGCTATACTTTATTCAGAAAGGACAGGGTAGGAAGAAGGGGAGGAGGAGTGGCACTATATGTAAAAAATAATATTAAAGCTTTGGAACCACAGAGCTTAAAAAGGAGAGAGGAGGCACTGTGGGTTAAACTAGAAAGAAGGAAAGAGAAATCTATTTGCATTAGTGTGATATACAGACCTCCTCATAGGAGGAAGAGGTGGACGGAGAATAAATTGAAGACATATGCAGCATTGCTAGGAAAGGGGAAGTGCTACTGATAGGGGATTTCAATATGCCAGAAGTTGATTGGCACATTCCAGCTGCAGTATCATCTAGAAGTAAGGAGATCCTGGATTCTCTACAGGGAGAACTATTCAGGCAACTGTTAACAGAACCCACACGTGAAGGGGCCATACTGGACTTGGTGCTTACCAATGGTGAAAGTGTTTCCGATATTATAGTGGGAGATCATTTTGCATCCAGTGATCATCAGTTGGAGTGGTTCAGTATTAGGACTAGGGCTGTTAAAATCCATTCAAAAGCGAGGGTCTTAGACTTTAGGAAAACTAACTTTGCCAAGATGAGCCAATACCTCAGGGAGTCGGTAGCGGAATGGGAACAGCTGGGGGATGTAGAAAAACAGTGGGCAAAACTGAAAGGGGATATTTTAAGGACAACCAACCTTTTTGTTAAAATGGTAAATAAAGGTAAAAGGAAAAGGAGACTGCTATGGTTTTCAAAAGTAGCTGAAAAAGTGAAGAAAAAGAGGGAGGCTTCATGAAATACAAGAGATCATGGAGAGAGGAAGAAGGGCATCTATATTTGGAAAATTAGAGAAGCTAGCAAAGTAGTTAGGAGAGCAAAGATTCAAAAAGAGGAGGAAACAGACAATGCAGTAAAATGGGGGGATAAGACATTTTTCAGATATGTTAGTGAGAAGAAGAAGGGCAAAAGTGATATTGTCAGACTCAGGGGTGACGGGGAGGAATATGTAGAAGATGATGAGGATATAGAAAGACTAGGGGACATGCAATGAAGCTACAGGGTAAACTATTTAAGACTAATAAAAGAAAATATTTTTTCACTCAACGTGTAATCAAACTCTGGAATTTGTTACCGGAGGATGTAGTAAAGGCTGTTAGTGTAGCTGGGTTTAAAAAAAGATTTGGACAAGTTCCTGGAGGAAAGGTCCATAAACCATTATTAAGAAGGGACCCAGGATACCAATGCTTGACCCAGTACAAGCATTATGGAACCTGTGTCTTTTGGGGAAACTGCTAGGTACGTATGACCTAGATTGGCCACTGTTGGAAACAGGATACTGGGCTTGATGGATCTTGGTCTGACCCAGTATGGCATATCTTATGCTCTTATGTTCTTATAAAGCGGAACTGCTTAACAAATATTGCTCTTCTGTGTTCACAGATGAAGAACCAGGAGCAGGATCTCAGAAAACACCCACAAACAGGAACAGAAGCGAGTGGCATTCTTGAACAATTTTCAGGTCTGCGTTCATGAGAAACTAGATACATTTAAAGTAGACAAAGTGATGGGACCGGATGGGATACATCCTAGAATACTGAGGAAACTTGGGAATGTTCTAGAAGCTCCACTGACTGACCTTTTCAATGCATCGTTGGAGTCGGGAGTGGTGCCAAAGGACTGGAGAGAGGCACATGTGGTCCCTTTACACAAAATCGGAAATAAGGATGTGGTTGAAAACTACAGGCCGGTTAGTTTAACTTCTGTGCTGAGTAAATTATTGGAAGTGCTACTGAAAGAGAAAACAGTGAGGTTTCTGGAGTCCAGCGGATTACAGGATCCGAGGCAACATGGATTCACTAGAGGCAGGTCTTGTCAGATTTCTTTGACTGGGTGACCAGGGAGTTGGACCGAGGGAGAGCCCTAGAAGTGGTGTATTTAGATTTCAGTAAAGCCTTTGACACTGTTCCTCACAGGCGACTTATAAACAAACTGAGAACCCTATGAATGGACCCTAAAGTTACTGATTGGGTTAGAAATTGGTTGAGTGGGAGGCAACAAAGAGTACAGGTAAATGGAGCTCACTTTGAGGAGAAGGTTCCCAGTGGTGTGCCCCAGGGATCTGTCCTTGGTCCGATTCTTTTTAACATCTTTGTTAGTGATATAGCGGAAGGGCTGTCGGGTAAGGTTTGCCTCTTTGTGGATGATACCAAAATCTGTAATAGAATAGACACCCAGGAAGGTGTAGATAGCATGAGGAGGGATCTAGCTAAGCTTGAAGAATGGTCTAGAATTTGGCAGCTGAGATTTAATGTTAAAAAACTGTAAGGTCATGCATTTGGGCTACAGCAATCCAAGGGAGCAATATAGTATAGGGGTAAAGTACTTTAGTCCACTAAAGAAGAGCGGGATCTAGGCGTGATTGTGTCTGATAATTTTTGTGGATAAACAGGTAGAAAAGGCGACGGCAAAAGCTAGAAGGATGCTTGGGTGCATAGGGAGAGGAATGGCCAGCAGAAGAAAGGAGGTTGTAGTGCTTCTTTATAAGTCTTTGGTGAGACCTCATTTGGAGTATTGTGTGCAATTCTGGAGACCGCACCTTCAAAAGGATATAAACAGGCTGGAGTCGGTACAGAGGGTGGCTACTAAAATAGTCAGTGGTCTTCATTATAAAGCATATAAGGGCAGACTTAAGGATCTTAATATGTTCACCTTATAAGAAAGGTGGGATAGAGGTGATATGATTGAGAAGTTTAAATACCTCCGTGGCATAAATGCACAGGAGGAAAGCCTCTTTCGATTGAAAGCAAGCTCTGCTACGAGGGAACATGGGATGAGGATGAAAGGGGATAGATTCAGGAGTGATATGCGGAAATATTTCTTTATGGAAACAGTGGTGGATCCGTGAATAGTCTCCCAGTGGAGGTGGTAGAGATAAGGACAGTATCTGAATTCAAAGAAGTATGGGACAAACTTTTCTAAAGGAAAAAAGGGGAATGTTGTAGTGGTTAAAATGGAAGGACAGACTAGATAGGCCATGTGGTCTTTTTCTGTCGTCATGTTTCTATGTTTTTATGTTTCTAGCTTGGTACTATTGTGGGCGCGTACTCCGAAGGGGTGTGTCTAAAGGGGCAGGTCCTGTCCCTTTTGAGCCCCTTCGGAGCACGGAGGAGAGTTTGTGATGAGATCATATGGGGAAGCATAAGAAGAGAGGTGTCATGGCGGCTACCGTGAAGGCGGCGAACGTTGTGGGTTCAATGGATGCAATTTGCTGGTATGGACTCTTCAATGAAAGTTAGTAAACCGCTGGCAGCTGAAGAGACACTATCTTCTGTGAGTACATTATCTTCTCTTCCATCTCCTGATTTACAGAGTTCTTTTACCCCTCCCAACCCTCGACAAGGTGTTTCCGGTGTGGCTCCTGCCACTGGGAGGGATGAGGGGTCATTCACTGGATTCTCTCGCCAGGTCGATGTACTTCTGAATATGGTGGTGCCTGATTGTGTGACCTGTACTTTGCCTGCGCCATTCAAATTTACTCCTGCTCAGGAGAAGATTCAACCTCCTCAGGACATTTCCTTAAGGGATATTTGGCAGGTTGTTACACGGACAGAGATCTTTATACAATCTTCCTTGGATAAAGTATCATCTTTTTCTAAGAAGGTGGTGGCCATTCTTGCACAGCATGAAGCTAAATTTATTGGTATTGAAACTTCCTGTAAATCATTAGAATCCCAGCTTATAGCGGTGCAGACGGCCCTTGCTTCTACTACTCAAGATATGTTTACTTTACATCATCAGAATGAATTGTTCGATAATTTACATCATTCAAAAAACTTACTTTTTTGAATTTTCCTCGGACACATTTTTTGTCACCAACAATATTGTTTTATAAATATTTGAAAGAGGTTTTCCTATTGTCTAACCCTGAGGAAGTTCAGCAATCAAAGTTGTATTATTTACCGGTAGGGGTTACTGAACCAGCTCGGGGTTTAACAAGAATTGGATTGTTTGAATGTACCAAGTTTAGGTTTGTCGGTTTATTTAGAATCCTCTGTTGAGGAGATTCCTACTAGAGCTACTTTTTTGGTTTCATTTATTACTGATATAGACAAGATGCAGATCCTTCTTTTATATTTCGCAAAGAAACAAGTGAAATTTTTTGGTCAGTTGATTCAGGTTTTTTCTGATGTTTCACGAGATACTCAAAGGTGAAGGAAAGCCCTTTTAGAGCTTAAGTCTCATACTTTGGCTCTAGGGGTAACCTTCTTGAAATATCCATGTAAATGTCTTATTTCTTATCAAGGGAAGAAATATGTGTTTTTTGAGGTACCTCAATTGGAGGTCTTTCTACAGGGCAAGGGTTAAGGTGATTGTAATTCTTTTTGATTTATTTTGGCAGTCTAGGGTTTAGTAAAAGGGGTTGTTTTTTACCAATGTTATTATTCTGAAAATTCAGGAAGTATTATTTTGTTTGTTATTATTTGATGCTTTTCTTGACGTGGGCTGGAATGTATGAGTTTATTGTACATTTTCTTGCTTGTATTGTTAAAATTTTGTAAATTAAAAAAAAAAGCAGTCATGTTTTTACCTTTTTGTCGCTTTTGGATTTCTGTACAGGTTTTCCTGCATTTGCCACCACCACAAAGCTCCCAGAAGCCCCTTTCCCTTTAACCTAATGAAAGAAAAAGATATAAAACACCAAAATTAAGTTGCTATTTCAGGGCACAGTATTTATTGATTTCATTTCATTTATTAAAACTTGATATACCGCCCTTAGTGGGGACATCAAAGCAGTGTACAATTAAAATTTTCAATTAAAACTAAAGAAAGGAAAAAGAAGGCCAATGTCAGACAGGAAAGTGAGACAGGACAGCACATAGAGGGACCTCAGAGGAGGACAAACAGAGGGGATGGAGGGATTGCATGGGATTCTGCAAATAACCATGGAGGTTATCTGGATAAGGGTGCAGAATATCAGTGCCAGAGCGGTCTGCCAGCAACTAGCTGGATAAGTGCCAATCTAATCTGGATAGCGATGAATCTCCAGGAACAAGCAGGAATGTAGTCTTCACATATGGGTGACGTCGGCACTGATGGAGCCCGCGCGGGAACGCTCCCCAGCGTCCTATAGGAAAGCTTTTGGGAGCATCCCACTGCGTCTGCACTGCTGCCTTCCCGCCTTTCCAACTCTCCCTCCTGTTTTTCATTTTCTGCGGAGCTGACAGGGAGCAATTCCTGTCACCTCCAGCACCGGTATCATCGGCGTTCTTTTCTTCTTCTATTTTCTTGCCTAAAAGAAAAAAAAAAGGTTTTCTTGGAGGGTCTTTGCCCTCTAGGTGCTTAGGCGCCATTTTGGGCCTTAGGCCCCTTTGTTCCTCAAACTGGAGAAACCAACTAGTGGTTTCAAAAAAAGTGTTCCAAATGTAGCAGTACCATTTCTGCTACCAATACCCGTGACTGGTGTCGTAAATGTTTGGGACCAGACCATTCACCGTTGGAATGTCTCCTTTGCAGAGAGATGACAAAGAGGGGCCTGCAGAACAGAGCTTCGAAACTTGGCACCCTCTTTGCCTCGGATGCAAAGTCCATCTCATCAACATCGTCCAGGGCTTCATCTTCCTCCCATGGATCTCAGGTAATGAAACCCAGGTCTTCTTTGAACACTGGTCGGTCCTCAAAAGGTAGATCTCCTAAGCATCGAGATGCTTTAAGTGTTGCCCTAGAGGAGAATACACTGGCCAAACAGCTGCAGCGGGAGGTCCTTGCCTCCAAAGCATTATCGGTGTCCCAAGATATTCCTGAGGCGTCCACCTCTGGAAAGCTCTTGGTGCTGTGTTCTGGGGTCGCGGCCCGCTGTTCAGGTACCGATACCCAGGCATCGGTTGGCTCCATGGATCAACATATCCTAGCCATTGAGCAGGGTCTTGCGGCATTGCTAGTGGCCTCGGTACTGCTAAAGCCTCTGCAATTGGTTCCGGTACCGGAGGTATAGGCATTGATCACTGCGCCGCTCTCCAAGCTACCACCCATGCCGGCCTTGGAATCCAGGTCCAGCACCGAGAGTCCAGTACCGAGGCATTCCAATGCTGGATTTCGATCGGTACTGTCATCGGGCCAGGTGGGAGCACTCGGCCCATCAATACTTTGAGTCGTCCGATTCCGATTCTTCCGATGAATCAACCGGTACCGGAGAGGCTCTTCCGGAAGATCCTGCTCCTTCCCCACAACGCAGAATGTCTCCACCGGAAGACATGTCTTTTCAAGACTTTATACAGGATGTGGCTCGGGGCCTCTCAATTACAGTGACCACTGAGAAGGAACCGAGAGCTGAAGAACTTGAAATTCTTCAGTATCTGGCAGCCCCTAAGGAGGCTGCGACCTTACCCATTCATCGGATATTGCATGACCTCATGCGTAGGATGTGGGAAACACCTTTAACGGTGTCTCCACATTCTCGAAGTCTCGATACAATGTACCGGGTACTGCAGTGTCCCGGTTTCCAGAAGATGCAGTTACCACACCAGTCCATGGTTGTGGAATCAGCAGTGCGTCAAATTAAAAGTGCTAAGACACATTCATCTAATCCCCCAGGCCATGAGGCAAGAACTCTCGATGCTTTCAGGCCTCCATGTTGTCGGCCAGAATAAGTTCATACATACTCTACAAGGGTATGTTTCTTAGGGAGATGACTAAAGATTTGGAACTAATGGCTCCTCTTCTCCCAGATGACAAGAGGGCTGATTTCCTGACACTTGTTAAACATTCCCAGAATGTTTCCAAGTTCATGAATAGAGCAACTTTTGATTGTTTTGAGTATATTAGCAGGACTTCTGCTATTTCCATCGATGCACGTCGGATTGCTTAGTTACAAGCATCTGATTTAGAACAGTGGGTGCAAGATAAGCTGGGGAATATTCCTTGCATGGGAGAAAACCTCTTTGGCAAGGATTGGCAAGACAAAGCTTCTCAGCTTGGGTCCGAGAATACCACCCTAAACAGGCTCTCTAGGACCACTGCCAACCCAGCTAAGAAAAAGATGGTTAAGAAGCCCTTTTTCAACAAGAAGAAGTTGTTTTATCCTTCTTACACCCATGTGGTCCACTGTCCGGTCCATGCTTCCCAGAAGGGACAGCAACAACCGAAGCAACAAAGAAAGGCTCAGGCCCCCAGAGCTCAACCAGCTCAGCAGACCCAGCCTCCACAAGGTCTTTGACTTTCTGTTAGAGAACTTAGCTATCCTACCCCTAGAAATTCCAGAGCCAGTCAACATCCCAGGCAGACTGTGTTACTTTGCCAAAAGATGGCACCAAATAACATCAGAACATTGGACTCTCTCCATAATGACAGAGGGGTACAAACTTCACTTCCAAAGTATGCCCCCTCCCTCCATTCCAAGAGAGTTCCGTTTCCGGCCCCCTCTTACCACTCTCTTGTGCCAGGAGATCACCACCCTTCTCACTCAGGGTGCAATAGAGGAAGAGCCACTTTCCCAACAAGGCCTGGGCTTCTACTCCCCCTACTTCCTTATACCAAAGAAAACAGGAGGATACAGGCCCATTCTGGACCTTCGAGAATTAAACAAGTATCTGTTCCAAGAGAAATTCAAAATGATCTCTCTCGGAACACTTCTCCCTTACATCCAGAGACAGGATTGGCTATGTTCTCTAGACCTAATGGATGCATATACACACATCCTTATCCACAAAGAACACAAGAGGTTTCTTCGGTTCCTCTTTCAGGGAAGAAATTACCAGTACAGGGTTCTACCCTTCGGCCTGGCTTCTGCCCCAAGAGTCTTCGCAAAATGCATGGCAGTAGTAGCAGCATTTCTAAGAACTCTAGGGATATTTGTCCTCCCTTACTTAGACTGGCTCATCCGAGCATCGTCAGCTCCAGAGGCCAGCTCTGCCCTCTCCCGCACAATGCAGGTTCTTCAACATTTGGGGTTTGTAATAAATCTTCCAAAATCCCAACTCATCCCTTCTCAAACCTTAGAGTTCGTAGTGGCTCTTCTAGACACACAGCAGTCAAGGGCTTTCTTGCCACAGGTACGCTGCACTCGAATAGTTCAACTAGCTTCTCAAGCAGTTATGAAAACCTCCCTAACTGCTCAAGAAATGCTTCAGTTGCTCGGTCATATGGCTTCCATTGTACATGTGGTTCCCTATGCTCGTCTACACATGCATGCAGTCCAGTGGACCCTAGCTTCGCAGTGGACTCAGGCATAAGGTTGTCTGGGGGACAAAATCAGGAACTCTGCAAGCCTCATTTCGTCCCTCCAATGGTGGCAATCACCAAAACATCTACACCAGTCCACCCTGACAATGGATGCGTCCAAACTGGGTTAGGGAGCTCATTTGGACAATCTCTCTACTCAGGGTCTTTGGACTCAGCAGGAGGCTCGGCTTCACATAAGCCTGCTAGAACTCAGAGCCATCTTCAATGCTCTCAAAGTGTTCCAGGACTACCTCCGCTCCAAAACAGTTCTAGTTCAGATGGACAATCAGGTTGCCATGTTCTATGTGAACAAACAGGGTGGAGCAGGTTCTCAGGCGTTGTGCAACGAAGCCCTACACCTATGGTCCTTTGCCATACGCCTTCAAATACACCTACTAGCGGTGTATCTCCCTGGCAAGCAGAATCTCCTGGCAGACAAACTCAGTCGAGTACTACTGCCACACGAATGGTCTCACCATTCAGAGCAAATTGCTCAAATCTTTCAAATCTGGGGAACCCCAGATATAGATCTGTTTGCAAATCCTCAGAATGCCAACCTTCCCCGATTCTGTTCCAGAATTCCTGCTGAGAATAGTCAGGCGATGGATGCTTTCCACCTCCACTGGGGTCAGGAATTCCTATATGCCTACCCACCCATTCCCAAGACTCTGTTCAAGCTTCAGAGAGACAGGGGCCATATGATCCTCATAAACCCAACAGTGGCCACGACAGATGTGGTATTCACTGCTTCTACATCTCTCTCAAGCCAAACCTCTGGAGTTGGAATGTGCTCCAGATCTTCTATCCCAGGAGAACGGGACGCTTCTGCACCCGAATCCTCAGTCTTTGCACCTGATGGCGTGGCTGCTGAGAGCTTAGAACTCCAGGATATCAACCTCTCTCAAAAGGTTAAAGATATCCTTCTGGCCTCTAGGAAACCTTCCACAAGGCGTGTTTTAAAGCTTTTAAATGGAGAAGGTTCTCAATTTGGTGTTCAAAAAAGGATCATAATCCTTTTTCCGTTCCAGTAGAGGCGCTACTCGAGTATCTCCTCCACCTTTCATCCTCTGGACTTAAAACTAATTCAGTAAGAGTTCACCTCAGTGCCATCGTGGCTTTTCACATGCCCTTTGATGGACAACCTATCTCCTCTCAGCGGCTTGTAGCACGTTTTATGAGAGGTCTACTCTTAACTAAGCCTCCCATTAAGCCACCACATGTGGCATGGGATCTTAATCTTGTCCTTGGACAGCTCATGAAGCCACCCTTCAAATCCCTAGCCACTACATCCCTGAAGTTTCTTTCTTGGAAAGTCATCTTCCTAATTGCCGTTACTTCTGCAAGACTCATCAGTGAGCTCCAAGCTTTAGTGGCTGACCCACCTTATACACGGTTTCACCATGATAAGGTAGTCCATAGGACTCATCCCCAGTTTATGCCGAAGGTGGTTTCACCTTTTCATTTGAAGCAGTCGGTTTACCTGCCTGTTTTCTTCCCTAGACCTCATGCCTCTAGTGCAGAAAGGAATCTATATACTCTGGATTGCAAGCGTGCTTTGGCCTTTTATCTTCAGAGAACAAGGCAGCACAGAAAGGCTTCACAGCTTTTTGTTGCCTTTGATTCCAGTCACCTCGTTCTACCAGTTGCTAAGAGAACTCTCTCCAAGTGGATTGCAGACTGTATCTCTTTTACCTATGAGAGTAAAGGACTTTCTCTTGAAGGTCATGTCACAGCACACAATGTGCAAGCAATGGCTACCTCTATGGCAAATCTACACTCGGTGGTGATTGATGAAATCTGCAAAGCAGCAACCTGGTCCTCTGTCAAAAACATTTGCGGCCCATTATTGCTTGGACAAGGACTCCCGTCGGGATGCCTTGTTTGGCCAGGCTGTTCTCCAGCATCTCTTTCAGACTTAGAACAACTCCTATCCCCGTCCCGGGTTTCGATACAAGAGATCCTTGGGAGGAAACATAACCCAATTCAGCCTGTATTTCACTGCTCTCACTGTGGTTATCTCCCTGGCATCTCCAAGCTAGGGAGTCCCATATGTGAAGACTACATTCCTGCTTGTTCTTGGAGATAGCGTAGTTACTCACCTATAACAGGTGATCTACGGGAACAGCAGGAATTGAGTCTTCACAACCCACCCTCCTCCCCTAGGAGTTGCATCTTTCTTACTCCCCTTTTATCTCAGCTACAAACCCAACTGAGGAGGGAGAGTTGGAATGGCGGGAAGGCAGCAGCGCAGGCGCAGTGCGATGCTCCCAAAGGCTTTCCTATAAGACGCTGGGGAGCATTCCTGCCCAGGCTCCATCGGTGCCAACGTCACCCATATGTGAAGACTCAATTCCTGCTGCTCCCAGAGATCACCTGTTACAGGTGAGTAACTATGCTTTTTCAGCCATCATCTGAATTTCTTAGCCCAGCTGACAAGCAGGTCTAAACTGCTGTCTGGTTGGGATATCAACATAGTGCCAGCACAATCTGGATATTCAGCAGCAGTCATAATCCAGATACTATAGCTGAATATCTGGTGGATATCTGAATGCTGTCTAAATATATCAGATGTTAAGATACCTGATGAAAAAAGATAGGCAGTGTCCAGACTTCTAAAATGACTTTATACTGATCCTTGGTGAAGCACTTTGCCTTTTAGCAGAAAGGGGGAATCTATTCAAGCCACACTTGTGCACTTATGGGTAAATACCTAGACACAGTGGTCAGCAGATTTTTTTAAATGCCGGCTAACGTAGCTAAAAATAAACTGAATATCCAGTGCTGGTATCCAGATTGTCAAAAACCTACAGGGATCTTGTACCATGCTGTTTGAGTTTGTCCTGATGCAGCCCTTAGGAGGAGTGAGCGAAACTCGAGTCAAAGTTATTTTCAGCAGTGTGTAATTCTGTGGAGACTCAAGAGAAACACTTAGCTTACCTCATCTTTTATTTTAAAAGCATTTAGAAAAATGTTAAACACAGCTTTGGAAGCCTATGAATGATATCTCAGGGGATTTGCAAGCTTTAAGCTAGTGGTAACATTACCACATGTGAGCTGCACAGCCTGTGCTGAGGCTCCCTTCATTATTACTGCTTCTGATGTGGTCTCCCGGAATGAGGTTTAAAATCTGTATCTGCTGTTAAACACATTAGCATTTGACCTCTCTCTTTAGTTCATGATATAATGCAACCCTGTAGGTTTTTGACTGATTAGTATAGTGGGTTTGCTGAGGAGTTTTGTATGAGGGAGTACGTATCCAGATTGTGGCTAGTGCTGAATATTAAGTTAATGTGGCAAGTGATGGTATTATCCATACATTGCCAATATTCAGTACTGCTATAAGGATAGGCTAGTCAGACAGCTTTTTGCTGTCCTAAATTATCCAGTTATTTATCCATATAGTGGGGCAGAGTATTGCTGCTATATGGATAATTACAGAGAAACACTAATTTCTGTCCCCCTACCCATTGTATTATAATGTTACACAAGGATAGACTACTAATGACACTGTAATGTAATGTATATAACTTAATTATAAGAACATAAGATATGCCATACTGGGTCAGACCAAGGTCCATCAAGCCCAGTATTCTGTTTCCAACAGTGGCCAATCTAGGTCATATGTACCTAGCAGTTTCCCCAAGGGACACAGGCTCCACAATGCTTGTATTGGTTCAAGCATTGATATCCTGGGTCCCTTCTTAATAATGGTTTATGGACCTTTCCTCCAGGAACTTGTCCAAACCTTTTTTAAACCCAGCTACACTAACAGCCTTTACTACATCCCCCGGTAACAAATTCCAGAGTTTGATTACATGTTGAGTGAAAAAATATTTTCTTTTATTAGTCTTAAATAGTTTACCCTATAGCTTCATTGCATGTCCCCTAGTCTTTCTATATTCTGATAAGGTAAACAATCGATCTACGTTTATCCGTTCCACTCCATTCATTAATTTATAGACTTCTATCATATCTCCCCTCAGCCGTCTCTTTTCCAGGTTAAAGAGTCCTAACCTTTTTAGCCTCTCTTCATAGGAGTATCCTTCCATCCCCTTTACCATTTTGGTGGCTCTTCTCTGAACCTTTTCTAAAATCGCTATATCCTTTTTAAGATACGGCGACCAGAATTGCACACAATATTCAAGGTGCGGTCTCACCATGGAACGATATAGAGGCATTATAATATCTTTTGTTTTATTTTCCATTCCTTTCCTTATCATACCTAGCATTCTATTTGCTCTCTTGGCCGCTGCTGCACACTGGGCCGAGGGTTTTAACATGGTATCCACAATGACGCCTAAATCTTTTTCCTGGGTGGTAGTTCCTAATGTAGAACCTTGCATCGTGTAACCATAGCTTGGGTTGTTCTTCCCTAGGTGCATAACCTTGCACTTGTCCACATTAAATTTCATCTGCCATTTTGATGCCCAGTCTTCCAATTTATCAAGATCCTCTTGCAATTTTCCACAATCCTCTTGGTTTTTTTTTTTTTTTTTTTTTTTTTAACTTTTTATTTATAAGTTTAATAAATCTTGAACATCCACACATTATCCATGAATGAAACAGAAAAATGGAAACAACCACCAAATTTTTCAAAAGGAAATAAACTATCACCTACTCATTCTTTCCCATTTTAGACCCCAAAATTTAAGAAATAGGGGAGTACTAGGAAACATAGAAAATAATGACACAGAAATCCTAGCCATTACACAAATAATCATAACAGGCGAATGGGAGACTCATACGTCAGCTGTATGAGAAGGTAAAACAGCCTCAATATCGCTTCTTTCCCTAAGTTCCAAAAATGCTAACAGCTGCTTAGGGTCGAAGAACAAATACATCTTTTGTTTAAAATTAACATAACATTTAACAGGAAATTTAAGTTGGAAGGAAGCACCCAGGGCCAAAGTCCTAGTGCGAAGAGCCAAAAACTCTTTCCTTCTCATTTGGGTAATACGTGATAAATCAGGAAATACCCTAACTCTTGAACCCATAAACTCTTCATTAGCATTTCGGAAATACATTTTAAGAATAAAAACTTTATCTGTCTCTAAGGCAAATGTGGCAAGGAGGGTAGTTCTTTCCACTGCAATCTCCAAGGAACTCTCAAGGAGACCCGTGAGATCCCCCAAACCGGGATGAACGGGGGAGGCCCCCCCTCCTCCACTTCCACTACCCAAGGATAAGTACTGAGCCCTAGTCAAGGGGGGATACTGCTCCGGGGAGATTTTTAAAACCTCCCTAAAATACTTCCGCAGCATCTCAACCGCTGATAGTATTGGAGACCTGGGAAAACTCAGGAACCGGAGATTACAACGCCGGACCTGGTTTTCCAGGTACTCCATTTTCCTAGCAGCCACAGTACTATCCTTCAGCTGGGCATGAAGCAAGTTACGCACCTCCCCCACCTCCTTCTCTAGGGTATTAACCCTACTAACTTGCTCTTCATGAGCCCTAGATAAAGAATCGCATGAATCTCTAACCACATTAAGTTCAGACTGAAACGTCCCACAAAGTCTATTCATAGAGCGATTCAATGAGGCCAGTCCTTCCCATAGCGTTTCCATTGTATATGCCGCGGGTCTCACCAAATCTGGAACCACAGGAAGCTCTCCTCTCTTTGTCAGGACTGCAGGCACAGATCTCTCCACTGGTTCACCCAACTCACTCCTCGAACCTCGTCCTGTATCCACCAAAGGAGAAGTCAACACGGCGTTCGCACCTCCTAGACCCTCACGTGTCGGCGTACTCGTAGAGACCGATTCCGGGATCAAAGCGTTAACCGAGGACAAGCTTCCGGGTCGCGGCGGCGGCATGCGCTCCTCTGGCGAGAGCCAAACGCCCGACACGCTCTGGGGCGACCCCACTCCTTCTGCCCCAGCCAAAGACGCTGCTCCAACGCAGGGCTCAAAGCCACACTGCCCCAACGTGCGCTGACCCGCAGAACTTGCTGTTTTTTCGCCCGGAGGTATGGCGACTTGCTTCCGCTTTCTCCGACCCATCACACGGATGCCGCTCCACAAGGTCGCAGAACTCAGGGCAGCGGCTCACCACTCCACGCTAGCATCCGCCATCTTGATTACTCCCCCAATCCTCTTGGGTTTTAACAACTTTAAATAGTTTTGTGTCATCTGAAAATTTGATATCCTCACTCGTTATTCCACTTTCCAGGTCATTTATGAATATGTCATAAAGCAGCGGACCCAGCACAGATCCCTGGGGTACACCACTATTCACCTTTCCCCATTGGGAAAAATGGCCATTTAGCCCTACCCTCTGCTTTCTATCTTTTAACCAGTTCCTGATCCACAATAGTACACTGCCTCCTATCCCATGACTCTTTAGTTTTGCCAAAAGTCTCTCATGAGGGACCTTGTCAAAGGCTTTCTGAAAGTCCAGATACACAATATCAACCGACTCACCTTTGTCCACCTGATTATTCACTCCTTAAAAAAAAACCATAACAGATTAGTAAGACAAGATCTTCCTTGTCTAAAGCCATGTTGGCTGTCTCCCATTAGGTCATGACTATCTACATGCTGAGTAATTTTATTCTTTATGATGGTTTCTATCATTTTTCCCGGTACTGATGTCAGGCTCACCGGTCTGTAGTTTCCCGGATCACCCCTGGAACCCTTTTTAAAAATTGGTGTTACATTGGCGATCCTCCAATCTTCAGGTATTAGAGATAATTTTAATGATAGTTCACAGATTACTAATAGCAGGTCTGCAATCTCGTATTTCAGTTCTTTCAACATCCTTGGATGTATACCATCCGACCCAGGTGATTTGCTACTCTTCAGCTTATCTAATAGTTGTAATACATCTACCCGATATATCGATATTTCCTTCAATTCTTCCGCACCTTTAAATACCACTTCAGTCATGGGTAACATCCCTACATCTTCCTCAGTAAAGACTTAAGCAATGTACAATTACAATGTAACAGTTGTATTGTACATAGTTGCTAAGCTCTGTGTAAAGGTTTATGCACACAGCAGTTAGACTATCAGTATCAAGTTCTAGTTCTCTATACTAAGCCTGTTCTTTGTAAATAGTTACTTAGCTCTGTGTTAAGGTTTTATGCCCACAGCTCTAGTTCGCTGTACTAAGCTTGTTCCTTGTTTAATGTCCATAGACGTTACATGTAAGATGAACAGGTACTTATTATTGTTTTGCCGGTTCATACAATTGTTCTTTGTAAACCGCACCTGATCCATGGGAAGGTGCGGTATATAAGTGTTTGTTAAATAAATAAATAATTCCTGGCTCTGACCATGCAGAACCCCAACACTATACGGATAGAGAGAAATGTTATAAGGATCGGGTAGATTTATGCATATTTTCATGTGTGTATTTTATAAAATAAAGTACAAGTGCACTATATAAATCAGGGGCATAAATGATGGAAAACATGAATAAATTTTAGGTATGTGCGCTTATGCCAGCCCTATGGATGGTGTAAATGCTTGTGCCTACATTTTCCCCAAAATATGTGTAAATTGTAATATTTAGCGTAGTTACTCACCTGTAGCATGTATTCTTTGTGGACAACAGGACACATTCTCACATACGAGTGATGTCATCCGATGGAGCCCCCATGTGGGAGTGTTCCCAGAACAATCTAGAAGCTTTTGGAAGCTTGACTACTAATGCTTGCATCTATCTTCCTTCCTTCTGTGTTGGTGCCATCTTATCCTAACTCAAATAAAGATCTGAGCAGAATGCAACTCCAAGGGGTAGTGGGAGGGCTGTGAGGATTTTTCCTGTTGCCCACGGAGAACATCTGCTACAGATGAGTAACTACGTTTTCTCCATGGACAAGCAGGAAAAAACTCCTTACAGATGGGAATCCCTAGCTACAGGCTGCCCTTAATAAAAAGGGGAAAAATGATAAGAAGCCCAACAGAGGCTTTGAAACAAATCTTTTGTTGGCAATAGGACTTTTTTTCTTTAGGACAGCCTAAACAGATAGAAATGGGCCTAGGGGGGTGCAGTTGGATTCTACTTCTACTTCCCGAAAACATTCTGCAGTACTGACTGGCACAATCTGCTGTCGTGTGGGGAATCCCCATTCAAGCAGTAGTGAGAAGTGAATGTGTGAATTAAGGTCCACATTGCAGCTTTGCATATCTCTTTCAGGGAGACTAAGCACAAGTGGGCCACCAACACAGGTTTACACAGGCAAAAATGAAAGAGAAACCGTCCGTGAGCCAAATCGATAGAGTGTGTTTGGAGATGGAAGACTCCAACTAGCTGGGGTCAAAAGAAACAAAAAGAGTAGTTACTCACCTGTAACAGGTGTTCTCCAGGAGCAGCAGGAATCAGTCCTCACTTATGGGTGATGTCGGCGCCGACGGAGCCCTCGCGGAGCAATTTTCCCCAGCTTTCGAAGAAAGCCTTTGGGAATTGCAGTGCGCATGCGCGGTCCCCTTCCCGCCCAATGGTGCCATCTTGCTCAGTCTGATGACATAGCGAAAAGACGGCAAAAAAGTTAGCAAAACAATGGATAAGAATGACTGCAACTCCGAGGGGAGGAGGGAGGGTTGTGAGGACTGATTCCTGCTGCTCCTGGAGAACACCTGTTACAGGTGAGTAACTACTCTTTCTCCAGGACCAAGCAGGAAGTCAGTCCTCACTTATGGGACTCCCGAGCTTAAAGCTACCGGAGACCTCAAGCCGAAAAATGAGCTCCCTCCAGCTCAACAGTACAAAAGGAAGGAATCTTCTCTGAATACTCTTCTCTGTGTTTGTTTGTTTCTAATCAAATCCTTAACCAATCATAATGTAAATCATACTAATTACTGCACTGTGCAGTCCAACCTGATCTGTAAAGTTAACCGCTGCTGATCGTAGGAAGCAGCGGTATACAAGTGTCTACTAAATAAATAAATAAAAAATAAATAAATAAATACGAATCCGGCCGGTAGCCTAACACCAGGGCCGGAGGGTAGGAGTTGCCTAGACCTCAAAGAGATTGTGGAGGACTGCCTGTCCGAAAGCACTGTCCCTGCAGGACTCCCTCTCCAGGCAGTAATGAGCCGCAAACGTCTGGCTTGAAGACCAAGTAGCGGCCCGGCAGATGTCTGCCAATGGAACAGAGCGGAGATGAGCCACTGACGCAGCCTTCGCCCTGACACGGTGAGCCGTGACCCGACTCTCTAAGGAGAGGCCGGCTGCCCCATAAGCCCAGGCGATACAGTCAGCTACCCAGATGGACAAAGTACGCTTAGAGACAGGTACCCCCAACCGATTGGGGTCAAAAGATACGAAAAGCTGGACAGCCTTTCTATGCTCTCGCGTACGGTCAAGGTAGAAGGATAAGGCTCTTCTATAGTCCAGGGTATGCAGAACAGTTTCAGCTCGGCTGGTATGCAGCCTGGGAAAGAACCACCTCTTGATTGATGTGAAAAGGGGAGACCACCTTTGGAAGAAACTTAGGGTGAGTCCGTAAGACCACCCTATTCTTGTAGAACCTAGTGTATGGGGGCTCCGACACTAGGGCCTGTAGTTCACTAACGCGCCTAGCGGAGGTAAGGGCTACCAAGAAAAGAGTTTTCCAGGAGAGGAAACGCAGAGGGCAGGTAGCCATGGGTTCAAAAGGCGAACAGGTAAGCCTTTGCAAGACCACATTGAGATCCCAGTCAGGAGCTGGAGGGCACAACGGAGGCTTAAGCAGGAGAAGGCCCCTGAGAAAACGTGCCACCAAGGGGTGCGAGGAAAGAGGCTGGCCCTCCACCGGCGAATGATGTGCAGAGAGAGCACTGAGGTGGACCCTGACAGAGTTGGATTTGAGGCCTAGATCGGAGAGGTGAAGCAAATATTGCAGTACCACCGATACTAAGCAGGCGAAGGGGTCCTCAGAGCGCTGAGAACACCAGACCAAGAAGCGACGCCATTTAAGGGCGTAAGATTTCCGGGTGGAAGGTCGCCGAGATGCCAGGACGACAGCTTCCACCTCCGTAGGAAGTAAGAGCGGAGCTAGGACTACCCTTTCAGCAGCCAGGCCATCAGGTGAAGGGCCCGGAGGTTGGGGTGCAGGAGAGTACCCTGATCCTGGGTCAGGAGATCGGGCTGAAACCCCAGAGGAAGAGGGGTGTCCACCGCTAGCTGTAGGAGTAGAGGGAACCAGGGTTGTCTCGGCCACCTGGGAGCTACCAGGATCACGGAGGCCCTGTCCTGGACAACTTTGAACAGCGTCCGGGACACAAGTGGCGTGGGAGGAAAGGCATACAGTAGGCCCGTGGACCACGAGATGAGGAAAGCATCCAGCGCTACTCTGAGAGGATGCGGGTGCCGGGAGCAGAACCTGGGAAGTTGCCGGTTTAGAGGACTGGCAAAGAGATCCACGGTGGGGAGGCTCCACCGGCGGAAGATCCGCTGGACAACTACGGGGTTCAACCTCCATTCGTGTGGCTGCAGAATCCGGTTCAGTTTGTCGGCCAGGCAATTTTCCTGCCCGGGAAGGTAAACAGCCTTGAGGAGGATGTCGTGGTCGACTGCCCAAGAGCACAGTCTCCGAGCCTCCTGACATAGAAGGAGGGAGCCCGTGCCCCCCTGTTTGTTCACGTAGAACATGGCAACCTGATTGTCCGTCTGTACCAGTACAGACCGACGAGAAGTGAGGTGAGAGAAGGTCCGCAGAGCTAGGCGGATCGCCTGCAGCTCCAGGAAGTTTATCTGTTGAGCAGCCTCCCAAGGTGTCCAAAGGCCTTGAGTGCATGTTCCCTGGCAATGCGCTCCCCATCCCAGGAGAGAGGCATCTGTCGTTAGCACTTGGGAAGGTGGAGGAGACTGAAAGGCCATGCCGAGTACCAGATTGGGCAGGTGAAGCCACCATTGCAGAGAGGAGACCAGGCGGTCGGAGATCTGTATTAAGTCCGTCAGTCTCCCTGTGGCCTGATGCCATTGGGTGCGAAGGCTCCACTGAGCAAGTCTCATATGCAGACGGGTATTCGGAGTGCCATGGACCGTGAAGGCCATATGACCGAGCAGTGGTAGGAGCTGTCTGGCAGAGACCGGTGACGCGCTGTGGAACCTGCCGGCCACAGCTATGAGCCTGTTGGCCCGTTCCAGAGGCAAGAAGGCACGAGCCTGCAGAGTGTCCAGCCGTGCTCCTATGAATTTGAGATCCTGAGAGGGAGCAAAGTGGACTTTTCGAAGTTTATGACGAAGCCCTAGTGCTGAAGCAGAGCCACTGTGCATTGAGTGGCCTGAGTGACCTCTAGGGAAGACTGCGCCCGGATGAGCCAGTCGTCCAGGTAGGGGAAGACGAAGAGGCCTTGAAGCCTCAGGAAGGCTGCCACCACTGCCAGGCATTTCGTGAACACCCTGGGAGTGGAGGAGAGGCCAAAGGGCAGTACACGGTACTGATAGTGATTCCCTGCCATCACAAATCTTAGATATTGCCGGTGGTCCGGATGAATGAGGATGTGAGTATAAGCATCCTTTAGATCCAAGGAGCATAGCCAATCTCCCTGCTGGAGGTAGGGCAGTAGGATTCCAAGGGTAAGCATCTTGAACTTTTCCCGCTGCAGGAACTTGTTGAGGTTGCGTAAGTCCAGGATGGGTCTGAGGCCTCCTGTTCTTTTTGGTATCAGGAAGTACCTCGAATAAAACCCGTGACCCCACAGGTGTTGGGGCACTGGCTCCACAGCCTGTTCCTGAAGCAGACTTTGCAGCTCCTGAAGGAGTAAGTCCCTGTGCAGAGGGGGTCTTGGAGACTTTATTTATTTATTTATTTATTTATTTTTATTTTAGCTGTATTTATATCCCGCTTTTCACCGGGTCAAAGCGGTCAATTGGGAGATACATTTAACACGAGGGGATATGACACACATACGCTAATACTTACAGGGAACATGGGCAATGGAGGGTTAAGTGGCTTGCCCAAGACCACAAGGAGTGCCTATAGGACTAGAAATCCCAGTCCCTCCGGCCTGAGATTGCTGTCCCCAGGTGGGACTTGAACCCCCGGCCCTCCGGCCCGAAGTACCTTGTCCTAACCACTAGGCCACTCCTCCCCTGGAAAGTAGGGGGGAGGCACCTGGTGAAAATGTAAGAGGTAGCCCTTTTGAACCACCTGCAGCACCCAGGAATCGGATGTTATGGCTGACCACCTGTGGGCAAAGTGGGTCAGCCGGCCCCCCGTGCTGAGCGAAGGCCGCGGAGGGGGAGAGACTATGCCGGCATAGTCAAAAACCCCCACCCTGCTGAGCAGGGGCCTGTGTAGTGGGCTTGGGGGCCTTCTGCCTACGGGACCCATTACCCTGTCCCTTAGCCTGCTGGCCCTGATGGGGAGCTGCTGATGCTTGATATTGTGGGTGGTGTTGTTTATAGGCAGACACCTTCCTCGGGTAAAAGGGCTTTTTCCCCGAGCCCTTCCTCTTCTGTGAAGGGGCAGAGGTCTTTCTGGATAGGCGAGTCCTGGTGAGAGTCTCGGACTCGAGTTCTGCCGCCTTTTCAGCCATGGGCTTACCAAAGAGGTTTTCACCTCTGCAGGGGACATCAACCAACTTGTCCTGCACCCATGGCTCGAGGTCGGATGACTGAAGCCAAGCCTGACGGCGAGCACTGATGCCGGCTCTGGCTACTCGAGTCGATGCTTCAAAGCCATCGTAGGCTGCTCGAGAAATAAACTTCGAGCACTCTCGAATACCAGTGGACAAGGCCTGGAACCTCTGCAAAGGTTCCTCGGAGAGACCAGCAGAGAACCCGGCAATTTCTTTTGCCAGGTCTCGAAGATACATGCCCATATATAGCTGGTATGTCTGGACTCGGCAAGCAAGCATAGAGCCCTGGAAGCACTTCCTACCGAGGGCATCCAGGTTCTGGGCCTCCTTACCCAGAGGCACCGAGGAGTGCATCTTTTGACTCTTAAGTCGATGCATGGCCGATTCCACCACCATGGAATGGTGCGGTAGTTGTGCCTTTTGGAACCCGGGGCTCTTACGGACTCGATACATGGAATCGACCCGCTTGCTTAACACCGGCGTCGAGGCCGGGCTCTCCCACATGCGGAAGAACAGCCGCTCCAGCATCGGAGGAACCGGTACAGTAACAGCCTCCTTCGGGGGAGAGTCATACTGGAGGGCCTCGAGCTCTTCGGCTCGAGGCTCCTCCTCCGGATCCGCGGGGAAGGCCAACGCCTTGGCCATGTCCCTCACAAAATCGGAGAACCGGGTATCCTCTGGGGGGGGGGGGGGGATCGTCTCCGAGGCTCCGACTCAGGCGAGTCGGAGGGGACGCACCGAGTCTGAAAAGACCCGGGTGACTCGTCCTCCTCCGTGTCCCAGCCCGACTCCTCCGTGGAGGAATCGAGTGGCTCCGTGCGGGCGAGTGCCGAGGACCTCCGCCCCGACGCCGAGGCCGGCGTCGACGACCTCGGTCCCGAACGGGAGGCCGAGGGAGACCTTGGCCGAGGATCGACTCGAGCTCATATGAACTCGAGGATCGGCTCGGCCTCCGGGGTCGACTTTGACGTCGACGTCCCGGTGGTCGGGGCAGATGCACTGGCGAGGCCGGTCATCAATGCCCGCTGCTGGTCCATGAAGGCAGCGATACTGCACTCCAAGGCCGTCAATCTGAGACCAAACTCAGAAGACCCAGCAGCCCCCGACTCGGGCCCCGACAGCGTCAGGCCCGACGTCGGCTCCCTCGGAGGCGAGTCCACGAGGACTACAGTACTCACGTGTCCAGCAATGTTCCCTCTAATTTTCTGTAGGCTGTGTGCGCATAAAATATCAGCTGTGTGCAGCTTTTGAAGGAAGGTTAAATTTTTGTGCGCCACATAACGACACTCGGAGTTACATACTTTAAAATTTGACTACACGTCAGAATACAGTATGTACACCACATTGATTTTAATCAAATTAAATGAAAATAGACGATTACTAAATAAAGCGGGAAATTTCTAGTAATTACAATCATAACTTTTAAATTTTAAGACGTCCGTGTTGTTTTCTATCAGAATCAGAGCCGTAATTTTTGTGCGCTCTGTTGTAAAGTATGTGCGCTCGCTCGGCGAGGTGTGTGCGCACGCACACGCGCACAGCTTAGAGGGAACAGTGGTGTCCAGGAGACTCCACTTCGAGACGAGGATGCTTCGAAGGCCTCTCCGCCTCCGAGGACCCGGGGCGGCTGACAGGGCTATGCGACCTGGCCCTCGAGGGACCAGGAGCGTCCTCCGACGCCGCCCTCACGGGTTTCTTCTTCCGACGATGTTCCCGGGCGGGAGACCCCCGCTCAGAGGAACTCCGATGATGCTCAGGGCCGGAGCCACGAGACGTCGAAGCCTCTGACGAGGTCCGGGCCCGACCGGACGCGGAGTCAGAGAAGATTCGTTCCTTTTGTGACTGCCGACTCCTCACTGCCTTCGAGGACATTTTGTTGCACGGACCACAACTCATCGAGTCATGATTGGGTCCGAGGCAACGGAGGCAGTAGTCATGTGTGTCGGAAAGAGACATGAGTCTGGTACAGCGATCACACTTTTTAAACCCGCTGGCAGCCATCGGGGGAAAAAGGGCCCCTGCGAGGTCGAAAGACCGTGCTGCCAGGGAAAAAGAAAAAAAGTGGCGGGAACGCCCGTTACAAAGGACAAAAAACGAAAAAATGTGAATGGACTCGATATTGGAGTATCGAGGCCGGGCGGGAAAAGGACACGGCGTCGAACCGAGAAAAAACAAACGAAAAAATCAACTTCATCAGCGGCGATCACAAACTACGTCTGTAGGGCTCCGCGGAAAAAAGAAGACTGAGCAAGATGGCACCCTTGGGAGGGAAGGGGACCGCGCATGCGCACTGCAATTCCCAAAGGCTTTCTTCGAAAGCTGGGGAAAATTGCTCCGCGAGGGCTCCGTCGGCGCCGACGTCACCCATAAGTGAGGACTGACTTCCTGGTTGATCCTGGAGAAAGATGGATGGACACAGAAATATGAGAGCAGATAAACATCATGCAGTCTATCCAGTCTCCCCTTCCATACCAACCACTAAATTCTACAGTTCCTTTTTTCCTTTAGTCCCTTCTATAAGAGTGATCCCTTTATAGCAACAGGATAAAACCAAAATAAACTGAACCATCTAACTTCTCAACAAATAGGGGTGTCCTACATGGAATGGTGGGTCCACCCCTAAACAAAGAAATGGGGAGGGGTGGCCTGCACGGAGCGACGGGTGCGCCTACTCTTGCCGTATATTTGCTGGGCAGACTGGATGGACCATGCTGGTCTTTATCTGCCGTCATTTACTATGTTACTTAACCCTCCATTACCTCAGATACAAACTTAGATTGCAAGCCCTCTAGGGACAGGGAAATGCTTAGGTACCTAAATGTAACTCGACTTGAACTACCATTGGAAAGGCGTGAACTAAATACTACTACTATTAATTTAATTTTAATTTTAATTTAATTAACAGATTTTATATACCGCTTCTTCCATTGATCAGATGCGGTTCACATGGAACAACAGTAAACAGAGCGAGCTGTTTTTTACATATAACAATTTGGAACTTACAGTTAACAATTAGCAATTAACAGTTAGTGAACTATGTACAAATGAACAGAATTAAACTATATACAAAGTTATTTGTTATTCAATTGTCTTCAATACATTGTTTTAGGGCTTCTGTACTTCATACCTTTTCTGAAAAATGTATTAGCTGGGATAGGTTTATCCTTTATCTAGCTGAGGGGTGAGAGGTGAGTTCGTCAAGGGTCCATAGTGCATTGTGAATAGGTGTGTTTTAAGTTTTTTCCTAAACTCCATGATTTCAGGTAATTGTCTTAATTCTATTGGGATTGAGTTCCACAAAATGGGGGCTGCATGGGAGAAGGCTTTCTTGTTTGTGGATTTTTTGGCCCTTATGAATTCTTTTGGTGGTGTTAATTTATTTAACTGGTCTCTCCTTTGAAGATTATGGGTGGGCTCTATTTTGATGAGGTTATTTATGGTCAGGGGTGCTATTTTATTTATGGCTTTGTAGGTGGTTAAGAGAGTTTTGTAGTCTATTCGGCTTTGAATCGGGAGCCAGTGTAAATATTCTAAAATCGGGGTTATATGTTGGAAAGGTGGGGCCTTTGTAATGGTCCTTGCAGCTGCGTTTTGTGCTAATTGAAGTTTTTTCAAGGCTTGCTTTGTTACACCTAGTAGGATTTGATTTGCAAAGTCAAAATGGGGGGTTATAATTGCTTGTATGACTCGTTGAAAATCTTGTAAGTGCATTAGGGGGCGGAGTTGCTTGAATATTTTAAGTTTAAAGTAAACTTTTTTGTTATATTTCTTACATGTGTGTCCATGCTGAGGTGTTTGTCCAGTATAACGCCTAAGTAACGTATTTCAGTTTTTAGTTTGATATCGTTATTCTGCAATGTAATATGTGAGGGGGGAATGAACGTTGTGTTTTTAGTTACTATTAGTGCTTCTGTTTTTGAGTGATTGATGTATAGATTGTTTTCATTTAGCCAGGAGTTTATTTCATTGAGGCATTCGTTAATGAGTTGTATAGGGATATTTGGTATTTTGAAAGGGACATACATCATAATGTCGTCCGCATATAGGTGATAGTGGACTTTGAATTTTTTAAAGATTTTACAGATGTGTTTTAAGTATATTTTAAATAGTAACGCTGACAGTGCTGAACCTTGTGGGAGGCCTAGTTCTTGATTGTATGTTTTTGAAGTAAGATTACCGATTTGTACTGTTTGAGTTCGGTCTTTTAGATAAGAGGTAAACCATTTTAGAACAGTAGATTTTATACCTATTTGCCTAAGTTTATTAATCATTGTTGAATGGTGAACACTGTCGAAGGCTGCGGAGACATCAATGAATATGAGTAAGAATGCTTGTTTTGAGTTGTCTATTCCTCTTACAAGTGTATCGATTAGAACTGTTAGAAGCGACTCTACTCCGTGTCTGGGGCGAAACCCATACTGCTGGTCATCAAGTGGGGCTGAACTATCAATGTACTCTTGTGTTTGAATTTGTACGGCTTTTTCAATTAATTTTGCCATAAACGGAATACTCGATATGGGTCTGTAGGATTTAGGTGATGATTTGTCAAGGGTAGTGTTTTTTAGGATTGGGCGGATCTGTGCATGTTTTAGTGTAGGGGGTAGGTATCCGTTTTTTAGGGAAAGATTTATTATTGGGAGGATGAATTGAGAGAGTATAGGTAGAGAGTTCTTTATCCAGGTTACTGGACAAGGGTCAAGTAGTGAGGTTGTTGAATTAATGTTTGTGATAATGTTCTTGAGCTCAACCTTGGTTAGGGGTTGGAATACAGACCATTCGTCTGTGTGAAGTATTTGAGAAGTATTTACTGGTTTAGGTAGTGGGGGATGGGACGTTATTTTGTTTATGTAGTAATTTGCCAATGTTTGTGGAGTAATGTCTGTGATTTCGTTGCTGGAGTTGTGGATATTATTTGTCAGTTTTTGGACTATTGAGAAAAGTTCTCTGGGTCTATTTATTGCGTTATTTAAGATGGAGGCATGGTAATTTTTCTTGGCGTTGTTTATTGCGTCTTTATACTTGTTAAGGAGCGTGAGGTATAAATCTTTTGTAATTGTGTTTTTATTTTTCCTCCATTTACATTCCGCTTTCCTTAAATTTTTTTTCATTAGTTTTAAATCTTTATTGTACCAGGGGGTTTGACCAACTTTAGAATGCGTGTTTTTCTTAATTGTTTGTTTTTTAGCTGCAGAGTTATTGATAGTTTTGTGCCAGTTAGTTACTGCTGCATCTAGGTTTAGTGGTGAGGTTGATAAGTTAGGGATTATAAGGTCTAGGAATTCTTCTTCATTATATTTTTTAAATCTTGAGGTTGGTGCATTAGTTGGTATTCATTTAACTGAAGTGTTATTTATTGTGATATTAAAGTTGATGAGGTAATGGTCTGACCATGGGATCGGTGTGCAATTGAGGGAGTTGGGGTTATAGAGTTGGTGAAGTACATTTGGCAAGAAGACCATGTCAAGAATACTACCTTTTCCATGTGTGCTAGTGTTTATTATTTGGTGAAAGTCCATATCTACTGTTGATTCTAGGAAGAGGGAAGCATATGAAGCTGGTAATGAGGGGAGGTTGAAGTCTCCGAGCATTAGAATTGGGTTTTGATCAGTGGAGGAGCTTAGAAAATCAATTAATGGGTCCAGGTTTTCTGACTGTTGGTCTGGTGGTCTGTAAATTAGGCAGATTGTTATGTTGCCAATTTTCACAATGATGGTATCTATGTTGATGGGTAGGTTCGATGTTAGTTTTTTGGCTTTTAGTTCTTTTTTTTAACATTATTAGAACTCCACCACCTTTTTTGTGAGTTCTATGTGTGTAGAAAGTATCATAGTCATTGTTGCTTAGTTGATTTAAGTAGACGCTGTCTGTGTCTGATAGCCATGTCTCGGTTACACATAGTATATCTGGTTTTTGATTGTCTAGTATTTCTGTGAATATAGGTAACTTATTTTTCATTGATCTGGCATTAATTAGCATTATTGATAATGATTCTGGATTTTTGCATAGCTTAGTGTTTGTTGACTGAGGGGGTGAAGAATATTTTATATGAATTAATCTATGGTTGTTCATTTTGGGATGATGTACTATGTATGGATGCCATGATGGGGGGTTGTTTTGTGTTAGACTGTGTATGATAGGGATGTTTTTAACGTTGTTGTTATGTAGGCTTTGAGCAAGGGTTATTAGCACTGCGATAGTGATGCTAATTAATAGAATTTTACATTTGGGAGGATTAAGTAGTTGCATTTTGGCTGAGGTGTTATTCAATACTTATAGCAATAATTGTAACAGTGTTGGAGTAATTTGGAGAAAGCTATTGGTGGCAGTATGAACAAATTCAATATGATTTTGGTTTTTCAGATAGGGTGCACTTGCGCTAGTATCTCAGTGTTGCGCTAGTATCTCAGTGTTGGTTAGAGTGTGAGGTGAAATAATTTGTGATTGTCTATAGTAGATGAACAATTCAATTTTGTAGGTAATTTCAGTTAAAGCGGGTTTAACCTTAGTTGTGCTCATCTGAATTATCTAAAATAAGTCGGGCTTGATAATTTGAGGGCGTTGCTACTTTTGGCAGTGTTAATGATATTGTATTACTGGCGACAGTGAAACATTTCATTAAAAATGAATTACTGGCAACAGTAACAACCTTGGCTAGGTGTTAAATCACAGTAGTGTAATGTCTATGAGTTTAATGCAAAAGTGAGCTCAATTGAGAACACTGGCAACAGTGGCAAACACAGTTTAAAATACTGGCAACAGTTAGTAAACACAGTTGTAAGATCTGACAATGGTAGCAATCTGACAATAGTAGCAAAGTGCATATACAGCTGCACAGAGTGTGTAGATTAAATGCAAATGCAGGTATGGGTGAAAATACCGGCAGCAGTAATAGGTTAATTTCAATGTAAATGCAGGTACGGGTGAAAATACTGGCAGCAGTAATAGGTTAATTTCAATGTAAATGCAGGTACAGTTGAAATATTGGCAACAGTAAAAGGTTAATTTCAATGTAAATGCAGGTACGGTTGAAAATACTGGCAACGGTAAAAGGTTCATTTCAATGTAAATGCAGGTACAGTTGAAAATACTGGCAATGGTAAAAGGTTAATTTCAATGTAAATGCAGGTACAGTTGAAAATACTGGCAACAGTAAAAGGTTTATTACTGAGAAATTGGTTTGTTAGATTGTGAGCTAAGTTGGTAAAAGTGAGATTAGATGGACTCCCCAGATCAATTGGATTAAGAAAAAAAGATAAAGTCTGTTTGACAATGTTAGTATTGCTTATACTTGCTGCGGATTGAGGATCTGATGTGTGGCGGATGTACGCGATCTCAACCCTGAGGGAGCTCAGCTGTACTCTGATGATGTTGCTGGTCTCGGCGTTATTTTCTTCAAAGTTGATTTTTGTGCCGGGTTGGTGATTTTTTTTATGGGCCTTTTCCTAAGGGCCGTGCCAAAGGGCCCTATTACCACCTCAAGTAAAAATCTAAGGCTTTTTTATAGTCCAAAATGTGCAGTGCAGCTTCCCCTTTATGGGACTGAGGTTTTGGGGAAAATGTTCGAAGGATAAATGACTGGTTAAGACATAAATCTGATACCACTTTTAAGAGGAGTGGAGGTTAATGGTTAGAGCACTGGCTTGGGAACCAAGAGACCAGGGTTCAATTCCCACTAGCACTCTTTGTGACCTTGGGCAAGTCACTTAATCCACCATTGCCTTAGAAAAATCCAAGTTATCAATGTCCCTGTTTAATGTACATTACCAAGTTAAGTTATAATGTAAACTGCTTTGACTGAAATGATAAAGTGGTATAAAAAAACCTGTTAAATAAATACAATTTAGGATGAGTACAAAGTACTATTCTGTTATGGAAAATTTTTGTGAAAGGTAAATGAACTACTAGGGCATGAAACCTGCTCACTCTGTGCACCGAAGTGACCACCACCAAGAACTTGACCTTCCAGGTCAAGAACTTCAGAGGACAGGTATTGAATGTTTCAAAAGGAGCCTTGATCAGTTGAGTGAGAACCAAATCGAGGTCCTAAGACACAACAGTGGCATATAGGGCAGTTTGAGAAAAAGTAAGCCCCGCATGAAGCAAATAATTAAAGACTGTATATAGATAGATTTTCCTCCTACACTACAATGGTAAGTTCCGGTTGCATGGAGATGAACCCTTACCAAGTTGGATTTGAGTCCAGACTCTAACAGGTGTAGAAGATACTCAAGCAGTGTGTATGGGACAGGCAGAAGGATCTATGGACCATTCCCCAAACGAGACAGCAAAAGACCTTCTTATCGAGGCCCTCCTGAACATCAAAAGGATATAAGTAAGATCAACAAGAAGTTTGAGAGTGGACAGAGTTAGCCACTCAACATCCAAGCTGTCGGGACTAGGGACTTGATGTTATGATGCAACAAGGTGCCATTTTCCTGAAAAATCAGAGTTAGCACATGTTCCAGACAAATTGGTTCCTGGATGGAGAGTTGCAGAAGTAGAGGAAACCACAATTGTCAGGGTCAATAAGGAACGATGAAGATCATTGTACCTCTGTCTGGTTTGACTTTCAGGATGGTCTTGGAAATGAGAAGTATCGGAGGATATACATACAAAAGATCCCCCCAATTGAGAGTGAAAGCATCCGAGGCTAGTTTGCTATGTGACCCTACTCTAAAGCAGAACTGAGGCACCTGGGCATCTTGAGGAATGGTGAAGAGATCTACTGAAGGGGTGCCCCACTTCCAAGATGATACAGAGATCTATCGCCCTATCCAGGGTATTTTGTTCACTGGGCAGTCAGGCTCTGAGCTCCATCCTGTGGGAGATGGCAAAGTTCCACAATCTGACCATTTGCTAACACAGGAGGTACAACCCTGTTCCTCCCTGATTGTTGGTATAAAATATAGCCACCTGCTTGTCAGTTTGAGTCAGAACAATTTGGTTTATCTGAAAGCCCTTAGAGCATTTGCTATTGCTCTTAGTTCCAAGTTAATCTGATAGAGACTTTCTTGTACAGACTAATTTTCCCAAGTGTGAGACCCATCGGGTTGAGGTCCCCATCCTAGTTTGGATGCATCTGTCATGGGAAATTTTTAATAGGGAGGAATTTGGAAGGGAAAACCTCTGGTCAGATTGCTGAGCGAGTACATCAGGTAACAGATTCCTACAGTGGACGAGTCAAGGACAGTATATCACTGAACCCTCCAGTGGTCTGAGACCGAGTACTCAGGGTCCACTGAGCTTGTCTCATATGCAGACATGCCAAGCATATTACATGAATGGTTGGAGGCCATGTGGCCCAACAGTCTCAGCAAAGTATGAGCTGATGTTTGCTGACTCATTTGATCCTCCTGCACTATCACTACCAGTCTGGATAGTCTGTTGAGGGAAGAAAGCTTTCGCATGAGTCGTGTCAAGCAGAGCTCTGAAAAATTGTTGTGACAGGCCAAGGTGGGATTTTGAGTAAATGATGATGAATGCTAGTAGTTCCTGCACCCAAATAGTGACTTGTACTGATTCCAAAGTATTTTCCAAAGTGATGCTCTTGAGCAGCCAATCGTCCAAGTAGGAAAATATGGGTCACTCCTAGTCTGTACAGAAACACTACTACCATGGCAAAGCATTTGATAAAAACCTGAGGTGCTGATGCGAGGCCAAAGGCAGTACGAATCTAAGATACTTCCTGTGAGTGGGTTTTACCTGGATGCGGGTGTATGCATTCTTGACAGCATAGCCAATCTCCCTTTTGAAGACTGGGAAGTAGGGTGTCTCGAGAAACCATTCTGAACTTTTCTCTGACCAAATACTTGTTCAGATCTCTTAGTTCTAGGAAGGAACAGAATCCCCTGTTTCTTTGGGAAACCAGGAAGTACACCTTGAGTAAAACCCATGCCCTTCCTGCCTGGTGGAAGGGACTCAATCACATTTGCAGTCTGAATGGCAATGATTTCCTGCAGAAGCAACTCCTGGTGCTGAGGATAGATGGAGTGAGCCCTCGGTGAGCAATTTGGAAGAAGTTCAAATCAGCAAAGTCTATAGCCCTTCTATATAATTTGTAAGACCCAAGAGTCAGAGATTAGAAGGGGCCACCTCTGAGCAAAGAGAGTGAGCCTCCCTCCAGCTAGAGGGTCCTCCACAAGGGCTACAAATAGAAAGGCTACACGCTTTAGAAAGCAGTCAACTTCCCCACCCGGTTTTGGCTGAGGTGCAGGTTGGGCCTTCTGAGACTTCTCCTGCTTAGGACAAGCTTGAGGGGTCTGCTGGGATTGGGTGTAGTGGGAGGTAGGGAATATCCATGTCTGTTAAAGTAGTATGTTTTCCTCGGACTGCCACCTTGAAACTTCTTGCAGTAGGAGGCCTACGTAGATGTGCTTGTCTGTTGTAATTAGATTGTAAGCTCTAACGAGCAGGGACCATCTTTATATGTCTGTACAGCACTGCATACGCCTTGTAGTGCTATATAAATGATTAACAATAGTAGTAATGTGCGTTCAAGGCATACTGGAATGTTTCTCTATGAGGTAAGCCACTTCCTGAACCTTCTCTCCAAAATGACTGTCTCAATAGCATGGTACGTCAGAGAGCTTGTCCTAAACAAATTGTTGCAAGTCTGATGCTCAGAGCCATAAAAGTCTCTGAGCACTAATATTCATGAAGAATGCTCTTGATACCATATCAAAGATGTCATATGTTGCTCAGACAATGTACTGTACTTCGAGCAGTCCTTCCTGTGACCCACTAGGTAAAGAAATTGTTTGCGTTTCTCTTGAAGGAAGAACATGGACATATCATCTAGGCTGCACATGATATCCTATGCCCTTGTAGAGCTGGTAAAAAGTCATGTGGGAAGCTGGCGTTCTGACAAACCTACCTCCCAAAAGAGGACAATGTCCAAGTCTCTTTCCAGGGGAGAGGGGGGTAAAGAATGCAATTTGGAGCTCTTGATCTTTTTGTGAGTGGATTTGACAACCATTAAGTGAGGCTTCTCAAATCCGGGAGTCTTTTGAACTCTGTACATACAGTCAGTATTTCTACTGACTGAAGGCACAGAAAGGGGGTCTCCCACATTCTCATCTGTAGCCTTTGAAGAATGCATTGCACAGGTACTGTCACCACCTCAATGGGGACTGTGGAATACTGGAGTATTTCCAATTCTTCTGCCCTGGGTTTCTTCTCAAGTCTCCAAAGAAAATGGTATAGCCTTAGCCATATCACTAACAAAATCATGTAATGTCAACTCCTCAAGGGTAGATATTTGTCCATCATGAGGTGGAAAGGAGTCTGAGGGGAGTTCTGGAGACCTAACCACAGATAGGTATGGCTCCTCATCAGTAACTAAGTCTTCTGAGTCTGATTCAGAGAATGCAAAAGACCTTTGAGCCTCTATTTGGCCTGCTCTCCTTCCCTTTGGGTATCTGGATCTCCTTCAGGTGTGTTGACGCACCAATGACTTTCCTGGCTTTGAGGATCTATCGATCCTTGATGTGCTAAAAAGCGTTATCGGCTGGTCAGGTATCAGTGACGAGGCCCTTCGATATTCGATGCCCCAATGTCAAAGACTCTACTGCAGGCAGACTGCCTTTTAAGGACAGGCTTGATGTTGTAGTGTGCCATGCTAGTAGTCATTGAGGCTTTGAGCTGCTGCATAGAGAAGAGTATCCTGATGCTTTTTGACAGCCCTCAAAAGGCAATTCTCCAACCCTACCATCTCCAAGAGCACAGGGGGTGCATCAGAATCAGCTGATGTTCCTGGAATCTGTCAGAGAATATTAGCTGGCTAGTCTCAGCTATGAGTAGGTTGTCTGCCACTTAGAATGTTTTGAGGACGAGTTTTCCTCCCTTCGGGGCAGCTTGGACAGGTGTTCCTGTGAACTCTTACGCTCTAGGCGCCTTGCCTCAGAGAGCTCCAACATCAATGCACCTGGGCCTCTGCCTGATGTCCTTGCCCTTCAATGGCAACAAAGCCGTAATTGAATCCATCTTCATCTATAGGAGAACATCGATTGATGAACGATGCCTAGGAGACCTACGGGTGCTCAGCTTATCGATGCCAATGTACGGCCAACATCCAGTGCAACCTCCGAAGCCTCAAAGACCGATGCTGGTGATGCCAATGGATCGGACTCAGAAATGCCAAAAATGTGGAGGCGGGCATTCAGTGTCACATGTACCGTGGAGGCCATGTGTCCAAGGAGGCACAGGAAATGTCTTGCTGATATCTGAGACCTGCGATTCACGTGATGTGCCAGGGCCAGGAGTCTCTGTGCCCTGTCTACTGGCAGGTAGGCCCTTGCCTGAATGGTATCTAGTCTGGCCCCAATGAACTCTAGTTGTTGAGTGGGGACAAGGGTAGACTTGGGATAACTGATTACAAAGCCTAGATGTTAGAGCACGTGAATGGTGCGAGATGTGGCCTGTTTGGCCTCCCTGGCTGACGTGGCTCTGATGAGCCAATAGACTAGGTAGGGGAACACAAAAACGCCTTGTATTCTGAGGAAGACGGCCACCACCACCAGACACTTTGTGAACACCCTGAGGGTGGAGGCTAGGCCAAAGGGAAGCACTCTGTACTGATAGTGTTTTCCCCCTACCACAAAGCGTAGATATTGTCTGTGGTCTGGATGAATTAGGATGTGTGTATACGTATACTTTATTTATTTATTTTATTTATTTACATTCTCTTATATACCGCGCTATTCTGCATCAGTGCGATTTACATTGAACAAACTGAAATTACACTGAACAGGGCATTATAACTTGGAGATAACTATTTTACAGGGAACATGGTCTATGGAGGGTTAAGTGGCTTGCCCAAGACCACAAGGAACACCTGTGGGACTAGAAACCCCAGTCCTTCCGGCCCAAGGTTGCTGTCCTCTAGTGGGATTTGAACCCCCGACCTTCCGGCCTGAAGTACCTTGCCCCAACCACTAGGCCACTCCTCTACTCCTTTAGGTCTAAGGAGCATAGCCAGTCTCCCTGGCAGAGGTAAGGCAGCAATATTCCAAGGGAAAGCATTTTGAACTTCTTCCTCACCAGGAATTTGTTTAAGTTGCGCAGGTCGAGGATGGGCCTTAGGCCTCCTGTCCTTTTTGGTATCACAAAGTACCTGGAATAGAAGCCTTTGCCCTGCAGGTGGTGGGGCACCGGTTCTACTGCCTGGTCCTCGAGGAGACCTGCTAATTCCTTCAGAAGAACGTCCTGGTGAAGGGGAGATCTGAAAGGCTCTTCTGGAAAGTAGGGAGGTGGCACCTGGGTCAAGTGAAGTAGATAGCCCTGATGGACTATCTGAGGAACCCAAGTGTCTGTGGGGATGGCCGGCCACCTGTGGGCATACAGGGCAAGCCTTCCCCCTATGCATTGTCTTTCTCCTATGGTGAGAGAGGCTATGCTCGGAGAATCAAAAGCCACTACCAGGCTGGGCCAGAGCCAGTGCCTGGGATTTGGGGGCTTTCTGCTTATGCAGGCCATGCCCCTGTCCCTTGGCCTGCTGCCCCTATTGGGGAGCTGGGGAGGCCTGAAATGGGGGGTAGCTTCAGTAAGCAGCACCCTTCCTCTGGAAAAAGGGCTTCTTACCCAAGCCCTTCTTTTTAGAAGGGGCAGAAGTCTTCTTCGAGAGCCTTGTCCTGGTCAGGTACTCAGACTCGAGCTCAGCAGCATTCTCTGTCATGGGTTTGCCGAAGAGGTTTTCACCATGGCATGGGATATCTACCAACCTACCCTGAACCCATTGTTCCAGGTCTGATGACCACAGCCATGCATAGCGGCGTGCACCGATGCCATCCACAGCTACTCGAGCCGACGCCTCGAACCTGTCGTAGGCTGCTCAAGTCATGAACTTCGAGCACTCACGGACTCCAGTGGACAGGGTCTTGAAGCACTGCAAAGGTCCCTTGGAGAGTCCAGCTGACGACCCAGCGATTTCCTTTGCTAGGTCTCGCAAGTACATACCCCATGTACAGCTGGTAAGCCTGGAGCCGACATGCCAGCACAGAACCCTGGTAGCACTTCCTGCTGAGGGCGTTCAAATTTGCGGGCCTCCCTGCCAGGAGTGCATCTTCTGGCTCTTGAGCCGGCGCATGGCCGATTCCACAACCATGGAGTTGAGCAGCAGTTGAGCTTTTTGGAACCCAGGGCTCTTGCGGACTCGATACATCGAATCGAGCCACCTGCTGATCACCGGCACCGACACCGGCGTCTCCCACATCCAGAGCATCTGTCATTCCAGGATTGGAGGCACCGGTATAGTAAGGGCTTCCCGAGGGGGAAAGTCATACTGGAGGATCTCGAGCTCCTCAGCTCGAGGCTCCTCCTCGGACTCTGTAGGGAATGCCAAAGCCTTTGACGTGTCCCTAACGAAGTCCAAGAACCAAGTGTCCTCAGGGGGGGGGGGGACCTTTTCCGAGGTTCGGACACCGGAGAATCGGATGGAACATACTTGGTCCTGCAGGTGTCCGGGGACCCTCCTCCGTCTCCCAGTCCGACGCCTCCAAAGAGGAGTGAAGTGGCTCAGCCTCGACGGCACTAGCGTCGACGACCTCGGTCCCAAACAGGAGGTCAAGGGGGACCTCGGCCGAGGAAGGACTCGAGTCCATATGGTCTCGAGGATCAGCTCGGCCTCCGGGGTCGACTTGGATGTCGGGTGCCCAGTGGTCGAGGTGGAAGGACTGGTGAGACCAGCTATCAGCGCCCGCTGCTGGTCCATGAAGGCAGACATGCTGCGCTCCAAGGTCACCATTCTGAGACCGAGCTCAGAAGGCTCTGCAGCCCCCAGGTCGGGTCCCGACGCCAGTTCTCCCGGAGGAGAGTCCTCAACGAGGACAGTGGTTACCTGCCTCGGCTGATCCGGGTCCCTTCGAGGAAGTTTTGCTGGGCGTTCCAACTCCGAGGATCCGGGCCGACGGTCGGGGCTCTGCGACAGATCCTGCAAGGAACCAGATTGTTCCAAACCATCCAATGACGCCGCCTTCGAGGATTTTTTCTTTTTCCGATGTTCCCGTGAGGGAGACCCCCTGAGGACACACGACGCTGCTCAGGCTCAGAAAGCTCCCGAGATGTCGAGGCCTCGGATGAGGTCTGGGCCCGGGAGGGTACGGACTCACCAAAAATCCTATCGTGCTGCTGCTGGTGGCTTCTCAAGGCCTTCGAGGACATTTTCCTGCATGGGCCACAGACCTTCGGGTCATGGTCGGGCCCGAGGCAACGGAGGCAGCAGTCATGTGTGTCGGTGAGGGACGTTAACTTTGTACACCGATCACACTTTTTGAACCCGCTGGCAGCCATCGGGGGAAAAAGGGCCCTGCGAGGTTGAAGACCCGGGCTGTCAGTGAAAACGAAAAAGAGCATGAACGCTAGTCACGAAGGACAAAAAACGAAAAACTCAACCGGACTCGATACCAGCGTACCGAGCCGAAGGCGGGAAAGAGAACCAGTATTGAACCGAAGGAAAAGAGAAACTTCTCAAGTATTTTTAAACACTTTTTTTGTGACGGCACAAGGACCACGTCCGAAGGGCTCCACGGAAAAAAGGAGACTGAGCAAGCTGGCACCCTTTGGCGGGAAGGGGATTGCGCATGCGTGATGCAACTCCCAAAGGCTTTCTTAGAAAGCTGGGGATTTGCTCCGCACGAGGGTTCCATCAGCGCCGACGTCACCCATATGTGAGGACTGACTTCCTGCTTGTTCCTGGAGAAGGTCTCAACACCATGGTGCTAATGGAAGCCATGCTGTTGGGGATCCAGAGGAGTGTAAGCATCAATGTGGTCTTGGATTTGTTGTTGTGCTATCTTCTTGATTATTTTGGTCAGGAAGGGAAGACTGGATATGGGCCGGTAGGAATTCAAGTCACTAGGATCTAACCTGGGATTTTTTAGAAGTGGTTTGATGGTGGCAGTTTTCAGGTCTGTTGGTACAATACCCTTGCTGAAGGAAGAGTGAACGATTTTGGAGATGTGAGGACTTAATTCAGCACAAGTAGACTTGATCCAGTAGGATGGGCATAGGTCCGTAGGTGAGGTGGTGGAGTTAAGACCTTTTATTATACTTTCAATTTGTTCAGTGGAGTAAGGGTAGAAAGCAATCAATGCTGGGAAACTGGTGTTTTCTGAAGGGCTGTCTGTGCAAGGGACTCCAGTATGATTGATGGTCACATTGGTTTTATTGTGGAAATGTAAGGCAAGGTCTTGCGGGTGAAGCAAGTTTTCAGTTTGATAGATTGGTGATTCTTTAGTGAGAGACTGGATTAGATGAAAGAGCTGACGGGGCCTGTTGAGGGAACGCATTAAGATTTTGATGTGGTATTCCTTCCTTCTTGCCATAATAGCAGTGCAATGGTCCTGTAGGGCCTTCATATACATCTCTCTGTCTTGAGGAAGTCTGGACTTGCGCCATTTTCACTCTAGTTTCCTGAGACTGTGTAGGGAATTGCATAAGTCATCTGTATACCATATAGCTGAACGTAGTCTCTTCAAAGGTTGAGGACAGCAACCTTGGGCCGGAAGGAATGGGGTTTCTAGTCCCACAGGTGCTCCTTGTGGTCTTGGGCAAGCCACTTAACCCTCCATAGCCCATGTTCCCTGTAAAATAGTTATCTCCAAGTTATAATGCCCTGTTCAATGTAATTTCAGTTTGTTCAATGTAAACTGCACTGATGCAGAATAGCGCGGTATATAAGAGAATGTAAATAAATAAATAAATTAAATAAAGGATGCCTGTGTGGGAGTAAAAGAGCTGCTTGGCTTAGAGTCATGTTCCAAGATTGTAAAATATCATCTAAATCTGAAGAGCAGGATTCAAGTTTAGGCAGAGTTTCATCAAGGAATGCATCTTTGATGAAAGGTTTAAAGCAACGAGCTGGTGGTAATGTAGAATTGATTGGTGAATCAGGTGTAGTGGCTGGAATATGGAATATAATGGCCTTGTGGTCTGACCAAGGGACTGGCAGAATTTGAGGCTGGAGGGAGAAAATCGGAGCCATATATGTGTAAGGGAGCAAAGATAAGATCTAATGTATTTCCTCTAGCATGAGTAAGGGCATGTATTAGTTGAGTATAATTAACAGTAGACATTGCCTCCAGAAAAGCTGCAGATTTCTTCCCTGATAAAGCTGGGAGATTGAAGTCTCAAATGATCCAGAGAGGCATTGACTTCAGTGAATGATTACAAACTACATCCAGGCATGGAAAGGTCATCAGCACTATTGGATGGGACCCGATAGATAAGCGCTATTGCTAATTGCTTGTTTACAATACTGATGGAGTCAAGACTGGAAGAATTGTGGGAGTTAAGGAATTGGAATTGTAGGTCAGATCTAGCCAGAATCAGGGTGCCACCTCCTCCTGTTAATTCTTGGACAGCTGTACAAATCATAGTTGGGGATCTTAAGTTGATTGGTAAGAACTGCATCGGAATCAGAAAGCCATCATTCTGTGATGAGGATCAGATCTAGTTTGAGATTATTGACATAGTCACCAATAATTGGCCATTTATTCCGGATAGATCTTGCATTTATGAGCATGCATTTCAGGGCTTTATCTGCTGAGGGCTTCTAAGTATTAGATCTTCCAGAGGCCTGGCAAATGATATGAATGAGGTATTGGTACCTTGACAGCTGTGGCGGTCTCAATGAGTTGAAAACATCATCTTGTCTGTTATGGCCGTAGCCATGGATTGTGGATATAAGGCCTTGATGGTGAGAAAAGGATCCAGCAGGTATTATGGATAAGGCCATGCAATACAGAAAAACTATATAGGGGATTAGATCAGGCATTGTGGTAGAGGGAGGGAGCTTCACTATGGAAGAGTAGTGCTATTGATGGACACTTGGTGGAGGAAAGAAACTTATTAAATGGCAAAATGAGTAAAGTTGTGGGTATAATAAAGTGTACTGTAAGGGTGTGGGTCTAGTTGTAGTACTGCGTTTCCGCAGAAGATGGTGAGTTTGAATAAATGTGAGCAGTATGCAAGGCTAGTAACAATAGAATAAGGGTGAGTCACATTGTATAATTACGTTTGAATGACATAAATCCTAAAAATGCTATCACCTGTGAGCAGAATTCTCAGTTCTAGTGAGACAATTACATTATTAATGAGTACTGCTGCAATTATATAAGAGCTACCAAGGGAAAATCAAGCTAAACATCAACTTACAAGTGGAGTATGACATTGAGAGAAAACGTTTTCTGTATCAGTCGCCCAAGCACCTCGCCTAAGGGCCACGCCAAAGGGCCCTCTTGGGAGGCCCTCAGGCGTAGGCCCACCAGGCACGGGCGCGCTCGATGGCTCCTTAAATTTAAAGTTCTCCTGGTGTGCTGATTGGCGTCGGGCCGCTAGCAGGGAGGAGCAAGGCTTCCACTCCCTCACCTGATGCTCATCAGGGGATTCGGCAGCTCTGATCTCTTTCGCGCCCGATGGCTCCTTAAATTTAAAGTTCTCCTGGTGTGCTGATTGGCGTAGGGCCGCTAGCAGGGAGGAGCAAGGTTTCACTTCCTCACCCGATGCTCGTCAGGGGCTTCGGTGGCTCTGATCTCTTTCATGCCCAATGGCTCCTTAAATTTAAAGTTCTCCTGGTGTGCTGATTGGCGTCGGGCCGCTAGCAGGGAGAAGCAAGGCTTCTACTCCCTCATCTGATGCTCGTCAGGGGCTTGGGCAGCTCTAACATACTCCTAGCAGATGGAACGACCACCAGGAATACCACCTTCAGAGTCAAATCCTCGAGAGAGGCCTGCTAAAGGAGCTCAAAAAGGGGATCTTTCAATGTTTTAAGTGCCAGAGATGGACTCCACTGTGGTACAACCAGGCGTACAGATCTGCTTCACTCCCTTGATGAAGCAGGACACATCAGGGTACACTGCTAAGAAAGCATCCTGAACTCGCCCCTGATAGCACACAAGGGTTGCCACCTGAACCTTGAGAGAGTTCAGAGCCAAGCCCTGGTCCATTCCAGACTATAAAAATGACATTACAGTAACTATCCCTGCCTTTCTGGCCTCCAGGTCCTGAAAGACACACCACCTCTTGAAGATCCTCCAAACTGGTGAAGGCCAAGGATGTCAACCACCACTCTCAAGTATCCTTTCTTAAAGAGCTTGAGCCTTTCAAGGGCCAGGCCATAAGAAAGAAGGGAATGTGCCCTTCTATGACCTGACAATGCTTTTGAAGAATACATTAGAAAATTAGAACTGCCATACTGGGTCAGACCAAGGTCTATTAAGCCCAGTATCCTGTTTCCAACAGTGGCCATTCCAGGTCAAAAGTACCTGTCAGGTTCCCAAAAAGGTATGCAGATTCCCCAGTGCTTACCCGGGGGTAAGTAGTGGATTTCCCTGGTCCTCTTTAATAATGGTTTATGGACCTTTCCTCCAGTAACTTGTCCAAAACCTTTTTAAACCCAGCTACACTAACAGCTTTTACTACATCCTCTGGTAATGAATTCCAGAGTTTGATTACTCATTGAGTGAAAAAATATTTTCTCTTATTGGTCCCTAAATGGGCTACACTGCAGCTTCATTGAGTGTCCCCTAGTCTTTCTACTTTTTGAAGGAGTAAACAACCAATCAACATCTACCTGTTCCAATCCATGCATTAATTTATAAACCTCTATTATATCTTCCCTCAGCCACCTCTTCTTCTATGGCAGTAATAGTGGGTGACCCACCAATAGGCTTAAGAGATCCATGTATCAAGGTCTGCATGGCCAGTCTGATGCTACCAGAATGACCAAGCCTGGGTAAGACTGGATTCTGCACAGAAGATGGCTCACCAAGGGCCACAGGGGAAAAATATACAGAAGTCCCTCCTGTGGCTAAGTCTGCAGAAGGGCATCCAAGCCTTCCGCTTGAGGATCTGTAGGACTGGTACCCCGTGGCCTGCTCATAACCAAAAAGCCTGAATCAAACAAAATGGATACCTGCTAAGAAAGCTTTGCTGTTTTCCAAACCTCAGACCTGCCAACCACTAAACAACTGCCTGCCAAGTGTCTGTGTGTCTTCATACAGAAGATTATTGTTTCCTGCCATGCTTCTTAGGCCTTTCTCAGGTACAGACTGTTCTACTGGCCTTGGACACTTCCAACAATGTATGAGACTGCCTACCATCTTCTACTGCATTTTGTCTCTCACCATGGATCCTTTGTCCACAAGACAACCACTTGATGACTACCTCCTCATTCATTGAGACACTTTGTAGTATCTCATGCCAACCAATCACCAAAAGGTAATAAGGGCTCATCACAAAGAATAACACAGTATGCACAGAAAAGGTAGTTACTCATATGTAGCAGGTGTTCTCTGTGGACAGCAGCCCAGCATAGCAACGCTCTCCAGCTCCTATTGGAAGCTTTATGGAAGCTGTACTGTGTCTATGCGCCTCCTTCTTACCTGCTGCCTCGGTGCCATCTTTAAACCAGTCTGATAACATAGCTGTAGCAGAAGATAACTCCTCAGGGAGGAGAGAGAGTTGTAAGGACTAATTCCTGCTGTCCACCGAGAACACCTGCTACAGGTGAGTAACTACCTTTTTTCGTGGACAAGCAGGAATGAGTCCTCAGATATGGGACTCCCAAGCTACAGGCTACCGAAAACTGAGAAGGCCACTGAGAAGCCCAACAAGAGCAAAAAACTCAACTGCAGAATGGCTAGAAGTCAAAGCAACTGAAATACCAACTATGTACAATAGCAGTGATTCTCTCTCCCTCCCCTCCCCCCCTACACCATTTTTTAAGGTAGCCTGGACAAAATAAAGTGGGTCTAGGAGAGATGGAGTTGGTTTCTAATCCCCAAACAGATTCCAGAGTACAGATTGGCTGAAGTTGCTGTCGTGTTGGGAATCCCCATCTAGGCAATAGTGAGATTTGAATGTGTGGACAGAAGACCATGTTGCAGCTCTGCAGATCTCTTCCATGGAGCACAAGTTGGCCACCAACGCAACCCATAGCTCTGATAACGTAAGCTGTGACAAGACCATCAAGGCTCAGGCCTGGGCATAAGCAAAAGAGATGGAGTCTGCTAGCCATATTGAAAGAGTGTTTCGAAACGGCAGCCCCTAACCTGCTGAGATCAAAAGAAAGAAGAGGTTGGGTGGACTTTCTATGGACCTTTGTCCGTTCCAAATAGAAGGCTAAGGCTCGCTTGCAGTCCAACAACTTCCCCTTTGTTGCCATGAGGTACTGGGAAAAATGTTGGAAGAATGATTGACTGAGTAAGGTGGAAATCCAATACCACTTTTGGAAGGAATTTAGGATGAGTATAGAGGACCACTCTATTATGGTGGAATTTGGTGTAAGGCAGATGAACCACTAGAGCCTGAAGCTCACTCACTCTGTGTAATGCAGTGACCACCACCAACAACACCTTCCAGGTAAAAAACTTCAGAGGACAGGAATTGAGAGTCACAGAACTTTCATGAGCTGCACAAGAACCACACTGAGGTCCCAAAACACTGCGGGAGGTTTGTAGGGAGGCTTCAAGAGAAGCAACCCCTGCATGAACAACTAAAGGTTTTACCAAGATGGACTTTCTTTCCACACCTCGATAAGCTCCAATTGCACTGAGGTGGACCCTGACGGAGTTGGACTTAAGTCCTGACTCAGAGAGGTGCAGAAGATACTACAGCAGTTTTTGTGTGGAACAGATAAAAGGATCTAGGGCCTGGCCCTCACACTAGACAGCAAACCTCTTCCATTTGCAGGAAAAAGACTCTTTCATTGAGGCCCTCCTGGAGGCCAAAAAGACATTAGTCACAAAGGCTGGCAGGTTGATCTCAGACAACAATAGCCTCTCAACATCCACGTCGTGAGGGTCAAGGAGTGGATGTTGGAATGCATCATTCCATCTCCCTGCAAAATCAGATCCGGAGTGTGGCCGAGCTGAAGTGGCTCCTGACTGGAGAGCTGTAGCAGGAGGGGAAATCAAGGCTGCATGAGCCAGCAGGGAAGAATGAGAATCATCCTGCCCACGTCTGTTTTGAGCTTCAAGGGGGTCTTTGCAGTGAGAGGGATTGGAGGATTCGCGTACAGAAACCCTCCCCCCAATGTAATAGAAAAGCATCCAAGGCTAGTCTGCTGTGTGATCTTACCCTGGAACAGAACTGATGCACCTGGGCATTCTGCAATATGGCGAATAGATCTAATGAGGGGGTGCCCCACTCCCGAAAGATATGAGATGCAACCTTCCTGTCCAGTGTCCACTCATGTGGTTGGAGGAATTGACTCTGTCTGCCAGAGTGTTCTGCTCACCTGACAGGTACATGGCTCTCAAGTCCATTCCGTGTGCAATGGTGAACTTCCACAACCTGACTGCTTCCCAACACAGGAGGTACGAACCATTTCCTCCCTGCTTGTTGATGTAGAACATGGCAATCTGATTGCCGGTCTGAATTAGTACAATTTGGTTGGCCAGTCAATCTCAGAAAGCCTTTAGAGCGTTCGCCATAGCTTTTAATTCCAAGAAGATGATCTGATGGAGACTTTCTTGGATGGACCAATTGCCCTAGATGTGAAGCCCATCAAGATGAGCTCCCTACCCCAACCTGCATGCATCTATAGTCAAAATCTTTTGGAGTGGGGCAATTTGGAAAGGAAGACCAATGTGCAAGTTCTGGTGGACTGTCTACCATTGCAATGACTGAACGAGAGGAGTAGTGACATACAGACGATATCTGAGTTGACCCGTGGCCTGGGTCCAGTGAGCCTGCCTCAACTGGAGGCATGACAAGTGTGTGACATGCACAGGAGAGGCCATGTGGCCTAGCATAGCCAACATCCTCTGAGCTGATACCTGTTGACTCAATTGAGTTTCTCACACTAGTGTCGTCAATCTATGAAGTCGGTCATGCGGTAGAAAGGTTCTCGTCTAAGTCATGTTGAGCAGAGCTCCTATAAATGCCAATTGATGAGTGGGCTGAAGGTGGGACTTGGGGTAATTTGCAATGAACCCTAGTAGTTCCAACACCCGAATGGTCAAATGTATTGATTCTTGTATCCTTCTGGAGTGGCATTCTTGATCAGTCAATCATTCAAATAGGGGAAGACAAACACTCACTACGTCCAGAGGTACGCAGCTACTACTGCGAAGCATTTTGTAAACACATGAGGCACTGAGGCTAGGCCAAAAGGCAACACTCTATACTGGAAGTGTTGCTCTCCCAGGATGAATCTGAGATACCTCCTATGAGTGGGATGTATCTGTATGTGGGTATATGCACCCTTTAGATCCAGGGATCATAGACAATCTCCTTTTTGAAGGTACAGAAGCAGGGAGCCCAGAGAAATCATTATGAACTTTTCTCTTACCAAGTATGCGTTTAGATTTCTTAGGTCTAGGATGGGACGGTATCCCCTCACTTTCTTGGGGATCAAAAAGTATTTGGAATAAAATCCTCACCCTCTTTGCTCTGGTGGCACGAGCTTGATCGCTAGATCTGAAAGGAGGGCAGTGATTTCTCTCTGAAGCAATTCCTGATGCAGAGGGTAGAGATGATGCACCCTTGGTGGGCAATTTGGTGGAAGATCTAAGAAGTGTATTTTGTAACCGCTGTGGATTATCTGAAGAACCCATGAGGTTATGGGGGTGTACCTTTGGGCAAAAAGAGTGAGCCTTTCCCCGACCAAAGGGTTTCATACTACAGCTTGGTAGAGTGGCTATGTTCTGAAGGAACCAGTCAAAACGCCAGGTTTTGGCTGAGGAGCCAGCAGGGCTTTCTAAGGCTTCTCTCAATGCTGTTGTTGACAAGGAGCCTGCTTGGGCTAGGAGGATTGGAGCCCAAGAAAGTACCTATGCCTATGAGAGTAATAGGTCTTTTTCTATCCCCCACCCCCCACCTTAGTACCTCTTGCAACAGGAGGCTGGCTCAGACGTGCGCCTTGAGAGATTACGAAGGGTTATATTCTGCTTTTCTATAAAGCCAGCTTTCTCTTCGACCTGTTCTCCGAAGAGATTCTCTTCATGGCATGGCACATTAGCAAGTTTGTTCTGCATTAATTTTTCCAGATCTGAGGACTGAAGCTAGGTGAGTCTCCGAGTGCCAATACGGCAAAGCTCTCAATGCCATTTCAAAGATGTCATAGGTCGCCTCGACCTTGAACTTTGAGCAGTCCTTGCCGTGGGCCACTAGAGAACGATACTGTTCCAATTTCTCTGGAGGGAGAAACTGAGACAGCTTGGCAAAGTCACACATGATGTTCTTCAAGAACATGCCCATGTAGAGATGACAAGAGGCCTTGAGAGCTACTAGCATGGAGCTCTGAAAATATCTTCTCCCTAAAGAGTCCAATGTTTGAGCCTCCCTACTTGGGGGCGCTGAGGAATGAGTCCTGGAATTCTTAAATCTCTTCAGAGTGGATTCAACCACCAAGGAATGGTGAGGAAGCTGCGGCTTCTCAAATCCAGCAGCCTTCCAAACTTGGTACATGGAGTCAAGCCTTTTACTGACTAGAGGCACAGTGAGGAGTTCTCCCACATTTCCATCTGCACTCTCTGTAGGATGCAGTGCAAAGACACTGTCACTGCCTCCTTAGGGGCCAAGGAGTACTGTACGATCTCTAACTCTTCTGCCCTGGGCTCATTCTCAGTCTCCAAAGAAAATGGCATGGCCTCTGCCATATCCCTTACAAAATCCTGGAAGGTCATGTCCTCAGGAGAGGACTTACACTGCTCATGAGGTGGAGAAGGGTCTGATGGACATTTAGGGGACCTGTCCTCCGATAAGTCTTTCAATTCCACATCAGACAGCTAGTCTTCAGACTCAGAGAAGAAGTTGAAGTACTTCTGAGTCTCTGCCTGGATCTATCTCCTAGTCTGAGGAGATCAGGAGCTCCTTTGGGAGCGATGATGCACCAGTGCTCTTCTAGAGCTTGAGAGCGCATCGGACCCTGAGACACTAGAGAAGGATATTGGCTGGGCAGGCACTGATGTCAGAGTCCTTCGATGCCCCATGTCTATGCATTTCCTGCAGGCAAGCCTTGCATCTCGAGAATCAGCTGCACAATGGCTGATGTTAAGGCCCCGGCATGATGCACTACCAAGAGCACCATGACATCTTGCTTGAGCCCCTGTAGAAGGTGTTTCTCCTTGGTTGCTGATATCTGTAGAGGGATATTGGCAGCCTGGTCTCAGCTCTAGCTAGGCTGTCTCTGCCCCTCCGATGTTCTGAAGGATGAACTCTCCTTCCTTTGGGGCAGCTTCGAGAGTCACTCCTGCAGACCCTCATTGCTTTCAACGGCCTCGATGGGCTCCGATGCCAATGTACAAGGGTCTTCATTCGATGCTCAGTTCAATTACCCTTCGACATTGACCAAGCTGAATTCTTCCTGGTCTTCGGGTGAAGATCAATCAATGGCCGATGCTCTGGGCACTATGGGTGCTCAGCTCCAAGAAGGCTCGAGAACTCCTCGATGTTGATACACAGCCAGTGTCCGATTCAGCGTTAGAACTCATTGAGACTGATGCTATCAATGCTGATGACGATGGGTAAGACTTGTAAGTGCCAAAAAGTGAATTGTGCTGCTTCTCTCAACCTTTGAGTCCTCTCTTTGTCATCTGCAAACACAAATTACAAGAAGAGGGCTGATGATTGGGTCCCAGGCACTGGAGGCACCAGTTATGTGAATCCATTGCGGATATGGTCCTAGCATACTGGGTACACTTCTTAAACCCTCTAGCAGGTTTCTAGGACATATCATTTGGGAAAATAGTTTCAGTGAAATCAAATGGCTCAATTTTGGAAGTTAGGGCCGAATGGAACATCAGTGACTAAGAGGGCAGAGGTGCTGCAGAAAAAGAAATAAAAACTAAAATTCAAGGGAGAAAAAAAACCTTAAAAGGGAAAAGAGAACAGCGACTTCAGGCAAAAGGCTAAAACTCAAAACACAAAAAACCCTGCAGGAGATAAAGACAATTTTACCAAGTGGAGGATGAATGGAACACGTCCATGGGGCTCCATGGATAACTAAAGTATTGTTTAAGATGGATCCACAACAGCAGGCGGGAAGGTGGTATACAGGCAAGGTAGAGCCTCCCAAAATCTTCCAATAGGAGCTGAGGAGCGTTCCTGCGCAGGGCTCCATCAGGGACATCACCCATACATGAGGACTCATTTCTGCTTGCCCACGGAGAAGAACGAGGACCATATCATAATTACACTTACCTGGTAATTGTAGTTCCTTGAGTGACGACAGTGCAGTCCTCTACGTCTGGGTTGTCAATCTCCTCCTGCAGCTTGGAGACTGGTATGTCAAAACTGATGACATCACTGGATATAGCCTGCTGCACTCCGCCTTCCATCCCAGTGTGAAACTATTAACAAAGCAGACTCACAGGAGCAACAAATAAGTAGCCAACTACTAGCAATGCAAATAGGTGAAACCAAAATAACTAAACACCTAAACCGCCACCCCCTCCGAGCAGGCTTTCGTACTCTTTGCCTTGCCATAGAGAAAATGAATACTTCAAACAAGAGAAAGGAAAAACAGAGCTCACCTGTAACCTTCTCCTGCCCCTTACCTTGGCTGGAACCTCCTAGAAATCTCCGGGCGGGAATGAGGACTGCACTGTCGTCACTCAAGGAACTACAATTAGCAGGTAAGTGTAATTATGATTTCCTTATCGTTCCTCCAGTGCAGTCCTCTACGTCTGGGATGTACCAGAGCAGTAATTATTGGGAGGGACCCTTCCAGCAAGCAGACAAAACTGCCGACCCAAAACGAGCATCGGCCACTGCCGCGACGTCAAGTCTGTAATGCTTGCTGAAAGTATGTAACGACGACCATGTCGCCGCTCTACAAATGTCACCCGGCGGAACCAAATCGTTCTCCGCCCAGGAACACGCCTGTGCTCTTGTGGAATGGGCCCGCAAGCCGACAGGTACCACTCGACCCTGAAGCAAATAAGCGGAGGCAATCGCTTCCTTTACCCACCGAGCGATGGAAGCCTTCGCCGCTGCCTCCCCTTTGCGTGCTCCGCCGAACAGTACAAACAACCGATCCGACTTACGGAAGGACTCAGTAATCCGTAAATATTGACGTAAGACCCTCCGAACATCCAAAAGATGAAGATTGCGATCCGAACCGCCGCTCTCCAGCGTTCCAAGAACGGGCAAACAACCCGCCTAATTCAAATGAAAAAGGGAAACCACCTTAGGCAAAAAGGACGGCACCGGACGGAGAATCACCTTCTCCCACGAAAAAGATAAGAAAGGTTCCCGGCACGATAACGCCTGCAACTCGGAAATCCTTCTAGCTGAACAAATGGCCACGAGAAAAACCGTCTTCAACGTCAAATCCTTAAGGGATGCCCGGCGCAAAGGCTCAAAGGGTGACTTAACCAAAGCCGCGAGAACGAGATTGAGGTCCCACGGCGGAATGTACACCCTACGTGCTGGCCGCAACCTAGTGACCGCCTTCAAGAAACGAACTACATCAGGATGCGTCCCTAAAGGCACCCCATTGACCTTACCCCTATAGCAGGCCAGAGCCAACTGGACGCGCAAGGAACTAGCGGCCAGACCCTTATCAAAACCATCCTGCAAAAACTCCAAGACCACCGGAATGGACACAGTGAGAGCTCGGACCCGACGACGAGAACACCAATCTTCAAAGATACGCCACACGCGCACATACGCCAAGGATGTCGAATGCTTCCGTGCCCTAAGCAAGGTTGACACAACCGCTGACGTATAGCCCTTCTTTTTCAGTTTAGCCCTCTCAAGGGCCATACTGTAAGCGAGAATCGATCCACCTGCGGCATGAACAGCGGTCCCTGTCATAACAGATCCGCCCGCTGCGGTAGCCGCCAGGGTACGCCCTCCAAGAGGCGCACCAGATCCGCATACCAAGGCCGTCTCGGCCAGTCGGGCGCTACCAACAGAACTGTCCCCTGATGTGCTCCAATCTTTTGCACCACTCTGCCGATCAACGCCCATGGGGGAAAGACATACAGAAGGCCCGGCGGCCACGGGCGCAACAACGCGTCTATGCCCTCGGACATCCGCTCGCGCCTCCTGCTGAAGAACCGGGCAACTTTTGCTGACCGAAAGGTTGCCATGAGATCCATCACCGGTGGACCCCAACGCTCGACTATCTGCACGAAGACGTCGGGATGCAGCTCCCATTCCCCTGCATCCACGTGCACCCTGCTGAGAAAGTCCGTGGTGACATTGTCCTTCCCGGCAATGTGCGCTGCCGAGATCGCTGGCAACTGAAGTTCTACCCAGGCGAACAACTCGTCTGCCTCCGCCTCCAGAGCGGCACTTCCCGTGCCGCCCTGGCGGTTGATGTACGCCACCATCGCTGAGTTGTCAGAGAGCACCCTTACGGGCCTGCCGCGGAGTAGGACTTCGAACGTCTGCAGAGCCAGGAACACCGCTCTCAGCTCCAGACGGTTGATCGACCATGATACTTCCAGCGGAGACCAAAGTCCCTGCGCAAACTGACTCTCGCAATGAGCTCCCCAGCCCGCTAGACTGGCATCCGTCAACAACGGTACCCATACCGGCTGCTCCAGTGGCATGCCCGCTGCTAGTGACGACCTGAGCAACCACCACCGAAGGGAGCGCCGGGCTGCGAGCGGACAAGGGAGCCGCTTGCTCAAGGAATCGGTCTGATGTGACCACCGGCGAAGCAGAGCTCGTTGCAGAGGCCGCATATGGACCTTGGCCCAGGGCACCGCCTCCAACGTGGCCGCCATTGTGCCTAGGACTCGGAGATAGTCCCATGCTGACGGCGCACCCACTGACTGAAACTGTCGGACTAGGTGTCGCAAGCCTTCGGCCCGCTTGTGTGGCAGAAACACTTGCCCTCTCTTGGTGTCGAAGCGAACCCCTAGGTATTCGAGGACCTGGGTTGGTTTCAACTGACTTTTTGCCGGGTTGACCACCCAACCGAGACTCTGCAAAAAGGTCACTACCCTGTCGGTCACCCGAAGACTCTCTTCCTCGGACTTGGCCCTGATCAACCAATCGTCGAGATACGGGTGAACAAGAATGCCTTCCTTGCGCAACGCCGCCGCCACCACCACCATGATCTTTGTGAAGGTCCGCGGCGCAGTGGCCAACCCAAAAGGCAATGCCTGGAACTGATAGTGCCCCCAAGGAAAGGCGAACTGCAGAAACCTCTGATGTTCGAAACGGATGGGAACGTGCAAATACGCCTCCGTAAGGTCCAGAGACGTCAAGAACTCTCCTTGACGCACCGCCACAATAACCGACCGGAGAGTCTCCATCCGGAAATGTGGGACGCGCAGGCAACGGTTCACGGCCTTCAGATCTAGGATAGGACGCCATGTGCCGCCTTTCTTCAGCACGACGAAATAAATCGAGTATCGACCCGAACCGTACTCGGCTTTGGGCACGTCTACCACAGCCCCCAGTTGAAGCAGACGCTCCAAGGTTCCGCGAATCGCTGCCGTTTTCTGTGGACCTCGGCACGGCGACAGGACAAATGAATCCAAGACAGGTTTCGAAAATTCCAGGGCATAGCCGTGTTGCACGATCTCGAGCACCCACTGGTCGGAAGTGATGTGGGTCCAAGCGGGAAGAAACTCCCGAAGTCGTCCGCCTATGGGAGTCTCCGTCGCCGGGACCCGCCTCGTTTCATTGAGACTTACGGGCAGCGGTCGCAGGGACGGAAGCAAAACCTCTGTTCGCTCCCCGAAACCCTCGAAAGCCCTGGGCCCGAGACGGAAACCTTCCCCTCTGGAAACTTCCGAAACGAGGGGAACGAAACCTCCGGAAATCTCGAAACTGACTACGAAAGCCTTGGCCAGACTTGGCCTGCTTCGGTCTATCCTCCGGAAGACGACCCGCCTTGGACTCTCCCAGATCTTTCACCAACTTATCCAAGTCGTCACCAAAGAGCAAACCTCCCCTAAAGGGTAGCTTGCTAAGACGGGACTTCGACGGGCCATCCGCCGCCCAATTCCTCAACCATAGTAAACGCCGGGCAGCTACCGCGGACGCGGTACTATTAGCCAGTGCCCTGATCAAATCGTAATGAACATCAGCCAAGTAAGCTGCCCCTGATTCCAGGCGATCCAATTCTTTCAGCTCCTCGAGATCTAAATGAGGAGACTTGACGTAACCTCTGAGCCCAACGTAGAGCAGCTCTGGCCACCCAGGCCCCACAGATGGACGCCTGCAGCGACATAGAATCCGCCTCAAAAACCTGCTTGAGCAAACCGTCCACCTTACGGTCCTGAATATCCTTCAAGGCCGCACTGCCTTCCACCGGAATGGTGGTCTTCTTTGAAACCGCCGAAACCACCGCATCCACCCGCAGAGACCGGAACCGCTCCTTATCCTTATCGGTAATGGGATATAATCTCTTCAAGGTCCGCAAGCCCCTCAGGCCTGCTTCCGGCTTATCCCACTCATCTTGAATCATTTTGTCCACCACTTTGTGTACTGGAAACACCACCTGAGTTTGTCGGACTGCCTGGATAACCGGGTCCTCCAGCTCCTCCTCCACCGCTACCTGCGGTGCTAGATGCAACATCTGCAAGGTTTCCGAGATCAAGGCAGCCAACTCCTCCCTACGAAAGACCCTAACTATCGTAGCTTGATCTTCAGGTTCAGGAAAGCGTAGTTACTCACCTGTAACAGGTGTTCTCCAGGAGCAGCAGGAATCAGTCCTCACTTATGGGTGACGTCGGCGCCGACGGAGCCCTCGCGGAGCAATTTTCCCCAGCTTTCAAAGAAAGCCTTTGGGAATTGCAGCGCGCATGCGCGGTAGTCTTCCCGCCCGAAGGTGCCATCTTAGCCAGTCAGATGACATAGCTAAAAAGACAGCATAAAAATTCGCAAAAAGAACATAAGCAGACGATTGCAACTCCAAGGGGAGGAGGGAGGGTAGTGAGGACTGATTCCTGCTGCTCCTGGAGAACACCTGTTACAGGTGAGTAACTACGCTTTCTCCAGGACCAAGCAGGAAGTCAGTCCTCACTTATGGGACTCCCAAGCTCAAGGCTACCGGAGACCCTAAGCACAAAAATGAGCTCCCTCTAGCTCAGCAGCACAGAAGGAAAGAATCTTCGCTGAATTATCACCCACCGGTAGCCCACATCCGGGATGGAGGGTAGGAGTTGCTCAGACCTCAAAGAGATTACGGAGGACTGCCTGTCCGAAAGCACTGTCCCTACGGGACTCCCTCTCGAGACAGTAATGGACCGCAAAAGTCTGGCTCGAAGACCAAGTAGCGGCCCGGCAGATGTCTGCCAGCGGAACAGAGCGGAGGTAAGCCACTGACGTGGCCTTTGCCCGAACGCAATGAGCCGTGACTCGACTTTCTAAGGCGAGTCCGGCTGCCCCATAAGCCCAAGAGATACAGTCCGCAACCCAGATGGACAGAGTATGCTTGGAGACCGGGAGCCCCAATTTATTGGGGTCAAAGGACACAAAAAGCTGCGCAGCTTTACGGTGCTCCCGCGTACGGTCAAGGTAGAAGTTCAACGCCCTTCTACAGTCCAGGGTATGGAGGACCGTCTCAGCTCGGCTGGAGTGTGGTCTGGGAAAGAAGGTTGGAAGTACCACCTCCTGATTCAAGTGAAAAGGGGAGACCACTGTAGGCAGAAAACTTTGGGTGAGTCCGTAGGACTACCCTATTCTTGTAGAACCGAGTGTAGGGGGGATCAGACACGAGGGCTTGTAATTCACTTACGCGCCTAGCGGAAGTGAGGGCTATCAAGAACAGCGTTTTCCAAGACAGAAAACGGAGAGAGCAGGTAGCCATAGGTTCAAAAGGCGGACAGGTGATCCGCTGTAAAACCACATTCAGGTCCCAGTCAGGCGCTGGCGGGCGCAGAGGTGGTTTAAGTAGTAGGAGACCTCGGAGAAACCTCGCTACGAGAGGGTCGTTGGAGAGAGGTCTGCCGTCCACCGGCACATGATGTGCGGAAAGAGCACTGAGGTGAACTTTGACGGAGTTGGACTTAAGTCCCAGATTAGAGAGGTGTAGCAAGTACTGTAAGATCACCGACACCGGGCAGGAGAAGGGATCCTGAGACTGTTGGGTACACCAGACTGCAAAGCGACGCCATTTAAGGGCGTAGCATTTGCGGGTAGAAGGCCGTCGCGAAGCCAAGACGACCTCCTCCACCTCTGCCGGCAAGAGGAGAGGAGCAAGGACTACCCTCTCAGCAGCCAGGCCATGAGGTTGAGAGACCTGAGGTTGGGGTGCAGTAGGGACCCCTGATCCTGGGTGAGGAGATCCGGTTGCACCCCCAGAGGGATTGGATCCTCCACCGCCAGTTGCAGCAAGAGCGGAAACCACGGCTGCCTGGGCCAGCGAGGGGCCACCAGGATCATGAAAGCTTTGTCTCGGAGAACCTTGAAAAGGGTCCGAGAGACTAACGGGATGGGAGGGAAAGCGTACAGAAGGCTCCCCGACCATGAGATCAGAAAGGCGTCCGCCGCCACCCGAAGGGGGTGAGGCTGACGAGAGCAGAAGCGAGGAAGCTGCCGGTTGTGAGGACTGGCAAAGAGATCCACTGTGGGGAGGCCCCACCTGAGGAAGAGCTTCTGAACGATCAAGGGGTCCAGACGCCACTCGTGCGGCTGGAGGACCCTGCTGAGTTTGTCCGCCAGGCAATTTTCTTGGCCCGGGAGATAAACTGCCTTGAGGAGAATGCCGTGACTGACGGCCCAAGAGCAGAGCTTCTGTGCCTCCCGGCAGAGGAGGAAGGAGCCCGTGCCCCCCTGCTTGTTCACGTAGAACATGGCAACTTGATTGTCCGTCTGGACAAGGACGGACTGTTGGGAGGTCAGGTGGGAGAAGGCCTTGAGAGCTAGGCGGATCGCCCTGAGCTCCAGGAAGTTGATCTGCTGAGCAGACTCCCACTTGGTCCAGAGGCCCTGAGTACGTGCCTCTTGGCAATGGGCTCCCCAGCCCAGGAGGGATGCATCGGTGGTCAGCACCCGGGTCGGCTGAGGTGACTGGAAAGGCATTCCCAATACCAGGTTCGGCTGCCGGAGCCACCACCGGATAGACGAGACCAGCGGCTCGGAGACGCGCACCAGGTCTGCTAGGCCGCCCGTGGCCTGTCGCCACTGCTGGCGGAGACACCACTGAGCAGGCCGCATATTCAGGCGGGCATGGGGGGTCACATGGACGGTGGAAGCCATATGGCCGAGCAGTCTCAGGAAGCGCCTGGCGGAGACCAGGGGCTGGCTGCGAAAGCGGTCGGCTAGGTCCATGAGCCGCTGAGCCCTGTCGAGCGGTAGGTACGCTCGCGCCTGAGGGGTGTGCAGCCTTGCGCCGATGAACTCGAGATCCTGTGAGGGGAGCAAAGTGGACTTTGCGAAGTTGATGACAAAGCCCAAGTGCTGCAGCAGAGTCACCGTGCGGCACGTGGCGGTGGTGACCTCCTGAGCGGATGCTGCTCTGATGAGCCAGTCGTCGAGGTACGGAAAAACATAGAGGCCGTGAAGCCGGAGATGGGCCGCCACGACCGCGAGACATTTTGTGAAGACTCGCGGTGCGGAGGACAGGCCGAAGGGCAGTACTCTGTACTGGTAATGATTTCCTGCCACCACAAACCTTAGGTATTGGCGGTGGCTTGGGTGGATGAGGATGTGCGTGTAAGCATCCTTTAGATCCAAGGAGCATAGCCAATCTCCCTGCTGGAGGTAGGGCAGAAGGATTCCAAGGGTAAGCATTTTGAACTTCTCCCGCACAAGGAACTTGTTGAGGTTGCGCAAGTCCAGGATGGGTCGGAGGCCTCCTGTTCTCTTTGGTATCAGAAAATACCTTGAATAGAAGCCCTGACCTCTCAGGTGGTGTGGCACCGGTTCCACCGCCTGATCCTGCAGAAGACCTGCTAACTCCTGAAGGAGCAACTCCCTGTGCAGAGGGGGGCGCGGAGGCTCTCCCGGAAAATAGGAGGGAGGGACCTGATGGAAGTGGAGAAGGTAGCCCTCTCGCACGACCTGAAGCACCCAGGCATCTGCGGTAATGCTGGACCACCTGTCGGCGAAGTGAACCAGCCGGCCTCCGGTGCTGGGGGGAACCAGCGGGGGGGGAGAGGCTATGCTGAGCGAGTCAAAAACCCCCACCCTGCTGAGCAGGGGCTGGTGGCGCAGGCTTGGGGGCTTGCTGCCTACGGGACCCATTACCCCGTCCCTTGGCCTGCTGGCCCTGTTGGGGAGCTGCAGGGGCCTGATAATGGGGGTATTGTTTGTAGGCAGCCGCCTTCCTCGGGTAAAAGGTCTTTTTTCCCGAGCCCTTCTTTTTCTGGGAAGGGGCGGAGGTCTTCCTAGAAAGCCTGGTCCTGGTGAGAGTCTCAGTCTCAATTTGTGCAGCCTTTTCCGCCATGGGCTTGCCAAAGAGGTTTTCGCCTCGGCAGGGGACATCGACCAACTTGTCCTGTACCCAGGGCTCAAGGTCGGACGACTGAAGCCAAGCCTGTCGGCGGGCACCGATGCCGGCTGCGGCTACTCGAGCCGAGGCTTCAAAGCCATCATAGGCTGCTCGGGACATGAACTTTGAGCATTCCCGAATACCTGTGGACAAGGCTAGGAACCTCCGCAAGGGTTCCTCGGACAAACCAGCGGAGAAGCCGGCTAGCTCTTTAGCCAGATCCCTGAGATACATGCCCATGTAGAGCTGGTAAGTCTGGACACGACAGGCGAGCATAGAGCCCTGGAAGCACTTTTTGCCAAGGCCATCCAGGTTACGGGCCTCCCTTCCAGGAGGCACCGAGGAGTGCATCTTCTGGCTCTTAAGACGATGCATGGCCGATTCCACTACCATGGAATGGTGTGGCAACTGCGCCTTTTGAAAGCCAGGGCTCTTGCGGACTCGATAGATAGAATCGACCCGCTTGCTCAGGACCGGCGAGGAGGCCGGACTCTCCCACATGCGGAAGAGTAGTCGTTCCAGCATAGGAGGAACCGGCACAGTAAAGTGCTCCCTCGCGGGAGAGTCATACTGGAGGGCGTCGAGCTCTTCGGCTCGAGGCTCCTCCTCGGGGTCCGCAGGGAAGGCCAAAGCCTTGGCCATATCCCTAACGAAATCCGAGAACCGGGCATCCTCCGGGGGGGACTGCTTCCGAGGCTCGGACTCCGGAGAGTCCGATGGGACACACCGAGTCCGGAAAGAATCAGGTGACTCTTCCTCCTCCGACTCCCAGACCGACTCCGACGAGGACTCGGTGGGGTCGGCTCGGGCAGGGTGCGGCGCCAGCCGCCCCGACGCCGAGGGAGTCGGCGTCGGCGACCTCGGTCCCGAACGGGAGGCCGAGGGCGACCTCGACCGAGGATCGACTCGAGTTCTCATCGACTCGAGGATCGGCTCGGTCTCCGGGGTCGACTTGGACGTCGACGTCCCGGCGGTCGGGGCAGCGACGCCAGCGAAGCCAGCGAGCAGTGCCCGCTGCTGGTCCATGAAGGCAGACAATCTGCTCTCCAAGGCCGTCAACCTGAGTCCGAGCTCAGGCGACCCAGCAGCCCCCGACTCGGGCCCCGACGGCGTCGGGCCCGACGTCGGCTGACGCGGAGGCGAGTCCAGAAGGACAACAGGACTTACCCGGGCAGGCATCTCCGACTCCAGGCGAGGTCGCTTCGGGAGGTGTTCCTTCTCCAAGGACCCGGGGCGGCTGTCGGGGCTATGCGACCTGGCCCTCGCGGAGCCAGGAGCGTCCACCGACGCCGCCCTCGCGGGTTTTTCCTTCCGTCGATGGTCCCCGGAGGGAGAACCCCGGTCGGAGGAGCTCCGTCGACGGTCCGAACTGGAGCCTTTCGACAGTGAGGCCTCCGACGAGGTCCGGGTACGGCTGGGGTCAGCGAAGATTCTTTCGCGCTGATGCCGCCGACTTCTCAACGCCTTCGAGGACAGTTTGCTGCAGGGCCCACAGATCAGTTCCTCGTGATCTGGGCCCAGGCAGCGGAGGCAAAGGTCGTGTGAGTCGGTGAGTGACATATTTCGGTCACACCGACCACACCGCTTAAAGCCACTGGCAGCCATCGGGGGAAAAAGGGCCCCTGCGAGGTCAAAGGACCGGGCTGCCAGGGAAAAAACGAAAACGAAAGCTGACTAAGTCAGAAAAACCGAAAAACCGTTAGAGGACTCGAGACCGGCGTCGCGAGTCCGGGCGGGAAAACGTCGAACCGAAAGAAAAAAGGATAAATACAGAGGAAAATCAACTTTTTCGCGGGGACAAGACGGGGACGTCTGTAGGGCTCCGCGGAAAAAAGAAGACTGGCTAAGATGGCACCTTCGGGCGGGAAGACTACCGCGCATGCGCGCTGCAATTCCCAAAGGCTTTCTTTGAAAGCTGGGGAAAATTGCTCCGCGAGGGCTCCGTCGGCGCCGACGTCACCCATAAGTGAGGACTGACTTCCTGCTTGGTCCTGGAGAATCTCCCCTTCTTCGAGATCTTGGTTACCCTCTTCCGGATCCCAATCCGGGACGGAAACCTCAGGCCAAGATGCCTCAGCCAGCGCAGGGTCCCTGGTTCTCGCCCGCTTAGCCACCGAAGGACCCTCACCCAAATCTTCTGCGGCCTCTAGCTGCGGATGGGGCGACGCTAGTGACGCAGGGCCCACTGCTGCCCCCTGTCGCTTTAGGCAAAAAGCCTGATGCATGAGCAGCACAAACTCCGGACTAAATTCACCAAGGGCCGGCGACGGTATGGGTAGGGAGATTCCAGAAGGCCCTGGCAACTCCTCTACCGGGGCCCCCTGTGACACAGATCACGGGGACACAGCCCGGCCATCAGCTGGCGCTCCCTGCGTCTCAGTGGACTCCTGCAGATCCATCTGCTGTTCCACGGCGGATGATAGCGTTGCACAACCCCGACAAACGCCAGTATCCGCCACCGTCCCTCTTCTGGTGCCACACACAAGACACTGGGGTCTGGCCGCCATAAGGTCAACGAGCCAAGGCCGCAGAGCCCAACTGCCTTTTTTTTTTTTTTTAAATTTGTAAAACAGAGTATTTGAAGAGAGACCTCTGCTGACCACTGTTATGTACCTTATATATAGTTTTTTTTGTTGTTGTTTTTTTTTTAACAGACTATCAGCACCAGGAGAAAAAATTCCTGACAGCCAGCTCCCCCCCCCCCCCTTCTTGTGGGAAAACTGAAGGAAGAGGAAACAACGATGAAGGAGACCCCTAAAAATAAAATTAAGCAACCCAAAAATAAAAGCAACAAAAAGCAATTAAAGAAGAGGAAAAACAAAGGAAAACGGGGCCCCCGAAGCTGACTGCACTGCTACCCGCAGCTGCACGGCCGGCTGTTCTCCTACACGCGGCTTCTCCCGCGGCTCAGAAAATGGCCACCGAGAGACGCCGCGCCGGCAAAAAAAAGGCGCCAAACACACCGCGGGAAGCCTACCTGAAAGGAAGACTTTCCCCCGCAGACAATCTGGCCGAAGCCGACAGAAGGCTTACCGGCTCTCTCCGCAGCTGCCCGGATAAAAGCAGAACCGCATGGAGCTTACCGCACCGGCCTGAAAGTTCCCCGACAGCTTCAGCGCTGACAGGGGAGCCGCGGCAATGCCGACGATCAGAAAAATGCTGCCGAGGTCAAGAGAGGCGCTCCCCCGAAAGTCCTGGGGGAGAGACCTCCGTGCTCCAAGGGGGGGGAACTCGAAATTCCTGAGCCAGAACCCCCAAAAGACTTCTCATGCCAAGGCAAGGAGCAAAGAGCCGGACTAAGCAGAGGCGCTTACCCTGTATGATATTTTTGTGATTTGCCTTTTTTTTTTTTAAAAAGATAGCACCCAAATAAATAATGTTAACCCTAGCTACACTATACCAACAGCTCCTTATCCATTCTTCCAGAGAGCCCTGCTACAAGGCTCGTCAAGTCCTCCTGCTGCGTGGAGACTGGTAACATTGGGATGGAAGGCGGAGTGCAGCAGGCTATATCCAGTGATGTCATCAGTTTTGACATACCAGTCTCCAAGCTGCAGGAGGAGATTGACAACCCAGACGTAGAGGACTGCACTGGAGGAACGATAAGGAATTTACCTTTTCTTTTCTTGCTGTTTCTAGAATCATAAAGACACTCTATTCCAAGGCTGTTCCACAAACCCTATGAGAAAAAAATCTGAGACTCCCATAAGCACTTGTATGGTTCTGTGTTCCCACATGGCTCTTCTCCTATGGCTTTAGCTAGTTTAAGTATCTAATATTTCTGGTTGTTCCAGAGACTGCCTTAGACTCCGGTTGCATTTGTCCATCTGACCGAGCTAAGTTATCAGTCTTATGTCTTCACCCGGGGAGGGGGAATTAGTCAAATAGTTCTTTCCTGTACATTTCCTAAGTGCAGAGTGAGCCTGTAACCTCTGGTTGCTAATTAATGATTTATTGCTACTACATAACCATAATTATAGTGCTGCTACAACTTATTAATGTTCTCTGTTCTTCTATCCCTAATAAACCTAATATATATCACCACAGAATTTTGTCTCTCTCTTGGCTCATTACCAGAAGCTAGAGGAGAGAAGAAATCCTCCAAAAAAAGTAAACAGCACAAAAAGAAAGCAGAGGAGCAATGGCCACACTAAGTCTATCTTCTTAGATACAAAACTTTATTCAAAACCCAAGTTGGGCAAGTTTCAGCATATGCACAGGGCAGCATGGAGCTCATGGAAGACCCCTGACCCATATGCATATCCCAAAACTTGGCTGTTAGGTTCTGAATAAAGTTTTGTATCTAAGAAGATAGACGTGGTGTGGCCATGGTTCCTCTCTGCTTTCCTTTTGTGCCCATTACCAGAAGTCCCATTGAACCTGCAAGCGAGGGAATAGTGGCAGACCTTTCCCTAGGCAACTGAACATAACATAATATATTTTCTCTTTTTGTCTGACCAACACGCCACATAGATCCTTCCTGCGACTGAAGACATTCTTCTGGATAGACATCACTTGATACATCATGACGACATCATGATTTATGCACCTATCAACACACTCAACCCAGATATAACAACATAATGAGGGTGAAAGGGGATAGATTCAGGAGTGATATGCGGAAATAATTCTTTACGGAAAGAGTGGTGGATCCATGGAATAGTCTCCCAGTGGAGGTGGTAGAGATGAGGACAGTATCTGAATTCAAAGAAGCATGGGACAAACACAGAGGATCTCTAAAGGAAAAAAGGGGACCGTTGTAGTGGTGGATATGGAAGGGAAGACTAGATAGGCCATGTGGTCTTTTTCTGTCATCATGTTTCTAAGTTTAACTGCTTCAACTCCATCAGTAAATGGCTCACTACCCACAATATGACCAAAAAACTCAAGAAAACTGAAATTCTTTACATCTACAAAGACAGCAGCTTCATCCCACCAGACACCATAAACATAGATGGAACCCAACTACAAGTAAAACAAGAAGTAGGCTACCTAAGAGGCACCCTCGATCAATGCCTATCCTTCTCCACCCACATCAAAAACATCACTAAGAGCATCTTCTACAAACTCAAGACAATACAACACCTCAAACCTCTCCTAACCCATCAAGACTTTCCCAGAGTTCTCCAAGCTCTCTTCTTCCCACACCTGGACTACTGCAATATAATCCTCTGCAACTTACCAAAGACAAGCACCCACCCACTCCAACTTGCCCTCAACACAGCTGCACGTACCTTCTGCAATGCACACACAGCTGAACAGAAAACTCCTTTGCTCAAAAAATGACACTGGCTACCCATCATCAAACAAATAAAATATAAATACATCCTCACAACCATTAAAGTCATCAATGGCCTATCCTCCACCCATTTTCAAACACTAATACACAAAACTCAGGACAACCAAACAAGGCGCATTGAATTCCAGAATACACTAAGTATCCCAACACTCTACACCAGGACCAGTTCTACCACATTCAAGAGAGCCTTCCCCCTATGCACATCGTTCTTCTGGAATTCGATCCCTCACAAGCTGTAGCCCACGAAGGACCTAATAACATTCAGAAAGGCCCTCAAGACTCACCTGTTCACAGACCGCTTCATTGAAGACAGGACATAACCACCCACCATGCAAATGCCAACAGTCCCCCCTACCCCTGCCTCCCTCCTTCACCTTTAATCACCATGTTAACCTCCCCCTGATGCTTCCCCTTATAATTTCCCCTTTCACTATGATCCTTGCACCCCCAAATTTTAATTTCTCTCCGACTTGACTACCCTGTTGTAATGTATACTGTTCTGTTTAATGTAAACCATTTTGACCACAGGATAAAGCGGTATAGAAAAGCTGTTAAATAAATAAATAAAACACCACCACTGGCAGGCCTCACCTTTGCACAATGAGGTTGAATGCATGTAGGCTGAACTTGCACTCATCTGGATCCACAGTGTTTCATCTTAAAACGTTGGCCTGCACATTGTCAACTCCTGCTATATGGACGCTGACAGAGCCATCAGATGAGCCTCTGTCCAAAAGCAGAGCTTTGCCATCTCCACGACCACTGCAGAGCAGCAAGTACCACCTTGTTTGTTGAAGTACATCACTGCCATGGCATTGTCAGAGAACACTCTGGAGACGTTTCATATCTTCTAGTGTGATCACTTTGCCCTCTAGATATGAATCCTCTCCAGAGCCAGGTAGATCACTCGCCTCCAGCCTACTGTTTGACCAGGAGGCTTCCTGAGGGGATCTGTGCCTGGCACAATCTGACCACGACAATGTGCTTCCTCAGCCCAAAAGCATTCAACAACTAACCATAGGTCTACCTAAACAAACCATTTGCTGTCTTCATCTCTCAAGTTCCAATCAGAGAACACATTATTCCAATTTTAAAGCAACTACATTGGTTACTAATAGACAGCAGAATACAATTCAAAGCAATACACACAATCTACAAAACCCTTCAAACAGAATAACCATCAAGCTTGAGAGCGATCATACAAACCACCCCGGAGAACAGACTATGAAGAAGTGGTGGCAAAAACCTATTAGTAGTACCACCAGACTTCAAGAACAGTAAAGCATTTACATCCAAGAAAGCATTCTCTCTATATGCCCCAACTCTTTGGAACTCACTCCCCGACACTATAAGAGATGCTAAAGAACCTAACACCTTCCGCAAGCTCCTAAACACATTTCTGTTCAAGGACCATTTCAGAGAGTTAGTTACCTGACACAAGTTATACAAAGTCAGCTCGTAATTCCAATGTTCCTCAATAACTCAGCAACTTATACAACATCTCCATTATATTAGATCACAATTCTTTTCTCAAGCTACACATCTGTAACAAGGACAGAATTAACCATCTCATATATATATTCGGAACATGTTAATAGGTTCTAAAATCCTGCCATTAACCTTGTTAAAGTTATTTGATCCATTAATCCCCTGCGCACACCTTGTTAACTCAGTTCCATGTAATACCTTGTTGGATGTAATGATTTTTTAAGTTCATTGTAAACCGCTTTGATTTCAGAAAGGCGGTATATAAGTGCACATAAATAAATAAAATTAAGTAAAATAAAATAAACAAGACTATTATGTCCATCTGACTAACTCTTTCCTCTGACCCTCGCCATCTCTTTACAACTCTCAACTCTCTTCTCAAGGTGCTTCCGCCTCTAACCCCTCCTTCCCTTTCTGCCCAAACCCTGGCTATTTCCATAACAAAATCCACAAGATCAATTCCCAATGAGGGCAGCTACTTCCCCTCCTCCAACACTCCCAACTTTCCCCTCCTACCTCTGCTACCCTTTCTTCTTTTTCTATGATCTCTGAGGAGGAAATCACGCAACTTCATTCCTCCTCCAAACTCACTACCTGCTCTCCTCTGATCCTATAACCACCAGTCTCGCAAGCCCCATCTCCTCCACTATTGTTCCTTCCATCTCTCATATTCTCAATCTATCACTCTCCATTGCAACTGTCCCTGCAGCCTTCAAGCATACTGTGGTTACACCTTTCTTCATGAAACCCTCACTAGACCCTACCCGTCCTTCTATCGACCCATCTCCCTCCTCCTCCTCTTCGTTTCTAAACTACTTGACTTGCCGTTCACTGCCATTGCTTCTACTTTCTCTCCTCTCAAGCCCTCCTGAATCCTTTACAATCTGGCTTTTGTTCTTTACATTCTACTGAAATGGCTCTTTCCAAAATCTCCAGCAACTTGTTCCTGACAAAATCCAAGGTCAATCCTCACTCTTCTTGATCTTTCCGCTGCTTTAGACACTGTTGACCACAACCATCTCTATACCTTGACCTCGAATGGTTTTAAGGATTCTGTGTTATCCTGGTTCTCTTCTTATCTCTTCCATTGCTCCTTTAGTGTTTGTTCTGGTGGATCATCCTCTGCTGCTAGCCCACTCTCAGTTGGTATATCCCAAGGATCTGTCTTGGGTCCAACTCCTTTTCTCTCTCCCTTGGCGCACTCATATCTTCCCATGGCTTTCAGTACTATCTTCATGCTGATAACTCCCAGATCCACCTCTCTACACCTGAAATCTCTCCAGTAATCCAGGCCCAGATCTCTGCCTGCCTTTCTGACATTCAAGCAGTGGTGAGACATCCAAGCAGCAAACTGAATATAACCAAAACTGAGCTTCTTATTTTTCCCCTAAACCCTCCTTTCCCCTTCCTCCTTTCTCAATCTCTGTGGATAACTCTACTCCTCCCTGTTTCCTCAGCTTGCAACCTTGGAGTCGTCTTTGACTCCTCTCTCTCCTTCTCCACACACATCCATCTGATAGTTAAAATCTGCCATTTCTTTCTCTATAACAAACAAAATCTGCCCATTCTGTTCTGAATACCCTAAGACACTTATCCACTCTTTAGTCACCTCCCGTCTAGACTATTGTAATCTACTCCTTGCTGGTCTCCCTCTGAATTATCTCTCTCCCCTTCAATCTGTTCAAAACTCTGCTGTGCGGCTAATCTTCCCACCAGCCTCGTCATGCAAATATTACCCCTCTTTTCAAGTCTCTTCATTGGATCCCTATCCGTTTCTGCATCCAGTTCAAACTTCATCTGCTGACCTATGTGCATTCACTCTTCAGCTTACTTCCTTTCCTCTCTTCTCTCTCTACACCCCTCCTCGGGAATGTCATTCTTCTGGCAAATCGCTTCTGTCTGTGCCCTTCTCTCCTATTGCTAACTCCAGACTTCGCTCTCTTCACCTTTCTGCTCCTTTTGCCTGGAACAAACTACCTGAGTCTGTACGTCAGGCCCCTTCTCTGGTCCTTTTCAAATCCAGGCTGAAAACTCATCTCTTCGCTGCCGCTTTCAGATCTTGATTCACCTTGTGTTTTCTTACCATTTCCCCTAGATGTATCCCATGTTTATAGCTACTGTGTTGTCTTTTGACAAGATTGCAAGCTTGGATGGGCTGGGACAGTCTTTTACATGTGTCTGTGTAGCGCTGCATACGTCTTGTAGTGCTATACTAATGTTCAGTAGTAGTAGTAAAAGGCTGGCATCAGGAGCTTCCTGAGAACAGAAACTCCTGAACTGAAGGTGAGATTAGGTCTTACCTGCCAACTGGCTTTCCTTGAATCCCCTACAGTCCAGTCCAGACTTGTGGGTTATCATGCCTCACCAGAAACTTGGAGACTGAGCATGTCAACCTTTGATGATATCAAGCTACACAGGTAGCTAGCATCACCTACTAGCCTCAGCTTTCCATTGACAAAGCAGACTCCCACAAGCAACAATTAAGAACCAAACACCAAAAACCTGAAACTTTTATATATTTTTTTTTTACTTTTCAGTTAATTCTACTGACAAAATCCACAAGATCACACTCCAATTCCCCGCGACATCCGCTATTTCCCCTCCTAACCCTCTTCACTTCCAACTTCCTCCACCCTATCTCTGCTACCCTTTCTTCCTTTTCCACTCATCTTCTTTCCTTATCCAAACTCATTACCTGCACCTCTGATCCTATTTGGATTTTGGCTCAACTGATCTCCCATGTGTTTCCTTACCATTCCCCCTAGACGTATCCCATGTCTACAGCTACTATGTTGTCCATCTTGATTAGATTTTAAGCTCTGATGAGCAGGGACCATCTTTCACATGTGTCTGTGCAGCGCTGCGTACATCTCATAGCGCTATATAAATGTTCAGTCATAGTAGTAATAGTAGTTGTAGTAGTTATGCTTGCCGTCCACAGCACCCCAAAAAGAGCCTCACCCCATAGATGGCTCCTCACAGTAACCTGGCCCACTGATCAATTAGATGGACTCTTCAGAATCAGGATTGCCATCACGCGCTGTTCACATGTCCACAGAATGTAGGGAGGGTCCTGGATTGGACTTGAGAGACTCAAGGAAAGCAAATTAGCAGGGAGGAGTAGCCTAGTGGTTGGGACAAGGTACTTCAGGTCGGAAGGTTGGGGGTTCAAATTCCACTAGAGGACAGCAACCTTGGGCCGGAAGGACTGGGGTTTCTAGTCCCACAGATGCTCCTTGTGGTCTTGGGCAAGCCACTTAACCCTCCATTGCCCATGTTCCCTGTAAGTATTAGTGTATGTGTCTCATATCCCCGCGTGTTAAATGTATCCCGCAATTGTGTTGTGACCGCTTTGATTGAAGGATAAGGCGGTATACAAAAACTGTCTAAATAAATAAATAAATAAATAAAAGGTAAGATCTAATTTCAACTTCCTTATCGTCCCTTCAATCCAGTCCAGGCCTGTGGGATGTATCATAGCAGTACTAGCCCCGGGAGGGATCAGCGAGCCTGGCCTGAAGCACCGCCAATCCAAACTGTGCATCCCTCACCGTCTGTACATCCAGGCAATAATACTTCATAAAGGTATGCAATGATGACCAAGTTGCCACCCACGCCACCGGTTATGCCAGGGTCAAATGAGTCTGCAATCCACTTGGCAATCTTTTCATATAAACAAGAAGGGTGAGGCTATCGCCTCCCTCACCCACCTGGAAATCGATGCCTTGGAGGCTGCCTCGCCTTTCCGTTGTCCGCCAAAAAGGCCCAACAAATGATCTGATTTCTGAAACGGCTCTATCCATTTCAAATCATGCCTTAGCACTCAAAGAACATCCAGTAAACGCAATTGAGGCTCTGCTGGTGCCGCCTCCGTCCATGAGAATACTGAGAGAATCACAGGCTGATTGAAAGCGTAGTTACTCACCTGCAACAAGTGTTCTCCAGAGAGAGCAGCAATCAGACCTCACATATGGGTGATGTTGGCACCGATGGAGCCCCGCACACAGCATTTCCCCAGCTTTCAAAGAAAGCCTTTGGGAATGCTACCAAGCATGCATGGTCCCCTTCTCACCCAAGGGTGCCATCTTGCTCAGTCAGATGACATAGCTTAGGCAAAAGACAAAAAGGTAAAGGAGGCAACTCCAAAGGGAGGAGAGAGGGGTCTGAGGACTGATTCCTGCTGTTCCTGGAGAGCACCTGTTACAGGTGAGTAACTACACTTTCTCCAGGAACATGCAGGAAGTCAGTTCTCACATATGGGACTCCCTAGCTCCAGGCTGCTGGGGCCCGAACCACAACAGCAGCAGCAGTGACCCAAGGGAGGTTATGACTTGCAGAAGGTGAGTCCCTACCAAGAGGCTCTACAGACCCCAGCGTCCAACATAACCATAACTCCGGTAGCCTGAACACTGAAGGGCTGGAGGACAGGAGTTGCCTATACACCGAGAATGCTTCTGATCACTGCCTGGCCAAAGGCACTGTGCCCTGCAGGGCTCACTCTCAAGGCAGTAGTGGGCTGCGAACGTATGCACTGAAGAACATGTGACGGCCTTACAGATTTCTTGGCAAAGCATAAACAACTGTTCATTCAGCCTTTTATAAGAGTTACAACATCTTACAGCAGGGGTCTCAAACTCAAATTGCTTTGAGGGCCAAATGAGGACTTGTAAAGTAACCCGCGGGCTGCATATGATGCGGGGCCTCATTTGCATAAATATTTGTATAATGTTACCATACAAAGCGCAGATGTTAATGATGCACATTTCCCAGAGCTGACATATTCCAGTTAATAAATTCAAAATAGATATTTTTCTACCTTTTGTGCATTTTTTTCAGTTGCAATTGTTCCAGCCACTTTCTTCTGGTTTCTTCGTGTCTTCTGCTAACTCTCCATCGTCTGCTGTCCATTTGTCCTTTCTTCTCTCTTCTAGTTTTTTTCCATTCTCTCTCTACATCTGCTTTAACATACTAATCTTTCTCCTTTTGCTCCTTCCTCATTCCTATTTCATCCACTCAAATTTTACCCCTCCATCCTCAATCCCCACTTACTCTCCCAATACCCGGCCAATTGTAGATTTTTCTTCCCTCCCACACAAAATATTTTTCCCCTCTCCATTTCACTCTCCCAGCCCCATCCCATTCTAATCCTCCCCCAACATCAGCTCCCTTCTAGTTCCAGCCCCACCCAGCATCCGCACACTTCTAGTCCCCGCATCAGCCCATTTCCAGTCCTATCCTAGCCCCACCATCAGCCCATTTCCTGTCCTAGCTCCCCACCACTAAGCCCATTTCCAGTCCTAGCAACCCCCCCAGTCCATTACCATTTCTAGCCCTCCCATAGCCCATTACCAGTCCTAACCCACCAATCAGCCCACCTCCAGCCCTAACCCCCATCTGCCCATTTCCAGTCCTAGCCCCCACCATAGCCCATTACCAGTCCTAACCCCCCCGCTGCCATTAGCCCACTTCCAGTCCTAACCCCCCATTACCCCATTTCAGTCTTAGCCCCACCACAGCTCATTACCAGTCCTAACTCCCCCCATCAGCCCACCTCCAGTCCTTCCTAACCCCCATCAGCCCATTTCCAGTCCTAACCCGCCCCCCATCAGCCCAAGTAAATAAAATAAAATAAAAAAATCCTGGCTTCTGCTGCTGCCACCGTGGCAGCAGCAGAATCAACTGTCAATTTTTTAAAAAACTGGCTTCTGCTGCTGCAGCCGTGGCAGCGGCAGAATCAGCTGTCCCGCGGCCCCTTCCCCTCTGCCCGGAAGAGCCCTGAGTCTGCTCCATCAGCGGAGGGCTTTTCAAGCCGCGAAGAGAGTATTTCCCTCTCGCGCAGCTTAAGCGTATTAACTTTTCAAGCCACACGAGAGGGAAATACTCTCTTCGCGGCTTGAAAAGCCCGCCGCTGATGGAGCAGACTCAGGGCTCTTCCGGACAGAGGGGAAGGGGCCGCGGGACAGCTGATTCTGCCGCTGCCACGGCTGCAGCAGCAGAAGCCAGTTTTTTTTTTTTTAATTGACAGTTGATTCTACCGCTGCTACGGCAGCGGCGGCAGCAGCAGAAGCCAGGGTTTTTTTTTTGTTTCCCTCCGTCGCGGGCCGCACAAAGCTCTCTCGCGGGCCGCGGGTTTGAGACCCCGGTCTTATAGTGACATTTCTCAGCTGATCTCAGATAAACACTTGCACCACACTCCAGTCTCAACGAAACTTCAATTGTGTGCTGGTTCACAACAATGATTAGCCACTGTACAACCGGGAGGTCTGAACATGGAAATTGATTGGTCGGTGTGTATGTAGATCAAATGGGCACAGACCAATCACAGCAGGCAATCTGGTTGTTGAATGGGTTCCACACTTGATAAAGATGGTTGATGGACTTTATCCGCATGCGCGGTGTTTTTGGAAACTTCAGCAAGACACAACAGCTTGTTGTTACAAAGCAGATAGAGAAACGTGGGCGGCATTTTTCAAAAGGTATCTAAGGGCATTGCCATTCTACTTTATTTTTATTTTTAATTGTATGAAGTATAAGATTGTGTTTTTGGGTGAAACGGAGATGAAAGTTTTATCATCTTGGTAATTTTGTTTCTCTAGACTTTAAGAATACATCTAAACACCCCTGAAGAACCCGCCATAGTGAAACGCGAGGCACCTGAATTATCGGCGTTGGGATTGTCATTTCTAAGAAGCAATAGGTGTGCTAGCGGGTTCTGTTGCTACATAACCTAGAAATTGGGTGAAAAAGAAACCATACCCATAAGCTAAGTACTCCTTTTTTAATTAATTTAAGATATAAAAGGGAGAAAAGAACAGCAGATCATTGATGTGAACCAGCACACAATTGAAGTTTCGTTGAGACTGGAGTGTGGTGCAAGTGTTTATGTTTTATGTTTATGTTTTATTGCATTTGATAAAAACCGCCTTTCATATACAGTCAAGGCGGTGCACAATTAAAATAATTCGTAAAAGGAGGCCAATGGCCAATTAAAAAGAAAGGAAATGTACAATTCTTCAAAAGGACAGAGATAGTAAAAGTAAGACGAGACATAGGGAGAGGATAATAGGGGGAGGGGAGAGGAGGAAGGAGGTTACACGAAAGGGGAAGGAACATCAAACGCTAGGGAAAACAGGTGGGTCTTCAGATTCTTTTTGAATATGTTGAAGTGTGGTTCCAAACGGAGGGGAGGGGGGAGGGCATTCCAAGCAGCGGGTCCAGCAAAAAAGAAGGCAGAGGAGCGTGTGGATTGCAGGTGAGCACGGGAAGGGGAAGGCAAGGTAAGGCGGTTAAGGTGAAAGGATCGAGGGGTGTGCCTGGGGGAGTGAAAGTAAATGAGATCCGTAAGATACTGTGGAGTGCTAGTGTGAAATGCTTTATGTACCAGGATGAGAAGTTTAAAGATGGCACGAAAGGGGACAGGCATCCAGTGGAGACGAAAAAGAAGGGGAGTGATATGGTCCCGAAGTGATGAGTGGGTGAGGAGGCGTGCCGCAGTGTTTTGAATACGTTGAAGACGAGAGAGTTGGTATTTAGGAAGACCGATAAATAGGGAGTTAGAAAAATCCACACGAGACATAACCAGAGATAGAACCAGAGTAGTGAGGGCAGAGGGGGAGAGGAAGGGACGAATAGAGCGAATTTGACGAAGGGAGAAGAAAGAGGTTTTAGTGATGTGAGAAATATGCGAACGAAAAGATAGATCAGAGTCGAAATATACACCCAGATAGCGGAATGTGGAGACGAGAGGGACGGGAGCACCAGAAAAGGAAGGAGCCATTGTGGGAGGAGGGCTGTTGTGAGAGAACCAGATAGCGAGAGTCTTAGTAAGATTTAGGTGGAGACAGTTAAGAGTTAACCTTTGTGACACAGCTGAGAGACAGGAGTCGAGAGTGGTGAGATCGGGACAAGTGGGCGAGGTGTGATGTAACAGGAGAATTATCTGAGATCAGCTGAGAAATGTCACTATAAGATGTTGTAACTCTTATAAAAGGCTGAATGAACAGTTGTTTATGCTTTGCTACTAAATAGTATTCATTCAGATACAATTAGACCCATAGTGTGTTGTGATAGTTACAGATTTCTTGCACCGGCACTGCGCGTAGGTTGGTCACCGATGTGGCCATAGCCCGCATGTGATGAGCAGTGATCCAGCGCTCCAGAGAGAGGCCAGCTCACTCATAACTGAGGGCAATGCAGTCCACCATCCAGGTGGACAGCGTTTGCTTGGTCACAGATAGCCCCAGTCTGCTGGGGTCATAGGAGATGAAAAGCCGAGGAGCTTTTCGATGGGCCTTGGTCCTCTGTAAATGAAGGGACAGGGCCCTCTTGCAATCTAGGGTATGTAAGATGACCTCCTCCCTGCCGGCGTGTGGCCGTGGGAAGAACTACCTCCTGATTGAGCGAGCGGACGTGAACACCATCAAGAATGCCACCTTCCAAGAGAGGTGTCTCAGGTAGCAGGTGGCCAAAGCCTTGAACAGTGGCCTAGTGAACTGGGAGAGCACCACATTGAGGTCCCATTCCGTTGCCAGAGGGCAGAGAGGGGGCTTGGAAAGCAGGAGGCCCCTGAGGAGTCTGAATACCAAAGGCTGGCCTGAGAGGGGCTTCCTCTCTATAGGGTGATGGTTAGCCACTATGACGCTAAGATGCACCCTCACCAAATTAGATTTCAAGCCCGAGTGTGAGAGGTGCAGCAAGTACTACAGCACGAGCTTTATCTGACAGGAGAATGGGTTCTCATTCCTCTCCACACACCAGACAGAGAACCTCCTCCAATTGAAGGCATAAACCCTTCTGGTGAATGGCTTCTGGGAGGCCAAGAGGATTTCCTCGACCTCGCCTGGGAGGTTGAAAGGGGCCAGTGCTACCCTTTTAGCAGCCACACTGTCAGTGTTAGGAACCCCAGGATGGAGCAGGGAACCCCCTCCCCCCCCCCGAGAAAAGAGGTCCGGGTCCCAGCCCAGTGATACTGGGGTTGCCACTGACTGGGAAAGCAGCAGGGGGAACCAGGGCTGCCTGGGCCACCTGGGTGCTATCAGAATTACTGAGGTATGCGCGCTCTGGATCTTGAAAAGGCACTGGCTATCAGAGGTGTCAGTGGGAATGCGTAAAGCAGGCCCTGTGACCAGGAGATCAGGAAGGCATCTGCCACCACCCTCCTATGGTGTGGCCGGGGAGAGAAGAATTTGGGCAGCTGTGAGTTGTCTGGAGAGGTGAACAGGTCCAGCCAGGGTCTCCCCCAGAGGCGGAAAAGCCTCCAAGCCACTTCTGGATACAGGTGCCACTCGTGAGGCTGAAGGACCCTGCTGAGGTTGTCCGCCAGGCAGTTGTCCTGGCCCAGTAAGTACACTGCCCTCATTAGGATATGGTGGCACATGGCAAAGGAATGGAGGGCCACTGCCTTCTGACAGAGGAAGTAAGAGCCCATAACCCCCCGCTTGTTCACAGAGAACATGGCAACCTGGATTGTTTGTCTGTATGAGGACCGGGAGGTTGCTCAAGAGATGCTGGAAGGCCTGAAGGGCCAGGAAGATGGCCCTGAACTTGAGGAGATTGATTTGCAGGAGGGATTCCTCTGGCGACCAGGTGCCCTAAGTACACTGGCCATCGCAATGTGTGCCTCAGCCCACAAGGGAGGCGTCTGTCGTCAAGACCCTCTGAGGGGTCGGTGCCTGGAAGGGCATCCCTACCCTGAGGTGATGTAGGGACTGCTACCAGGTGAGGGAGGCCGCCAGTTGGTGGGTGACCTTCACTCGGTCCCTCAGCCTGCCTGTTGCCTGCACCCACTGGGAACGGAGGTACCACTGGGCTTCCAGCATATGCATGTGGGCCAGAGGCATAACGTGAACTGTCAAGGCCATGTGGCCTAACAGGCGGAGGAATAGACGAGCCGGCACTGAACTGGAGCCCTGCACGTCCCTTACCAGTTGCATCAGGCGGTGGACTCTTTCCACAGGGAGAAAGGCCCTGACCCTCAGAGTGTCCAGCTGGGTTCCTATGAATTCCAGGTCTTGGGCCGGGGAGAGGCTGGACTTGGGGTAGTTGACAATGAACCCCAAAATAAGGCAGGGTATGGATAGTGACCCTTGTGGCCCGCCTTGTGCCCCGCTCCAGAGGTGTGCTGCCTCTGATGCGCCAATCGTCCAGGTAGGGGAAGACGTGGCCCCTTGGGGGCGCACATGGGCGGCTACAACTGCCAGGCATTTTGTAAAGCAGAGGCAAGGCCAAACGGCAGCACCCTGTACTAGTAGTGCTGCCCCCCCACCACAAATCTCAGGTAATGCCTGTGAGAGGGGTGGATCAGGATGTGGGTGTACGCATCATTGAGGTCTAAGAAGCAGAGCCAGTCTCCTTGGCAGAGGTAGGGCAGCAGTGTCCCAAGGGAGAGCATCTTGAACTTTTCCCTCACCAGGAACTTCTTCAAGTTGCACAGGAACAGGATGGGCCGGAGGTCCCCTGTTCTTTTTGGGACAAGGAAATACCTTGAGTAGAACCCCTTTCCCCAGAGGTAATGGCGTACAGGTTCCACCGCCCTTTGCCTGAGCAAGGCCTGCGAGTTCTGTGGCGAGCAAGGCCTGGTGGAGGAGAGGCTGTGGTGGCTCTCCTAGGAAGAAGTCTGGAGGGTTTTGCTGCAGATGGAAGTAGTACCCCTCCAGCACCATCCGCAGAACCCACTCGTCTGTGGTGATGCTGGCACATCTGTGGGAGAAAGAGGCCAGCCGACCCCCTGTGGGCTGAGATGGGACTCCTGGGGGAGGGGAGGCCCAGCCCAGGGAGCCAAAAGCTCCCCTCCGGTTGGGTGGGAGCTGGTGTCTGGGGCTTGGGAGCTTTGGGCTTCCTAGGTCCGTGTCCCTGGCCTTTTTGCTGTGAGGCCTGATGAGGCTGCCCCGGAGTAAGGCTGGTAGTGGCCAGCCTGGGAGTAGCCCTTCTTCCTCAGGAAAAGGGGCTTTTTCCCAAAGGATGTTTTCCTTGAGAGCTGAGGTTTTTTTGGACAGCCTCTGCAGGGTCACTACCTTGGCCTCAATTTCTGCAGCCTTATCAGACATCAGTTTCCCGAATAGGTTCGCCCCAATGCAGGGAACATCCAGAAGCTTTTCCTGTACCCACTGTTTGAGGTCCGAGGTCTGTAGCCATGCTTGGAGCCGGGTGCCGATGCCAGCGGCCGCAACCCTGGCCGCAGACTCGAACCCATTGTAGGCGGCCCGGGAAAGGAATTTGGAACAATCCCGGATGACTACTGTTAGGGACTGGAACCATTGAATAGGTTCCCTGGCGAGGCCAGCCGAGAACCCCGAGAGTTCCTGTATCAGGCAATTAAGGTATGCCTGTATTTGGCATCCAAGCATGGTGCCCTGGTAGCACTTGCGCCCCATGGTGTCAAGAGCCCGGTCCTCCCTGCCAGGGGGAACAGAAGAGTAGGTCTTTTCACTCTTCAGTTTTTGCATGGAGGACTCAACCACCATTGAGTTGTGGGGGAGTTGTGGCGTATGGAATCCAGGGCCCTTCCGGAAGTGATAGATGGCATCCAGGCGACGACTGGAGCACCGGTACAGAGGCCAGGAACTCCCACATCCGGAGTAGCAATCTCTCGAGGAAGGGTGCAACTGGCACCATGAAAGTCTCCTTAGGAGGGGACTCATATTGTAGGATATCGAGCTCCTTGGTGTGAGGGTCCTCCTCCGACTCCGTATGGATCAAAAGAGCCCGGGCCATGTCACGAACAAAGTCGTGAAAGGCCACGTCCTCAGGCGGGAGTGGTGCCGAGAATCCGGGGTAGATGGCTCGGAGGGACATCCCGGTGTCAGGAAGTCTCCGGGGAGGCCTCGTCCTCGGTCTCCAAGTCGGAACCAGAGGGCATCAAGGAGTCAGCCCTGGGTGGGGCTCCGAAGAACCGAGCCACCCCCCCCCCCCACCCCAAGGACCTGGGGTTGGACTCTCTGAAACTCGCTGGAGAGGACTGGAACCCCAAGGAGCGTGTGTGATTCAACATCTAGGACTTACCTGAGGCCGATGGCGCTCTGTGCCCAGTTAGACTCCCGGAGACTCCCCCGAGGCCGGGGGGGCCCAGTATTGGGGCCAATGATGCCGGGGGGCCCGACATCAATGCCTGCTGCAAGGCCAATATGGAGGAGAGGCTCTGCTCCACGGCCACCATGCAGAACTCGAGGCCCAAAGGCTGTGCAGCACTCGGCATGGACACTGAAAGCCTCGGATCCGACACCGTCACTCCAGAGAGTGCATCCTCGAAGAGGACTATAGATTCACGGGTCCTGGTGGGGTTTCTGCCGGCCGAGGACTTCTGTCATGAGACTTTCTGACGGCACTACTCGGAGTTGCCCGAGTCCCAGTCGAGGGATCTGCCAGGTTTGATCAGAGACAACTCTTTTGGAACTTTCTTCTTTTTGGGAGGATCTGGGGACGCACCTGGACCTCTCGCGAAGGGCTGGCTTCGGGGCTCAGCAATGGGGAAACTGGGGCAGAGTCAAACCTTGGTAAAAGCTTCACCTGCAACTCAGATCACTTCCTGTTGGTTTTAGGGGTCACAGCCTGGCACCAGTCGCAGGTGGCATTGTCGTGGTCCGGACGAGGCAAGGGAAGCAGTAGTCATGAGTGTCAGTGACTGAGATAGTCTGACTGTAGCAGTCTCATTTCTTGAACGTACCGGGAGTCATGGTGGGAGCACACCCGGCTGGGGTCGAGGACCCCCGGATAAGAAATGTCGTGAAGGCCGGTTGAGGTGGAACCTCAAGGAAAGCCGTGATCAGCACTGGAGGTGCCACATCGAGGTGGGAAGGGAACCGGTATGCAAACTGTACAATGGAAAGGATTAAAGAACTTTTTCTGGGAGAGTAGAGGAACACGTCCGTAGAGCTCCACGGAAAAAAGGATGAAAGGGCCTAGAGTCACCCTCTCAGCAACCATGCTGTCAGCGACAGGGTCCCCATGTTGGAGTGCAGAAGAGAACCCCCCTCCTGAGACAGGAGTCCCAAGGCGGTACCCAAGGGAATGTGGGTCTCCACCGTCAACCGGAGGAGCAGCGGGAACCACGGTGGCCGGGGCCACCGAGGAGCTATCAGGATAAACGAGGCCCTGTCGTGGAGGGTCCTGAACAAGGTCCTGGCGATCAGCGGCGTGGGAGGGAAGGCATACATGAGGCCTCCCGACCATGAGACAAGGAACACGTCCGCTGCCACCCTGGAGGGGTGGGCCTGTCGGAAACAGAAGCAAGGCAAATAAAATTTGTCAGGGCTGGAGAACAGGTCCATCACAAGCTCCCCCCAGAGCTGGAAAAGGCAGCTGGCTACCCTGGGGTCCAGCTGCCCGCTCGTGCTGCTGGAAGACTCTGCTCAGCCTGTCTGCCAGAAGGTTGTCCTGGGCTGGAAGGTACACTGCCTGCAGAAGGATACCCTGTTGGATTGCATATGAGTAGAGGACCAGTGTCTACTGACAAAGAGTGCAAGACCCCGTGCCCCCCTGTTTGTTCATGTAGAAAATCGCCACCTGGTTGTCTGTCTGGACCAGCACCGGCTAGTGGCGCAGGTAGTGGCAGAAAGTGTATGGCCTGCAACTCTAGGAGGGCTCTTGTCTGGTGACCAGTTGCCCTGGGTGTGGAGCTCCCCGCAGTGGGCTCCCCAGCCGAGCAGGGAGGCGTCCGTGATGAGAACCCTTGAGGGGCTCGGGGCCTGAAAAGACATGCCCGCCTCAAGATGCTGGAGAGATTGCCACCAGGAGTAAACTAAACGTTTTTCTCCTGAAGCTTACTCTGCTAGGTAATAGCGTTCCTGTTTTACTTTTTAGTGGTTTGCCTTGGTTTTACAGTATATTGAGTCATTATACATATTCCTTTGACATTGCACTCTTCACTTTATTTGTCTTAAGGTCTGTTTTATTATTATCGTTTTAACTTGGTGATAGATCCTCTATAAGTCTTTTGTACACACTGCATGTCTGGATCAGTCACGTCGGCGCTCATAAAACAACTCTTCCTTCTCTGCCCGTATTCATTTGAATAATTTTGAATTGTATAAAAAGTGAGGGTCCTTGTGATATCGGGCACGAGGGACATAGAGCGTGTATTCGAGCCGCAGCACTTAAAGTACAATCTGGACTAGTATCTGGAAAGGGCAGCCAGCGTTTACTTTATTATATTCAAAGCCGTTCTAATGGTAACTTGAAGAAAAAAATACACATCATAACCGGGACAACAATATAACAGAGCTGAAGATCTTGGCGCAATATAAATATGAGCCACTAAGAGTCTGTGTAGACTACTGACATGGATAAAACCTTTTTCATAATTATTGCACAGATGGTGAAGCTCCATCCTGTCAATAGTGGAAAGCAGATTATTCCTCGTGCAGAAAATGGGAGAAAACAAGCAGCAGCGAGGCTGGCAATTTAATGTTTCATTTCCTCCTAATTCTCCCCTTTTAAAGATCTCGGGGACACGCGGTTTGTTCCGTGGAGATTTACATATTAGTTTCTCAAGCACCTCTGTGTTTTTAGTTCCCTAGACACGTTTTTTTAATAGGGAGGTTTTTATAATTACATCTCTTATCTCACGAGTATTGCATGTGCTTGTTGACATGAATCATTTTTAATATCGGGAGTGCTAGGACTCGCACATTTTATGTTTAATTTATATTTAATGTTGATTCCCTGGATGTTTTCTCCTTTTAAGCAATGTCAGTTTCACTAGTAGTTCTCTAATCGATTCTTTCCATTATCACCCTCTCTCCAGATAATTGGACGGTTAACACATTGCTGTGACGGCGCTACAATCCTTAGCACAAGATCGCGTCTACAGTTTAAGAGACTCATTCTGGTACAGTCAGCAGCGCCTTAGTCCACTGACATCAGCTTTTAATTCCTATGGTGTTTCTCATAGTGCAGTATTAGCACAATAGTAGTCCGTTTTTATAATCCTGAATGTCCCAGTTACATGTAGGGGCTTGTTTACAAAGCCGCGGTAGTGGTTCGCGATCGCGATCGCAGCCGCGGCCCCATTGAAATCAATGGGGCTGCGGCTCCGATTACGATCGCAAACCGCTACCGCGGCTTTGTAAACAAGCCCCATAGTTTTTATATACTATTTTTAATTTGGCTGTGATAGTTTTTAACCTTATGAGTTTTTTACATCGCGGTGACAACACAGTGTTCAATTTTACTATTTCTCCCATACAATATGAGCCCAACACCTGTTACACCCCCTACAGTTTTAAGTCTGTATAGAGATTAGTCATCTCCTCATTCAGTGTTTTACTTATTGGATTTTTATTAGAACATTTTTACAGTTGAGACTTTGGCTATTTGCCTCTCTTAACCCTACCACATGATGACCTGCTGATGGTGTTTGTTTGGGTGAGTAAAATTATAATTATGGATATTTTTCTTTACTTTATGTTTTTTCATTTATTCATTGGTTTTAAGTTGCCTTCTGCCCTACGTTGTGTTTTTTTTTAAGATATTGTTTAATGTTTTAAATGTTCTTGTACATGCTCTTTCTACTATGGTTCCACTCATGCCTGCACTATATTTGTTATTGGGTACATTATATCTGTAATTAAAGGAGTTTATATGCTTATTAATAATTTGTATATATGTTCTTATTTATTTATTTACTTAACTTTGAGTGACATGAGATTAAGATATGTTAATGTTTAGCACCATGCCCGGTGAGCTTCATATAGGTTGATGTTATTTCTCCTTTTTTAATGTTTTTATTATGATTTTAACATATTGTGTTTATTATATGTTTGTGAGTGATTTTAACCCCCTGAGGAAGGCAATCTGCCGAAACGCGTTGGGGATTACCAATAAAGCCTCTGTGTCCTCACCACTCTTGCTCCTTGTGTTTCCTCGAGATTGCCACCAGACCAGGGAATCCAGTTGACGGGTTACAGAGACTGTATCTCAGAGGTGACCCGTGGCCTGAGACCCGGGTCCCGGAGACACCACTGCGCCGCCCTCATGTGGAGGCAAGCATTCGTGGTGACCTGGACCGTGGAGGCCATGTGCCCGAGGAGTCACAGAAGAAGCCGAGCGGGCACCGAGGGGCGGCACTGTATGTCCCATGCCAGAGTCCTGAAATGGTCGGCTCGGTCCCTGGGCAAGAAGGTCTTTGACAGGAAGATGTCGAGCTTTACCCCGATGAACTCCAGGCATTCTGCCAGAAGGGGATGAGATTTGGGGTAGTTTATGACAAACCAAAAGTGCTGCAGGACCTGGATGGTGCGTGCGGTGGCCAGCTGCACCCCTGAGGCCGTGCCTCCCTTTATAAGCCAGTTGTCCAGGCAGGGAAAGACAAAGACCCCCTGGAGGTGGAGGAAGGCAGCCACGACTGCAAGGCATTTTGTGAAAACTCTTGGGGCGGAAGCTGGGCCAAAGAGGAACACCCTATATTGAAAATGCGTGCCCCCCACTACAAACCGCAGGTACTGCCTATGGTGGGGGTAGACGAGGATGTGCAAATAAGTATCCTTAAGGAGCATAGTCAATCTCCCTGCTGGAGGTATGTCAGCAATGTTCCAAGGGAGAGCATCTTGAACTTCTCCCTCACCAGGAATTTGTTGAGGTTGCACAGGTCCTTTTGGGCACGAGGAAGTACCTGGAGTAGAACCCCTTGCTCTTGAGATGGTGGGGCACCTGCTACACCTCTTTGTCCTCGAGAAGACCTGCCAACTCCTTCAGTAGAAGGTCCCAGTGAAGGGAAGACTTGAGGGGCTCTCCCGGAAAGTAAGGGGGAGGCATCTGAGTGAATGTGGAGGAGGTAACCCTCCTTGACTACCCAAAGAGCCCAGGAGTAAGTGGTGATGGTCAACCACCTCTGGGAGGGCCAGAGGTCCCCCGGTGGGCTGCTGATCTCCTTGGGGCAGATAGGCTATACTCAAGGAGTCAAAAGGTCCCCCCTGGCTGGGTCGGAGCCAGTGCCTGAGGTTTTGGAGACTTCTGCTTTCAAGGGACATGCCTGCTGACCCTGTTAGAGAGCTGGGCAGGCCTGAAAGGTGGGTAATTTCTCTCCAGCTCAGCAGCCTTGTTGGTCATGGGTTTGACGAAGAGGTTCTGTCCTTGGCAGGGGACATCGACCAATTTGTCCTGAACTCACTGCTCAAGGTCGGATGACTGTAGCCAAGCTTGGTGGCATGCACCGATGCCTGCCGCCGCTACTCGAGCTTCCAAGTCAAACCCGTCATAGGCCGCTCGAGACATGAATTTGAAGCATTCACAGACTGCCTTGGCCAGATTCTTGAACCGCTGCAAGGGTGCCTTGGAGCGACCATCTGAGAACCCGGTGAGTTCCTTTGCCAGGTCTTTCAGGTACATGCCCATGTACAGCTGGTAGGCCTGGATACAACCAATGAGCATTCAGCCCTGGTAGCACTTTCTGCTGAGGGCATCCAGGGGGCAGGCCTCCCTGCCGGGGGGCACTGAGGAGTGCGTTTTCTGGCTTTTCAGCTGACGCATGGCCGACTCCACCACCATGGAGTGATGCGGCAGCTGTGACTTCTGGAAGGTTGGGCTCTGGCGGACTTAGTACATCAAGTTGAGCCATTTTCTCATCACCAGTACCAAAGCCGGTGTCTCCCACATCCAAAACATCAGCCGATCCAGAATGGGAGGAATGGGCACCATGAGCAAATCCCTTGGACGAGCCTCATACTGGAAGATTTCCAACTCATCCGCCTGAAGGTCCTCCTCCAACTCAGTGGGGAATGCCTGGGACTTTGACATATCCTTGACGAAGTCAAAGAAGTCCATGTCCTCTGGTGGGGACGGCCGTTGAGTCTCTGAAACGGGAGAGTCAGATGAGAAGTCATGGTGTCGATGGGTATCGGGGGACTCCTCATCCTCCATTTCCCACTCGGAGTAGTCCGTTGAGGACTCGTATGAGGGTTGCTCCTGCCAGCGCAGAGCATACTCACTGGGGATGACTGCAGTCCTGTCAAGTGGGACTCAGATCGCTACCCCAGCCGAGGATCAGTTCAGCCTCCACTAAACCTTTCCCGCAGACCTGCATGTGTGAACTAGGAAGACAGAAAATAGCGCACCAGTTCCTGTATATGCCTGAATGCCCTATTCCACTTTTGGGCCGAGATATGCTTGCTAAGCTCCAGGCACAGATACCCTTTGCTGAAGGGGGAGAAATGGATTGATGGTGCTGACTGTTCCCCGAGAAGAAGAGTAGCGGTTCTATAGTACGTCTCCAGCCAAGACACTTAGCTCCTGAATACCCACCAACCTCTCAGCTCCACCTGCAGTATGGGCAGAAGATATCCACCTGGCCTAGCGAAGAACATAGCCCCTGTTATCATCACCCTCAAGCCAGGAGCGGAACCAGTGCATGTGAAGCAGTATCCTCTTCCCCGACCAGCCATTGAGGGTATCCACTGCCATTTAATGAAACTGCTGAAGTATGGACTTCTCAAGGAGTGCCAGTCACCTTGGAACACCCCCCTTCTCCCAGTCAAGAAACCTGGGACAGGGGATTACCGCCCAGTACCAGAGGTTACTCATTTCACTGTCCTGAACCTGAAAGAGGCCTTCTTCTGTATACACCTAGCCCCTACCAGTCAACTTGTGTTTGCTTTTGAATGGCAAGACCCCACAACAGGAAGGCAGGGCCAACGCACCTGGACTTGATTATCCCAAGAACTCAAGGCTTCACCCACTCTTTTCAGTGCTGCTTTAAATCAGGATCTTTCAAGCTACTATGTGAACCCAGGACACAGGGTTCTTCTTCAGTATGTGAATGACCGCCAACTCCAAACAGTGAATGTCTACAAGCCACCAGTGAACTCTTGCACCTCTCAATGAGGCTGGATACAAAATCTCAAGAGCCAAAGCGCGATTATGTCAAACAAGTTAAATATCTGGGATTCCAGTTGTCCAGCGGAATTCGACACCTGGGACCAGAACACAAAGAAGCTGTATGCAGTATTCCCACTCCAGCCACCAGGAGGCAAGTGAGAGCCTTCTTGGGTGCCGCAGGGTACTGTCGTATATGGATCCCCCATTTTGCGCTGCTAGCAAAACCCTTGTATCAAGCTATCAAAGGAATGGAAAAGTCTCCATTGGAATGGGGACTTGAATGGGATGCAGCTTTTCGATCTTTGAAAAAACGCTCTGATGTGATGTTAGCACCAGCTCTGGGTCTACCAGATGTCCAGAATACCTTTCAGTCCAGGAGTCACAAGGAACTGTTCTAGGAGTGTTGACTCAATCGCTTGGATCTGGGCAACGGCCAGTAGCCTATCTGTCAAAACAATTGGATGTAGCTGCAAAAGGCTGGCCCCCTTGTTTGAGAGCTGTTGCAGCTACAGCCCTCCTAGTGAGCAAAGCTGACAAGCTCACCCCGGGACAAAATCTTCAAGTTACTGTACTGCACTTTGTTCTGACCCTCATGGAACACAAAGGAAGTTTTTGGCTCACGCATTCACGGATGTTGTACAATTGATGGTCAGTCAAGCTCTGAATCCTGCTGCGTTGTTACCAGTTGGTCTTGACCCCCCCTGATCATGACTGTCTAGAAACTATGGACACTGTATTCTCAAGTCGCCTGGATTTGACTGCTGTTCCTTTGGAGAACCCTGAACGGACTTTCTTTGTAGATGGAAGCAGCCCTATCATCATTAATGGACATTGTTGTGCCGGATATGCAGTGGTGACCCTTGATCTGGTAGTTGAGTCCACAGCTCTGGCCCTCAGTTATCTAACCTTTGCCAAGAAGTTCACCTGAAGTAGCTCCAGTTCTGAGTTCTTCCTATAGACCTTCTCAGGATATGTTTAGCCCCTACTAAGTCTTTAGGAGTTTCCCCTTTTGAGATTCTGTATAGGCGACCGCCGCCTATGGTACAAGGAACAAAAGGAGATATGAAACAGATTGGATCTGAAATTACTAGGCAAGAACTATTGGTTTTAAGTTCTGTTTTGCAGAGTCTTCAGCTGCCCATCAACCTCTACATCCTCTCAAACCTGGGGTCTCGGTGTGGATCACAGAGCGGAGAAGGACACCGCATTGAAAGGGACCTTAATAACCCCAACAGCAGTTAAAGTTGCAGAGCTTGAACCTTGGATCCATCACAGTCAAGTAAAGCCAGCAGCCGCTCCTGCACTTGGTCATTGAATTTCCGTAAATGCGTAAATGACCCTGCAACTCCATTGCAGCTCACTTTGCGACGACAACCACTACTGTAAGAGACTAAGAATCTACAACCCTTACTCTCCCCCCTTGTGCAGCCTGCATCACTACTACTCAGACTGGAATAAAGATTACTCGTCTAAGCCAGAGGTTTTATAATGCCACCACTAGAAAGACGTCCTGGTGGTCAGGTGTAAACGCTCCTGAACATTGTTTAGCACTGGATTATTTATTAGCAGCTGAAGGTGGTGTATATGGAAAATTGAATTTAACTAACCGTTGTTTGCAGATTGATAATGAAAGCCAAGTTGTCGAAGACATAGCCGAACAGATGCAGAAGCAAGAAATGGCGTGGACTGGAGCTTGATGGATGGTTTGGTTCCATGTTTTCAGGACAGGGTGACCTGAAAACTCATGTGTTAGTTGTATTATTAATATTGGCTGTGTGCTTGTTTCTCCTATGTCTCCTATCCCTTTGCTTGCACACTATAACCTCAGTTATTGATAGCACTGTGAAGCGGCAGACAGCAACTAAAGTGTTGGCTATGTGATAATATTACCCTATATACCCCAAGATGATGCTGTTACACAAGTATAATATGTGATTTAATTCCCACCCTTTCTAACTTGCGGGTGAGAATAATCAAAGGGGGGAATGTGGTAGGCGATGGCCTATATAGATGTGAAAGGCCTGTAAGATAGGCCTGGATTCTAACCCCCACCTTCCTGTTAAAGAATTAAAAGTAAGAAAAATCAGTTTATGACAAAGCTTGCATAATACTTCCATACTAAATGGATACTGTTGCATTCCTCGAGCTAGATATGACCTTGCAGTAGAAGTGTAATCATAACATAGAACTGTGCCTTTGTTAGACTAGTCTGAGAAGGGTGAAAAGGGAGCAATAGCCCAGTGAGGGTCCCCGATTGGATAGGTGCAGGGGGCGTTGGGACCAATAGAAAGTCTGCCTGTATCAAACTGTGAAGCTTGTATATAAGGAAGTTGTTCCTGTTCGCCATTGCTCAGTTCTTTGATGCTTGGGCCATGTGCACATTAAACTTGGCTTGGATCCTTGAACTGACTCCGGGTATTATTTGTTGCATGCTATCAGTGCTGCCACAGCGCAAAAACGGCAGGAAAGAATGAAAATTACAAAAATAGACCTTAACGTGACGCCAAGGCAACGAGGTCGGAGACAGGAAGAGTACCAGTGAGATACCAGAGATGAGTATGAAACTCGGAGAGAGAAAAAAAAATCAACTTTTTCCGGGGACAAACCAGACAAATGTCTGAAGGGCTTCGCGGAAAAAAGGAGACTGAGCAAGATGGCACCCTTGGGCAAGAAGGGGACCACGCATGTGTGGAGGCATCTCCCAAAGGCTTTCTTTGAAAGCTGGGGGGATGCTTCCACAAAGGTTCCGTCGGTGCCGATGTCACCCTTTTGGGAGAACTGACTTCCTGCTTGTTCCTGGAGAATGTTCTGCACGGGTCTCCATTGGTGCCGACGTCACCCATATTTGAGGACTGACTTCCTGCTTGTTCCTAGAGAAATGCCAAGACCACCTTGGGCAAAAAAGAGGGTACCAGCCTCCACATCACCTTCTTCTTTTACATAAAGAGAAGCGGTTTGCAATATGACAATGCCTACAGCTCCAAGATTCCTCTAGCAGAACAGATTGCCACTAGGATCACCACCTTCAAAGTGGTGATCTCGCCGGTGGTCTCACTTGCTTCACCACACTAAGGAAACATCCGACATCTAAGTGGGTTGCCAGGGACACCCCATGGATCCTTCTGTGAGAGCAGATTAGTGCCACCACCTGCAATCAAAGCAAATTACATGCCAGGCCTTTCTCCAATCCTGCCTGCAGAAAAGCCAGCACATCGGGCACGAATGCTGATAATGGTCTACAATCATGCACCGAGCATCTGTCTTCAAATACTTGCCACACTCAGACATACGGCAGTGAAGTGAAGTGTTTACGCGCCTTCAACAAAGTTTCAATCACGGAGACCAAGAATCATCTCTTCCTTAACTGAGCCCTCTCAAGAGCCAGGCCGTAAGAAAGAATCAATCTACCTCACACATCAGAAAGGGATCCTGTGAGAATAGGTTGGTGCAGGCTAGCAGCCGCCATAGTCAGTCCACCGTCAACCTTACCAGATCAGCATACAATGGCCTTTGCAGCCAAACTGGCACCTCTAAGATCACCAGCATCCAAAGCATAGCTTCTTACCTCTAACAGGTGTTCTCCAGAGACAGCAGGGAATCGGTCCTCACATATGAATTACAGCATCGATGGAGCCAGCACAGTAATCACTTTTCAAGTTGAAAACTCACCTCTTCGCTGCCACTTTCAGATCCTGACTCACCTGATCTCCTTTGTGTTTCCTTACCAATTCCTCAACTTCATCCCATGTCTACAGCTACTATATTGTCTGTCTTGACTAAACTGTAAGCTCTGATGATCAGGGATCGTTTTTTACATGTGTCTATGCAGTGCTGCATACGTCTTGTAGCACTATACAAATTTTCAGTAATAGTAGTAGAACTTTCAAAGAAGGCCTTTGGGAGTTACACCTGTCATAAGGTGGATCAGACAGAGCCTATGGAAATAGGAAAAACTGAGCAGAACAGTTCTAATAATGACAGGCTAGAGCAGCACAGGGAGCAGAGTTGCTATAAGCAACGTACACAAACTGAATTACCAGGTGTGAGAGCACGCCCAAGCAGTAGGTTACCTCACAGCCTATTAGGTAATGAGGGACAGCTGGGAGGAGGCGGGGCTCAAGGAAACACCAAGAGTGAAGCAGTTAAAATTCACTCACCGGAGGTTAGTCAGAGCCGATTGCAGAGCCGATTGGAGAGCTGATCAGAGAGCTGGACAGGGAGCCAGAGCTTCACACGGAGTCTTACACAAAGTTCTAGAGGAAGAAACCCAGGAGAGAATACCAGGGATTTGCTTCAGAGAGCAGTGCACAACTGAACAAAAGCCCAGTGGACTTTGCCACGAAGGTATTTCTGGAACCAGGCTGAGAAAAGCTGTGGGAAAGAACCTTCCTAGTAACAGGTACAAGGAGGGCAAGAGTTTTTATCTTGAGGATACTTTTCTGCCCAAACGAAAGCAGAAAGAGAAAGGCAGTGAGAGGCTTTCATCTTGGCAAAGCTCCGTTAAGTTCCCTGTACCCAAAAGCTCCATGAGAACTAAGCCAGAAGGTAGGCTTATTCCTTCTAGTATAAGGGAAGCTGAAAGTAAGAGTTTTACCTACACTTATCCAAGAGTGTGTGGCTCTCAGGAAGGAAACTCTACTGTGTGTGGTAACCTCCCATTTTACTCTAGCAGAGAGGAGGAGGGGAGCTCTCTTAACCGAGAAGAGGGACTGTTTAAAAATAGCCTAAGTTGCAATCCTAGGGAGTTTAGCGCCGAAGAAGGATGTGAAGAAATGCAGTGTGATTTCTGTGAGGAAACATCTTCTGAGTCTTGCATGGATTGTACGTTAATAATTTCTGATGAGATTTCTTCATTGTGCTGAAGTGGCTACAGAAATTCTGTTTAAGGAAAACAGCAGGGAAGAAACTTGCTTGTTTAAGAAAAAGGACTGTTTGAATTACCTTTTGTTTATTGCCAAGCTGAAGATACAAGCATTTATTTTGTTCCAGTAGTTTACCTTTATTTATACCAGAAGTATGTTTTTTGTCTTTTGTTCCAATGTGCTGAAAATTCACCCGGGAAGGGAAAATAAAAGTCCTCTCTTTAAGCCTTGCTATTCGTCTACAACTACATTCTTATATTAGCTTGTGGGACTACAGTTCCCAGGGGGCATTTCAATACCTTCTTGATACCAACCCCCGCTGTTTAAGAAGAGGCCCCACTATAGCTCCCATGCTTTTAGCCTCTGGGAACCTATAGGTGGGTGACACACCACACATGCATGGTCACCTTCCCACCCAAGGATGCCATCTTATCTGAGTATGATGACATAGCTTAAACAAACATTAAAAAAGAAAACAACTTCACGAGAAGGAGGGAGAGTTTTGAGGACTGATTCCTCCTGTCCCCGGAGATCACCTGTTACAGTTGAGTAACAAACTGCACTTTAGAAACAGAAACATAGAAATATGATGACAGAAAAAGACCACATGGCCTATCTAGTCTGTCCTTCCATATCAACAACTACAACAGTCCCCTTTTTACCTTTAGAGATCCTCTGTTTGTCCCATGCTTTTCTGAATTCAGTTACTGTCCTCATCTCTACCACCTCCACTGGGAGACTATTCCATGGATCCACTACTCCGTAAAGAAATATTTCCACATATCACTCCTGAATCTATCTCCCTTCACCCTCATCCCATGTCCCCTCGTAGCAGAACTTGCTTTCAACTGAAAGAGGCTCTCTCCCTGAACATTTATGCCACGGAGGTATTTAAACATCTCAATCATATCACCTCTATCCCGCCTTTCCTCTAAGGTGTACATATTAGATCCTTCAGTCTGTCCTCATATGCTTTATAATGAAGACCACTAATCATTTTAGTAGCCACCCTCTGCACCGATTCCATCCTGTTCATATCCTTTTGAAGGTGCAGTCTTCAGAATTGCACACTATACTCCAAATGAGGTTGCACCAAAGACTTATACAGAGGCATTATCACCAATGTTCCCTCTAATTTTCTGTAGGCTGTGTGCGCATAAAATATCAGCTGTGCAGCTTTTGAAGGAAGGTTAAATTTTTGTGCACAACATAACGACACTCGTAGTTATATACTTTACAATTTGACTACATGTCAAAATACAGTATGTACACCACATTGATTGCACTAGAAAATATTGTACAAATTGTGAAAACCGTAAATACACAACAACTTTTCAATTTTAAGATGTCTGTGTTGTTTTCTATCAGAATCAGAACCGTAATTTTTGTGCGCTCTGTTGTAAAGTATGTGCGCTCGCTCAGCAAGGTGTGTGCGCGCGCACACGCGCACAGCTTAGAGGGAACAGTGATTATCACCTCCTTTTTTCTGCTAGCCATTCCTCTCCGTATGCACCCAAGCATCCTTCTAGCTTTTGCCGTCACCTTTTCTACCTGTTTAGCTACTTTAAGATCATCAGACACAACCACACCTAGGTCCCGCTCTTCTTTAGTGGACAAAAGTACTTCACCCCCTATACTATATTGCTCCCTTGGATTGCTGCAGCCCAAATGCATGACCTTACATTTTTTAACATTAAATCCCAGCTGCCAAATTCTAGACCATTCTTCAAGCTTAGCTAGATCCCTCCTCATGTTATCTACATCTTCCTGGGTGTCTACTCTATTGCAGATTTTGGTATCATCCGCAAAGAGGCAAACCTTACCCGACAGCCCTTCCGCTATATCACTAACAAAGATGTTAAAAAGAATTGGACCAAGGACAGATCACTGGGGCACACCACTGGTAGCATCCTTCTCCTCAGAGTGAGCTCCATTTACTTGTACTCTCTGTCGCCTCCCACCCAACCAATTTCTAACCTAAGCAATAACTTTAGGGTCCATCCCTTGGGTGCTCAGTTTGTTTATAAGTCGCCTGTGAGGAACAGTGTCAAAGGCTTTACTGAAATCTAAATACACCACATCTAGAGCTCTCCCTCGGTCCAACTCCCTGGTCACCCAGTCAAAGAAATCAATCAGATTTGTCTGACAAGACCTGCCTCTGGTGAATCCATGCTGCCTCGGATCCTGTAATCCGCTGGACTCCAGAAACCTCACTATTTTCTCTTTCAGCAGCATTTCCAATAATTTACTCACCACCGAAGTTAAACTAACCGGCCTGTAGTTTTCAACCACATCCTTACTTCCGCTTTTGTGTAAAGGTACCACATGAGCCTCTCTCCAGTCCTTTGGCACCACTCCCGACTCCAACGAGGCATTGAAAAGGTCAGTCAGTGGAGTTGCTAGAACGTCCCCAAGTTCCCTCAGTATTCTAGGGTGTATCCCATCCGGTCCCATCGCTTTGTCTACTTTAAGTTGAGCTAGTTTCTCACGAACACAGTCTTCTGAAAATTGTTCAAGATGTCCCTCGCTTCTCTTCCTATTTGTGGGTGTTTTCTGAGGTCCTGCTCCTGGTTCTTCATCTGTGAACACTGAACAAAAATATTTGTTAAGCAATTCCGCTTTATCCTTATCAGCTTCTACATATTCCTCCCCTGCACCCTTGAGTCTGACAATACCACTTTTGCCCTTCCTCTTCTAATATATCTGAAAAATGTCTTATCCCCGGGAACAAGCAGGAATTCAGTCCTCACATATGGGATTGCACAGAAAAAACCTGTAAAAAGCCACGGGCGACCGAAAAATGGTGATCCGTGAATGGCTGCAGGGAGCGATGAATGACCTCAAGTCCTGAGATGCAACTCCCACGCAAGGATGGAATCACCTCTCTGGTAGCCTGGAAGTAAGGCCCGGAGGTAAGGGGTTGCACTAATCCACAAAGAGATTATGGAGTACTGTCTGGCCAAAGGTGCTGTCATGCCATGAGCTCTCCTCCAGGCAGTAATGAGCTGCAAAACGTATGGACCAAGGCCCAGGTGGCAGACTTGCATATGTCCTGCAGAGGAACAGAGTGCAGATGTGCCACTGAGGCCTCCATGGCGTGAACATTATGGGCGGTGACATGATGCTTCAGAGAGAGTCCAGCCTGCTTGTAGATAAAGGAAATGCAGTTCACCACCCTGGTGTATAGGGTGCACTTAGAGATGGCAATGCTGAGCTTGTTCGGATCAGAGGAGACAAACAGTTGTGATAAGCGGCAGTGGGCCTTTGTCCACTCATGGTAGAAGGCCAGTGCCCTCTTACATTCAATGGTATGAAGGGAGGCCTCCGCGTGAGACGCATGAAGTCTAGGAAAAAAGGTGGGGAGAACCACCTCCTGGTTGAGATGAAAAGTAGAAGAAACTTGGAATGGGTGTGTAGAACCACCCTATTCCTGTGAAATCTAGTGTATGGGGTGTGGGCCAACAATGCCTGGAGCTCACAGAATCGCCGAGCAGAAGTAAGCACGACCAGAAAGACAACTTTCCAGGAGAGGAATCAGGGGTGAGCAAAAGCAAGCAGTTCAAACTGAAGAGCCATGAGTTTCCCAAGAACCACATTCAGTTCCCAAGCCACCAGGGTTGGCCAAACCGGGAGCCGTGAGAGGAGCAGACCTCTCATGAAGCGGCCCACAATAGGGTGGACAGATGTCGATTGTCCATCCACCAAATGATGATATGCAGCCAGGGCACTGAGGTGCACCCTGATGGAATTGAACTAAGGTGCACTCTGATGGAATTGAACTTTAGGCCAGCATGAGAAACGTCAACAGGTACCAGACAGGAAAAGGGGCTAAGGCCTTATCAGTGCACCATAGTGAAAACCGGCATCATTTAGAGGCATACACCTGCCTGGTGGAATCCTTGCGGGAGGCCAACAGAACATACTCAAACTCTGTGGAAAAATGGAAAGGGGCCAGAGCTACCCTTTCAGCAGCCAGGCAGCCAGTGCTAGGCGCTGGAGTTGGGATGCAGGAGAGAGCTGTCCTCCTGCAAGATCAAGTCCGGAGCGTAGCCCAGAGGAATCTGGGCGACTCAAAAAAGATGCAGCAGGAACCATGGTTGCTAGGGCCACTGGCGAGCAAGGAGGATCACCGTGGCCTGGGCCGATTGAATCTTGGGCAGGGCTCATGGAACCAGTAGAGTGGGAGGATACGGATACAGCAGACTCCCTATCCATGTCAAGAAGAATGCATCAACTGCCGATCGGTCACAGGTCGGTATCTGGAAGCAAAAGCAAGGCAACTGAGTAGTGCTGGGGCTTGCAAAGAGTCCCCCAACGCCGGAAGAGAGAGTGGGTTACAGTCGGATCCAGGCGCCACTCGTGCGGCTGAAGGACAATGCTGAGTCTGTCCACCAGGACATTTTGTGTCCAGGGAAGTAGGCTGCCTGAAGGAGCATGCCCCTCGCCACGGCAAAGGTCCAGATAAAGACCGCTTCCCAGCAAAGGAGGTACATCGCAACCTGGTTGTCTGTTTGAATGAGGACCACCTAGTTTGACAGCTAACTTTGAAACACTCAAAAGATATTTGCCACTGCCCAGAACTTGGAAGTTGGGAAGTTGATCTGATGCAGGCTCTCCTCCTGCGTCCAAACAGAAGAGCAGCCGTTCCAGCATCAGAGGAATCGGTACAGTAAAGGTTTCCTTTGGAGGAAAGTCATACTGGAAGGTATCGAGCTCCTCGGCTCAAGGCTCCTCCTCGGCATCCGCAGGGAAAGCCAAAGCTTTGGCCATGTCCCCCACGAAGTCTGAGAACTGGGTATCCTCCGGGGGGGGGGGGGGGGGACCTTCTCAGAGGCTTGGACTCCGGTGAGTCCAGAAGGTGTCCGGGGACTCCTCGTCCTCCGTCTCCCACGCCGACTCCTCCGAGGAGGAATCGAGCGGCTCCGGCTATGTGGGCCCCGGTGCCATCCGCCCCGATGCCGAGGGTATTGGTGTCGACGACCTCGGCCCCGCACGGGAGGTCGAGGGGGACCTTGACCGAGGATCGACTCGAGACTTCATTGACTCGAGGATCGGCTCGGTCTCCGGGGTCGACTTAGACGTCGAGGTCCCGGAGGTCGGGGCAGATACACCGGTCAGACCGGCGATCAGCACCCGCTGCTGTTCCATGAAGGCAGCCAAGCTGCTCTCCAAGGCCGTCAGCCTGAGTCCAAGCTCAGGAGACTCAACAGCCCCCGACTCGGGCCCCGATGGCATCGGGCCCGACGTCGGTTCTCCCGGAGAGTCCACGAGGACAACAGCACTTACATGACTCGGGGACTCTGGCTCCATGCGAGGTAACTTGGACGGCCTCTCCGAGAGCCCGGGACGGCGGTCAGGGCTAAGCGACCTGGCCCTCGAGGACCCAGGAGCCTCCACCGACGCTGCCCTCGCGAGCTTCTTCTTCCTTTTGTGCTCCCAGGCGGGAGACTCCCTTTCAGAGCAACCCCAACAGCACTCGGGGTCAGACTCCCGAGATGTCGAGGCCTCTGCAAGGTCAAAAGACCGGGCTGCCAGTGAAAACACAAAAAAAGCACGAACGCTAGTCACGAAGGACAAAAACCAAAAATCAAAATTCCAGAATCGATATTGGTGTATCGAGCCCAGGCGGGAAGGGGAACCGGTGTCGAACCGGATCAGAAAAAGCCAAAATAGCCCAAAAAAATCTACTTTTCCCGGGTGACACGAACTCACGTCCGTTGGGCTCCGCGGAAAAAAGAGAGACTGAGCAAGATGGCACCCTTGGGCAGGAAGGGAACCGCGCATGCACGCTGCATTCCCAAAGGCTCCGTCGGCGCCGACATCACCCCATATGTGAGGACTGACTTCCTGCTTGGTCCTGGAGGAGGACAAATTTCGGTGAAAATGCCTCCAGGCCAGCCTCTGAGGTTGAGTCTTTAGAAGTGGAAGTTATAGGTGACCTGCCTACCTGTTCACGGGTCTCAGATATTTCTGGAGCCCGATTGTCAGCCCCTTCTAACATGGCAGACATTCCCGTCAAAACCATGGAAAATCAGAGTCCAGCAGAAGCCTTCCCAGGGGCCTCAGACCCTCCAGAGGAAGTCTCCTTCACGGCCCTGTCATTCCCATCTCCTACCAGGCCTTCTTCAGCTGATCGGGACTCTGCTTCACAGCAAAATCAAAAACCTGTGGCCGAAACAGAGCTCCGACATGCACCACAGGCCAGACATTTATTTATTTATTTATTTATTTATTTAACAGTATTTATATAACGTATTTTCCTTAAATCAAAGTGGTTTACATTTGTACTTTAATTGCTCACATTGTAACAAGGTGGTTTACAGTCAACTGAAAACATTGCATACATTATTACATTGTAGATAGGGTGGGTTCGCACATCATGCTATAAACTCTTTAACAGTACGTTATCATAACTTACTTGCAAGAATAACTTATTTACAATTTGGGGTCATGTTTCATGTTCGTCTAGTATTGTTCATTGCTCGGTGTTTGGTGCCGGAGTGGATGGATAGCCCATGTTGCTCTATGTAACACTGCCAAAATGTTCTATATAAAGGAATGTCTTCAACTTTTTCTTGAAATCCTTACTTTCCCTCGTATTTCTAATATCTTCTGGGAGGGAGTTCCCAAGCTCGATTCATAAAGTGATAGAGCCCTGTTGGATGTGGTCTGCTTAGTTTTGGAGTATGTATTTGGAGTAGCAAATACATGTTTTTTTGCAGTTTGTTTTCATTGGGCGGCTTTTGGGATATTTTTTTTATCAGATACTGGAGTGACTTAGCTGATTCATTTTGCAGTATTTTAAATATGTTAATCATTGCCTTGAACCTTACCTCATCGGAAGCCAGTGTAGTTGGGCCAATGTTGGCGTTATGTGTTTGTGTTTGTTTGTTCCTGTGAGAATGCGAGCAGCTACATTTTGAACTATCTGCAGTGGATAGATGGTATGTGCTGGCAGACCTTGCTATAGTGAGTTGCAGTAGTCTAACACACCGGTGTAACTATGGCTTGTAGAACCGTTCGGAAGTCATTATGGCTTAGGAGGGGCTTTAATTTCCGGATGATTTTCAGTTTATGGTATGCATTCTGTGTTTTGTTAATTTTGGATTGTAAGTTTAAGTTCTGATCCAGGATGACCCCTAAGTATTTAACTTCATTTTGACAGCTATATTTCTGTTATTTAGAGCTATTGTGCAAGAAGGAATGAAGGTCTTGTTTCTTGTTATTATAAGAGTTTCCGTTTTGCCATAGTTTATGCTGAGATTGTGTGCATTGAGCCATACTGAAATTTCGGTGAGGCACTCTATTATGTTTGTGTAATCCGGAGTTTTGACATTGAAAGATGTATACAACATGATGTCATCGGCGTATATTTTATAGTAGATTTTCTGTTTCTTGATGACATCACAAATATACTGAATGTAGAGGTTGAATAGCAGAGATGATATTGCTGACCCCTGTGGGACTCCCTGCTTTATTGTGAAGGGAGAGGATGTGTCTCCCCCCTGCATCAGACGTACTGTTGTCTACCATTTAAGTATGATTTGAACCATTTTAATGTGTTATTGTACAGACCTATCTCCTGCAGGTGTCTCAAAAGTATGGTATGTGACACAGAGTCGAAGGCGGCTGATATGTCGAGAAATAATAGTATAAAGCTCTCTTTTGCACTGTCTATTCCTCTGATAATGTGGTCAAAGAGTGCTGTAAGCAATGTTTCCACACCATGATTTTTATTTACATTCTCTTATATACCGCGCTATTCTGCATCAGTGCGGTTTACATGGAACAAACTGAAATTACATTGAACAGGGCATTATAACTTGGAGATAACTATTTTACAGGGAACATGGGCTATGGAGGGTTAAGTGGCTTGCCCAAGACCACAAGGAGCACCTGTGGGACTAGAAACCCCAGTCCTTCCGGCCCAAGGTTGCTGTCCTCTAGTGGGATTTGAACCCCTGACCTTCCGGCCTGAAGTACCTTGCCCCAACCACTAGGCCACTCCTCCATGTTGATGTGGATCTAGGGGCGCATATGAGTTGATGTGATCCTGCAGTTGTAACTGTACTTACTGTCTTTTCTATGATTTTCGTCATGAAAGGTAAACTTGAAACCATTTATGTGGCCTTTGCTGGCATACTGAGCTGCCCGAGCCATAGAGCAATCAAAGAAGAAAAACGAAGGAGGCTGCCCAGAAAGAAAATACGAAGGAAGGTTACCCACCCCGAGTATGGAACCCACCCGGAAAGTCCCTCCTGCCGCAATGGTAGGCTACAGTGGCTCACAAAATGGCACCATTTCCTGCTCTCTCCAGCAACCACGATTGCCACAGCGAACTGAGTGCACTCATTGGCTGATCGAGTCCTGCTGTTAGGCTGCCGAGACCAAACCGAAGACCCAGAGCCAGACGCTATTGTGCCGATGCTGCTAAGACTCCCCTCTCCACCTTGGACCAACCTTACCAGATCCGGCAGTGGCTGGAGACCCTGTCAGGGCCTGAAGGACTACTATTGGCAATTTGGCTAGCGGCTCCTCACCCACTTAAGTGATCGGGAGCCACTGTGGCTGAACAAAAGCTGCCTGGATGATTACAGCCGTATTGGTATGGCCAACTTCCTTTGTCTTTTTCCCAGTCAGATCTTTTCTTTAATTTAATCCTGAGCGATTCCCGTTGACCGGAGAAACTTTAAAGGGCCACTGCCCCTAAATGTCTTTTGTATTTTTTTTTCTCTAGCCCATTTCAAAGACTGACCTCCAATTGAATATCCTCAATTCCAAACAATGATTTTTTTTTCTCTAGTTGTCACTCTTCAGTGGAGTTCAGACACACATAAAAATGCCTCTCCAACTGCTTGGAAACTGAGAATACTGAGGCTGGTAGATAGTGCTAGCTGCCTATGTGGCCTGATGTCATCAAAGGTTGACATACTCAGTCTCCAAGCTTCTGGTGAGACATAATAACCCACAGGTCTAGACTAGACTGGAGGGACAATAAGGAAGATGCAGCTTGACCATCTCTCCAAAGTGAGAAATACTCTGCCTAAGTGGGTGTCAAAGTGAGCCCACAGATACTCTGTCCTGAGAGAGCACTAGGCTGCTCTTGGGGTAGCTGATCACCCAACCCAGCCTTTCCAGCCACCAGATCACCTGGATCATGTCTGTCCTGAACTCGTCCATGGAGTCAGATTGAATCAGCCAGTTGTCCAGATATAGGTGCATTGGGACCCTCTACTTGTGCAGAAAGATACTCAATCTTCATCATCCTTCTTAACCGATGCTGCTCTCGCGAGCTTTTTCTTCCTTCTGTGCTCCTGGGAGGGAGACTCCCTTTCAGAGGAACCCCGACGGCGCTCGGGGTCGGACTCCCGAGATGTCAAGGCCTCTGACGAAGTCCAGGCCCGGCCGGACGCGGAGTCAGAGAAAATTCTCTCACGTTGATGCTGACGGCTCCGAAGCGCCTTCGACGACATTTTGCCACACGGGCCACAGGCCAGAGGGTCATGGTCGGGCCCCAGGCATCGGAGGCAGCAGTCATGTGTGTCAGTGAGAGACATACGTTTCTTGCACCAATCACACTTTTTGAACCCGCTGGCAGCCATCGGGGGAAAAAGGGCCCCTGCAAGGTCAAAAAACCAGGCTGCCAGTGAAAACACAAAAAGAGCGCGAACACTAGTCACGAAGGACAAAAAACAAAAATCAAAACTGCGGACTTGATACCGGTGTACCGAGCCCAGACGGGAAGGGGAGCCGGCGTCGAACCGGATAAGACAACGCGAAAATCACAGAAAAAAATCAACTTTTCCCGGGTGTAACGAACTCACATCCATCGGGCTCCACGGAAAAATAAAGACTGAGCAAGATGGCACCCTTGGGCGGGAAGGGGACTGCACAGGCACGCTGCAGTCCCAAAGGCTTTCTTTGAAAGCTGGGGAAATGCTCCGCACGGGGGCTCCGTCGGCGCCGATATCACCCATATGTGAGGACTGACTTCCTGCTTGGTCCTGGAGAAAGGAGAGACCACTTTCGGGAGGAAGTGGGAGTGTGTCCATAGGACTTACTTTGTTGTGGTGGAAACGCGTGTATGGAGCGTGAGCTACTAGGGCTTGTAACTCACCGATGCATCTGGCCAAGGTCAGGGCGATGAGAAAGAGCACTTTCCAGGATAGATAGCGGAGGTCTTTGGTTGCTAGCGGCTCAAAGGGCAGTTTGAGGAGTTGAGCTAGCACCACGTTAAGACCCCATGCCACTGGTGGTGGGCGAATGGGTGGCTTGCTAAGGAGTAGAACTCTCATGAATTTTGCCATTAGAGGAGCTGTGGTGATGGGTTTGCCATCCACAGGGTTATGAAAAGCTGAGATGGCACTAAGGTGTACTCAAACAGAGTTCAATTTAAGACCTAGTGAGGACAAATGCCAGAGATAGTGCAATAGCATAGGAACTGATGCATCGAATGGATTGTGAGCATTCTGAGAGTACCATGTAGTATATCTATGCCACTTGTAGGAATAAGCCTTCCTAGTGGAAGGTTTTCTGGAGGAAAGGAGGATATCCTTGATCTCCACAGATGGAGGAAGATCTCGAAAAACTATGCTTTCAGGAGCCAGGCTGTTAGATTGGAATGGAGGAGTGCTCCGTTGTACCATGAGAGGAGACGGGGCCTGGATCCCATCGGGATCGGTGAGGTCCTGTACCAGATGAAACAGGCGGGAAAACCATGGTTGACTAGGCCAGTCGGGGCTATGAGTATCATGGAGCCCTTGTTGCTCTCGGTTTGAAGAGAGTTTGAGATTAAGGGAATGGGGGGGGGAATGCATACATGAGTCCCCGATCCACAATGGATAATGAATGCATTCTGATGCAAGGACTGAGTTTCCTGGATCGGTATTTTTGGAGTCCAGAAAAATGGGGAAAACTATGGTGTTCTGCGGGAGTGGCCAAATAGATCCATGCCATGACGTTCCCGCGAGGTGGCACAACTTTGCTGCTGTTGTCCAGATCGAGAGACGCATTCTTTTGGGGTTTTGCAGGCTGGCGCCTGCAGGTGAATCTGATAGGAAAGACGCGGCTCTCCTGGAAATGTAAAAATGCAACGTCGGTTCATGTGGGGTAGAATGGGCGAAAATCCCAGCGTTCGCAGGCTTCCTGAAAAAGAGGGAGAGAGCGCCGTTCCACCCTGCTTGTATATAAAAACACATTGCCACCCTGATTTTCCTATCCGTATGATGATTGGACTGTTGGACAGTTTGATGTTGAAAAAACCATGGAAGCGCGATTTCGTGACTGTTGACAGACTCCAAGAGGTTTTATTATCTGTTTGGACTTTTTGTCGCTTCCGTCACCCTGTGTGGAGAGAGACTCCAGGTGTTGCTCCCCCAGCCCTGTTTGGAAAACCCCAAACACCGGTCACTCAGAGTATGCTGCGGCTGGGGTTGCCTGCACCAAGGTGACCCTGCGAGTAGTAGATATGCTGGGATGCACCACCACTGGAGGCAGTTTCGTCAATTGGGAGATTTGTTATCTGGATCACATTTCCAGAAGTTCCCTGTGGCCTGCGTCCACTTGGGGTGGAGAGAGTCCATTGCGTCTGACGCATGTGGAGCCTGGCATATTGGACTACGTGCACTGTGGAGGACAGTCATGTGGCCTTAGTAAGGGTAGAAAGCAGTGTGCTGAAGGCTCTTGGCTTTGTCGTATTGCTGCGTGTCTAATTGTATCACGTGGTCCATGCAGGTCCACAGAGAGAGAACGGCTTGGCAAGCTTGGTGTTTCGGACGGCTCCTATGAGATTCCAACCTTTGGAGTTGGAATGCGGGTGGGATTTTGGGAGGGGGTTCTCAGCAAAACCAAGGGATTGCAGAAGTGCTAGAGTCTTTTGCTGAGACCGAGCAAAGTTCTCCAGGAAGTCTGCCTTTACTCCTGCGAGCACGGTGTGTTTTTCTAGGACTTGGGAAAGAAAGGTGGCCGCCACCACCTCCTGGTTGCGGTACAGACAGGAGATTACCATCTTAGAAGGAACTTAGGGTTGGTGCCTAGCAAAAAACCTGTTCTTCTAGAACCTGGTATACGGCGCGATCTGCCACTAGGGCTTGGAGCTCGCTGAACCTACGGGAGAAGGGTGAGCGCTGCAAGGAACACAACCTTCCACAAGAGGTATCTCAGGTGGGCAGGTAGCCAGTAGCCAGAGGCTTCAAACGGGGGAGTGAATGAGCTGCGCCATATTCTACGTTGAGGTTCCCATGCGGGGGGGGGGGGGCCCCCCCCGCCGGAGGGCAGACAGGGGGTTTGGGCAGCAGAAGTCCTCTCAAAATAGCGGCTCACTAGAGGATGGACCGCGCGGGAGCTTGCCTGCCACACGGTGGTGATTGGTCACCACCAGGGCTTCTCTGAGGTGCACTCTGGGGGGCGTTTTGATTTGAACCTGGATTGCGAGAGATGAAGAAGGTATTGCAGCACCAGCGACACCGGGCAGGAGCACAGATTCACCCACTGCAACGAAAACCAGACCGAGAACCTTGCGCCATCTGAAGGAACTAGCTCTCCTGGTGGACGTCTTACAAGAAGCCAGCAGGACCTCTTCCATTTCTTCTGAGAGGTTGAAAAGGGCCAGGGTTCACCCTTTCAGCAG
>CM066042.1:28173360-28305593 GCA_033557465.1 Ichthyophis bannanicus
GTTGAAGCTTTGGTGGGAGTGGCTGATTTGGATTTAGTGGCAGTTACAGAAACATGGTTCACAGAAAACCATGATTGGGATGTAACTATACCTGGCTATACTTTATTCAGAAAGGACAGGGTAGGGAGAAGGGGAGGAGGAGTGGCACTATATGTAAAAATGGAATTACAGAGCTTAAAAGGGAGAGAGGAGGCATTGTGGGTTAAACTAGAAAGAGGGAAAGAGAAATCTATTTGCATTGGTGTGATATACAGGACCTCCCTCACAAGAGGAAGAGGTGGGACAGAGTTAATTGAAGACATACGTAGCATTGCTAGGAAAGGGGAAGTGCTACTGACAGGAGATTTCAATATGCCAGATGTTGACTGGCACATTCCTGCTGCAGTATCATCTAGAAGTAAGGAGATTCTGGATTCTCTACAGGGGATAACTATTCAGGAAATTGGTAACAGACCCCACACGTGAAGGGGCCATACTGGACTTGGTGCTTACCAATGGTGAAAGTTTTTATGATGTAGTAGTTGGAGATTCAAAGGTGAGGATCTAAGACATTAGGAAGACTAACTTTGCCAAGATGGGCCAATACCTCAGGAAGTCGTTAGTGGGATGGGAACAGCTGGGGGATGTAGAAAAACAGTGGGCAAAACTGAAAGGGGATATTTTAAGAGCAACCAACCTTTTTGTTTTAATGGTAAATAAAGGTAGAAGGAAAAGGAGACCACTATGGCTTTCGAATGAAGTAGTTGAAAGTAGTGAAATGGTGAAGAAAAGATGGGAGGCCTTCATGAAAATACAATAGATCACAGAGATAGGACTAAATGCATATATATTTGGAAAAAATTAAAGAACCGATCAAAGTATTCTGAAAGGCAAAGCTTCACAAGGAGGAGGAACTAGCCCATGCCATAAAATGTGGGGGGGGGGATAAGACATTTTTCAGATATGTTAGTGAGAAGAGGAAGGGCAAAAGTGGTGGTGTCAGACTCTCAAGGGTGCAGGGGAGGAATATGTAGAAGCTGATAAGGATAAAGCGGTATTGTTAACAAATATTTCTGTTCTGTGTTTAACAGATGAAGATCCAGGAGCAGGACCTCAGAAAACACCCACAAACAGGAACAGAAGTGAGGGACATCTTGAACAATTTTCAGAAGACTGTGTTCGTGAGAAACTAGCTCAACTTAAAGTAGACAAAACGATGGGACCGGATGGGATACACCCTAGAATACTGAGGGAACTTGGGGACGTTCTAGCAGCTCCACTGACTGACTTTTCAATGCTACGTTGGAGTTGGGAGTAGTGCCTGAAGAGCTTACTTAACTCTCTCCTCACCAGTAACCTCACTGGGTTCTTGAAGCTACAAAAAACTACATTCACAAGCAATGGAAAGGTTATCAAGACAGCAAAAAATACAACACAGTTCTATAGAATATACACCAAAGCTTTGCGGAGAGAAACTGAGAGACACACGTTCTCCCTGTTTACTCTAACTTCTTAGCCATGGTTCACTTTATTTATAAGGCTTTTTTAGATGATACAGCATAATTTCACTTTATCATTATACGTCATGTATGTATCATATTGTAGGTCAACTTATTCAGTGTGGGTCAATGTGGAGCCATAAATGGAGTCCAAGACATAATTATTTACTGTTACATGGCCATTATAAGGAGACATACAGGAATCCAAGATATAGAATGACCTAATTGACATAATTGTTTACTGCTAATACCTCTTGATATCTACTAATTACTAACCCTGAGAGTATTTTAGCTAATAACCCTGAGACTGCCATCTGGTATCCCTGAGACAGAGAGGCTGGGGTACAACGTGCCCTTTCTTTATTTATGTAAACCTTCACCTAGTAAGCTAATATATGAAGTTTTATTTCTAAGCAAGGTTCTGAACAGAATTAACTCTTTCTCAGTTTTAGTTAGTCTAATAGTGTATGGCACCCCATACTAATATACATGCTTTCAGTGCCAAAGGACTGGAGAGAGGCTCATGTGGTGCCTTTACACAAAAGCGGAAGTAAGGATGTGGTTAAAAACTACAGGCTGGTTAGTTTAACTTTGGTGGTGAGTAACTTATTGGAAACGCTGCTGAAAGAGATAATAGTGAGGTTTCTGGAGTCCAGTAAATTACAGGATCCGAGGCAGCATGCATTCACCAGAGGTAGTTCTTGTCAGACAAATCTGATTGATTTCTTTGACTGGGTGACCAGGGAGTTGGACCGAGGGAGAGCCCTAGATGTGGTGTATTTTAAATTTCAGTAAAGCCTTTGACATTTAGGAAACTTATAAACAAACTGAGCACCCTAGGGATGGACCCTAAAGTTACTGCTTGGGTTAGAAATTGGTTGGGTGGAAGACGACAAAGAGTACAGGTAAATGGAGCTCTCTCTGAGAAGGATGTTACCAGTGATGTGCCCCAGGTATTTGTCCTTGGTCCGATTCTTTTTAACATCTTTGTTAGTGATATAGCAGAAGGGCTGTCGGGTAAGGTTTGCCTCTTTGCGGATGATACCAAAATCTGCAATAGAGTAGACACCCAGGAAGGTGTAGATAACATGAGGATCTAGCTAAGCTTGAAGAATGGTCTAGAATTTGACACCTGAAATTTAATGTTAAAAAATGTAAGGTCATGCATTTGGGCTGCAGCAATCCAAGGGAGCAATATAGTATAGGGGGTGAAGTATTTTTGTCCACTAAAGAAGAGCGCGGGACCTAGGCATGGTTGTGTCTGATGATCTTAAGGTAGCTAAACAGGCAGAAAAGGTGACAGCAAAAGCTAGAAGGATGCTTGTGTGCATACAGAGAGGAATGGCTAGCAGAAAAAAGGAGGTGATAATGCCTCTGTATAAGTCTTTGGTGCAACCTCATTTGGAGTATAGTGTGCAATTCTGGAGACTGCACCTTCAAAAGGATGTGAACAGGATGGAGTCGTTGCAGTGGGTGGGCTACTAAAATGATTAGTGGTCTTCATTATAAAGCATATGAGGACAGACTTAAGGATCTTAATATGTACACCTTAGACGAAAGTCGGGATAGAGGCAATATGATTGAGATGTTTAAATACCTCCGTGGCATAAATGTTCAGGAAGAGAGCCTCTTTCAATTGAAAGCAAGATCTGCTACGAGAGGACATGGGATGAGGGTGAAGGGAGATAGATTCAGGAGTGATATGCGGAAATATTTCTTTACGGAAAGAGTAGTGGATCCGTGGAATAGTCTCCCAGTGGAGGTGGTAGAGATGAGGACAGTAACTGAATTCAAAAAAGCATGGGATGAACACAGAGGATCTCTAAAGGTAAAAAGGGGACTGTTATAGTTTGTTGGTATGGAAGGACAGACTAGATAGGCCATGTGGTCTTTTTCTGTCGTCATATTTCTATGTTTCTAATTTGTGTGTGAAGCCCTTTGAATTTATGGCATGCCCAGGTCCAACTGTCCCCAAATGATGGGGGATCCAAACCCTCTGCAACAGATTTCAAAGTGGGAATTCACCGGATAGACTGCACCATATCCTAAGACAGAATGTATTCAGAGATAAGAGCGGTCCGTACAGAAGGGCAGTTTAGGATCATATTGCATCATTGTTTTAACTTTGTGACAAAATACAGTAGCTCTCTAGCTTTGCAAATAGCTTGTTCTATTCCCCTCGCATTATTGGCATGTTAGAAACACCCAGGGGGAGATAATTAGTCGCAGCAACTAACGCTTGTAAAGCGCATAGCCATCACCGCTGAATACTAACCCCAGAGCTATATCTGGGTTGCTGCACAGCACAGAAGTTAACCAGGCAGTGGCAATATTGAGCCGCTGCCCAGTTAGCTCCCACAGATAAAGTTAGGTCAGCCTTTGCCACATCTGACTTTACCCATTTTGTTGCTAACCGGGCAGCAGCTCAATATCGCCGTTGCTTGGTTAGCGATGAATGCCGCCTCCACTCTGCTTCACCCTGGAATGCCCTCAACACGCCCCAGTGCAAAGCGCTGAATTTTCCGCTAACCAACATTCCTTATCGTCCCTCCAGTCCAGTCCCGTCCCGAACCTCTGGGTAGTGCATCTCTTCCAGCAGCTTGGAGACTGAGCACGTCATTTTTTGATGACAGTAGTACTAATAGAGCGAGCACCGCCCCTTCTGACCAGTACACTCTGTCTCCATGCAGCTGGAGGAGGTGAGCCAGTAGGCTCGGCTCACTGAGGACAGCTAAGGAGCTTGCTTAGTGGGGGCAATTTTCTTTCAATTTAAAGTCCCTGATCAGAGCACTTTATTTAAAAAAAAAATTTAAAGGAAAGGCAGAGAAATGATTGGAGAATTAAAGGATGCTCCCCCCCCCCCCCTTGAGCCTGATCGGTGGGGCAGTGAGCAGGATGGGTTTGTCCGGAGAAAAGGGGCACCGTATCCCACTGTGTGGGAGACGGTAGCTCGGCACCCAGACAGATCAAGCAGGCAGTGTCGGCCCTCGGAGGCTCCCTCAGCGCTGAAGCCGGTACTTCCAGCTGAGCGCGGGGGTGAGAACAGCTGTTCGGGCATGGCGTGGGGCAGATCATTCTCCGGAGGCGCCGAAGAGGGCTTCATCCGCTGACTTTGTCGAGATTTTGGAGAACAGTAGTCGGCGGGTAAGCTGAGAGACGCAGTAGCAGGAGCTGCGGCGGTGCGGCCTGCATTTTGGCGGGAAGCCTGTGAGAGAGCAGTTTCTGCACAAACGTGTCAGATTTGCGGTCAGAAAGCTAGTTTAATTTAGATTAATTTAATTTAGATTAATTTAAATTAATTTAATTTCAGTTTGTTTGTTTTTTTTTCAAGGGATTAGTCCTTAGGTTGAGCTCTGTGCTTTTCCATTGGTTATTTTTTTCGTTTCATCTTTAAAAAAAAAAAAAAAGAGGATACAAGGTTAGAAAGGTGATTTGGGAGCATGCCTTTAAGGCCGCAGTGTCTGGTTTGTGGCACCAGGCGAGACTTAGTGTCGGAGTTGGGCATTTATAGGGGGTGTGCTCAGGAGGCCATCGTGATGGAACAAGCCCTGCAGGAAGGATCGGAGCAGAGGGACACCGTTGGCCCTCTGGAAGAATGCAGCAGCCTCACACAACCTCAACGACCCCTCTTCTCCTCCTCTTTCCCCCCCTTCTCCCCCTCTTTCCCCCCCTCTTTCCCCCCCCCTTCTCCCCCCTTCTCTCTACTGAAAATTGCAGAAGACTCTCAGAGGGATCTGCCTTACCAGCCACCTTAAACACAGTGCTGCAAAACCAATGAAACAGTATCAGGGGAGTATAAAGTTGGGGACAGCAGGACCTGCGCCTGCCTCTCCTGAGCCTTTCTCCGGCGTCCAGGCCATTCCTGGTCCTTCCACCCCTCAGAGGTTGCCGGAAGGGAGGTCTCGGGTGTATTTTCGCCTGTGTTTGTCCTGCTGCTCCACCAGGCGTTCTGTTTGCGCCAACAGGGGGCGGGGGGGGGACCGTCTACGTGTGTGGATAAGATCAGGAAAAGGCCGAGGAGTTCCTTTGAGGAGACGGGGGTGCTTCTGGCGAAATGCCCGAAGCCCGCAGAGGTGGGGCTGGGGCGGTCTCTGATTTCAGAGGAGCTCGAAGGGAAAGACCTTGACACGGAGATGGATGTAGATGAGGAGCTCGAGGAAGGTGAAATCACTGAGCAGAAAGACTAAGTCAGGATAGTCGGGGTGTTCCGTAGAGAAGAGTGTTGTCGGCACTGATCATGGAATCGTTGAAGGTGCTAAACATGCCAGTTAGTTCCCCGGCAGAGGATGAGGCCTTAGAGGATCCTCTTCTGCGGGCCATATGAATGATTCAGTCGGTTTTTCCCATCCATAGGGTGATGAGGCAGATGATCCAGTATGAGCGGGATAGGCTGGAAAGTGGCCTTCGGGGAACTAAACTCATGTCCCATCTTTATTCCTTGTCGGAGCAGGAAGGGAACTGTTTCGGTCCCCGAAAATGGATGCGGCGGTATCGGCGGTCACTAAGAAGACGACAATTCCGGTGGAAGGTGCAATGGCACTGAAGGATGCGCAGGATAGAAAGCTAGATGCGCTGCTGAAGCAGGCATTCAAGGTCAAAGCCCTTTCCCTCCACGCCTCCATATGTGGTGCTTGGGTAGTGCAGGCTTGTCTTCGTTGGTCTCAGAAGGTGCAGCAATGAGAGGGCCCAGCCAGGCGGGGAAGGCCTCTCGGTTGGAGTCCGGGGCAGCATACATGGCGGATATTCATTATGATCTCATTAGAGGCCTCTCTAAGAGTATGGCCTTAGTGGTAGCGGCTCGCTGTTATTTGTGGCTTTGTAATTGGGCAGCAGATTCCTCTTCCAAGGCCCGACTCAGTAAACTTCCCTTTAGGGGGAAGTTCCTGTTTGGGGAGGACCTAGAGAAGTTGGTGAAAGACCTGGGGGAGTCCAAGGGCGGCCGGTTGCCAGAGGACAAGCAGAAACCGAGTCTAAGTACAGCAGGTCCTCGGGGGCAGCTGAAGGAATTTCGGTGTTTTTATCCCACATGCCAGACTCCCTTCCAGAGAGGTCGTTTTCCTGCAAAGTTGCAGGATTTCGAGGTTTCCAGTGAGCGGGGCACAGATTTGCAGCAGCTTTCTCCTCGGGTCCTAAGAAACCCCAATGAAGTGAGGAGCGCCCAGGTGGAGGTACAGAGGATAGGACGACGGCTGCAGGTTTTTTACCCCACAGGGTCCAAATCACCTCTGATTAGTGGGTGCTAGAGGTAATCAGAGAGGGTTATGCGCTCGAGTTCACTCGTTCACTGAGCAGCTCCTTAGTGTTGTCTCCGTGCAGGACGCAGGCCAAGGCGGTTGCGATTCGCAACACCCTGAAGCATTTGTTGCAGCTCAGGGCCATTGTGATGGTGCCGTGAGGCCAGTACGGCTGCGGTCAGTACTCCATTTATTTTGTAGTACCAAAGAAGAACGGAGCTTTCCAGCCCATTCTCGACCTCAAGCATGTAAACCACTGTCTGCGGGTTCCACATTTTCGAATGGAGACCTTGTGGTCTGTCATTGTGGCGGTCCGTGGCGGCGAGTTCCTGACATCTCTCGACCTCTCGGAGGCATACCTGCACATTCCCATTTGGCCAGAGCATCAGCAGTTCCTCAGATTTGCGGTGCCTATGGGGCATTTTCACTTCCGGGCCCTGCCCTTTGGGTTCGCTACAGGTGGCGGCAGCATTGCGCAAGGAAGGAATCCTCGTCCATCCTTATTTCGATGACTGGCTCATCAGGGCAAAGCCCAAGGTCGAGAGCGAGCGCGCAACAGCAAGAGTGGTTCAGTTCTTGCAAAGCCTCTGTTGGGTGGTCAACGGGGCCAAGAGCAGCTTGCAGCCGTCTCGTGCTGGAATACCTCGGAGCCCAGTAGGAAGAGTCCTTTTGCCAGAGCCGAGAGCATGGGAGCTCCAGCGCCTGGTGCGGGAGTTCCTGGGGAGGTCAGAGCCCACGATGTGGCACTATCTACAACTCCTGGGCACCATGACGGCTGCCCTCGATTCCGTACCATGGGCAAAAGCACACATGAGGCCTCTTCAGAGGTCTCTGCTCCGTCGTTGGTCCCGTCAGTCCTCCCCTCTGTTCCAGAGGCTCCCCTGTCCGCGGTGGGTCAAGTTGGCCCTCAAGTGGTGGATCTCGTGGGTGGTATCTGGAGAGGGGGATGCCTCTAGAATCCCCGGATTGAGTCCCATTGGTGACAGACGCCAGTCTCTCGGGCTGGGGAGCTCATTGCCAGAGCCACTTTGCACAGGGGCAGTGGAGTCCGCAGGAGGCTTGTTGGTTCATCAAGAGGTTGGAGATGCGGGCGGTGTTCCTTGCACTGCAGGCCTTCAGGGCGAGGCTACAGGGGGCTGCAGTTCAAGTATTGTCGGACAATGCAACGACAATGGCCTACATCAACCGGCAAGGGGGGCACAGGCAGTGCAGCCCTGGAGGCAGAGGCCGATCTCTAATAGACTGGGCAGAGGCTCACCTTCAGGCCTTGTCGGTGGCTCATGTTGCGGGAGTCGACAATGTCATGGCGGAATATCTGAGCCGGGTGGGGGTAGACCCAGGAGAGTGGGTGCTCCATCAGGTGTTCGACTTGCTGGTGCGCCGCTGGGGCACACCGGTCATGGATTTGATGGCAAGATTCGAGGGCGCCAAGGCGAGTCGGTTCTTCAGCAGAAAGAGGGAAAGAATGTCGGAAGGCTTGGATGCCCTTGTACAGCAGTGGCCTGCCGAGGGACTCCTCTACGTGTGTCCGCCCTGGCTGCTCATCAGCTGGGTGGTGCAGAGGATAGAATCCCATCGGGGGAATGGTGATTCTCATCTCTCTGGATTGGCCACAACATCCGTGGTACGTGGATCTGGTAAGGAATCTTGCAGATCGGCCATGGCGTCTCCTGGCACGGGTGGATCTCTCATTGCAGGGCCCAATGTTAATGCCTCAGGTGAATCCATTCTTGCTTAAGGCCTAGCTCTTGAAAGGGCACGGCTGAAACGCAAAGGCTATTCAGGCCCAGTGATTGCATTGTAGTTGAAGGCCAGGAGGAGGTCAACGTCTTTGGCCTAGATTAGGGTCTGGCGTTTGTTTGTTCGAGGCATGGCGATATGAATAAGGTGGTGTCGTTGCCGGTGTTGGCTGGAGCAGGGGAATTGGGTGTTCGCCTTCTGCTGCGGTTCTTGGATGCACAGCTCGTTCTCTGTCATTTATTTGAAGGATACGAGAGAGTTCCGGAGGTCGGATCATCTCTTTGTGCTGTTTGGTGGTCCCCGCAACGGGGGAGATGGCAGCTAAGGCGTCTATTTCGCGATGGATCAGGGAAGCAGTCCTCATCAGCGTATCTCCTAAGGGTAAAGCAGTGCCGGCGGGGTTACGAGCACATTTCTACCAGAGCGCAAGCGGCTTCTTGGGTGGAATGCAGTTTGGTTCCGCCAATGGAGATTTGTAAGGCGGCCACTTGGTCGTCATTGCATACCTTTGCGAAGCATTACCAGCTGGACGTTCAATCTGCGGGGATGCTTGTTTCGGTTCGGTGGTGCTTCGGGCCGGGACGGCAGGTCCCTCCCATTATGGTTAACTGCTCTTTTACATCCCAGAGGTTCGGGACTGGACTGGAGGGATGATAAGGAAGACTAAATTAGACTTACCTGCTAATTGTTGTTCCTTGAGGAACTCCAGTCCAGTCCCGCATCCCACCCGTTTTTTGCGTCTTTCAGAATATTGGTCTGTGGCGGGTTGGAGGATGAGGGCTCTCGTGCAGTGTTTGAGTTCGGGGCCCGTTTTTGGGCATGGTAGTTTCACTCACCCAAAGGGGGGGGGGGGTAGGAGGATTCCCTTCTCCGGGGTGGGGGAGACAATTGTTTCTGTATTTAGTTGGAGAGTTAGGTACTGTTCTGTTTAACTAATTTGTTGCTCCTGTGAGTCTGCTTTGTCAATAGGTACTAGTCAGAAGGGGCAGTGTTTGCTCTATTAGTACTACTGTCATCAAAAGATGACGTGCTCAGTCTCCAAGCTGCTGGAAGAGGTGCACTACCAGAGGTTCAGGACTGGACTGGAGTTCCTCAAGGAACAACAATTAGCAGGTAAGTCTAATTTAGTCTTTACACGGTTTGCAGGTTTGCAAACTGTGTAAATGCCTTTGAATATTCCCCTGCCCTAGTATTTTCATTATGGTAGGGCTGCATCAGGCAAGTCCTGGTGATATGAACTGTTTAGACGCTAGTCATAATGCTTTAAATGGAACAGATTTGTTTTCTTTAATCTTCCTGTGCCAGGCATGTCTGGTATTAGGTGCCTGTGTTTTTCCTCATGCTGTTTATTTTTATTTTATTTATTTTAATTTCTTTTATACCGCACTCTTCGACATCAGCGCGGTTTACAGAGAACAAAACAAAAAACCAGAACAACAGGATGTTCGGAGTTACATATAACAGGATTATCAATTTGGAAAACAAGGGAGAACTATTTACATGGAAAATGTAATCTATTAACTAGATCACATGCTCGAACTATGTACATGAATTAGCACGATTGTTGGGAGCAAGGGAAAAAAAAAAAAACCGAAGTTGGATATGTAGTGGGACTAGATGTTATCTTCATATGGGGTAGTATCTGGTGAATAGGGTGAATTTAAGGGCCTTTCTGAACTGGGTTAAGTCGGTTATGGTACGGATGTCGGCAGGGAGCGAGTTCCAGCATTTTGGTGCGCAACACAAGAAGGTTCTGTTAGCTGTTGATAGATTATATGTTGTAATGGCCTTTGGTGTTGATAAGGAGTTTAATGTTGCCTGTCTTCTGTTTCTGTTTCGTGGTACAGTTTGGATGAGCTCAGAAAGGGAGTTGGAAGATAGTCCCTTTATGGCCTTGAATGTTAGAATCAGGATTTTGAACATCAGCCTTCCGTGTATGGGGAGCCAGTGGAGCTGTTTGAGGATTGGTGTAATATGTTCACTCTTGGACGCTCCTTGAAGAACCCTTGCGGCAGTGTTCATAGCGAGCTGTAATGGGCTCAAGGTGGATTGTGGGAGTCCTTGAAGAATTGAGTTGGCGAAATCAAAATGTGGTAGGATTAGGGCTTGGTAAATGGTTCTGAAGTCTTCTGGGTCAAGTAGGGAGCGTAGGTGCTTGAGCGTGCGTATCTTGAAGTAGACAGCTTTTACGATATTATTTATGTGTGGTTTCATGTTGAGCCGGTGGTCCAGTGTGACTCCAAGGTATTTTATTGCTTCCTTAGTGCATAGTTCAGCTCCTTTGACTTTTAAATGTGAAGGTGGGGTGAAGTTGGTGTCTCTGGTGATAAAGAGAACCTCGGTTTTCTTGTGTTGAATGCGGAGGTTCTGTGACAGGAGCCATTCTGAGACTGCATCGAAGCAGTTTGTTATAGGTAGTAAATCCATTTGCTTTGTGGAAAACGGCATGTAGAGTAGGATATCGTCTGCGTATACCATACATTTCACATTGAATGACCTGATGATATTGCAGATCGGCTGCATATAGATGTTGAACATGAGGGACGAGAGAGAGGACCCTTGCGGAACCCCTTGTTTTTGATGGAAGAGTTCGGATTCTCCTGTTGCAGTTTTTACATATTGCATTCTGGTATCAAGGTATGATCTGCACCATTCAAGTGCTGAGTTATGGACGCCTTTTTCTTTCAGTCGAACGAGGAGAATCTCATGGTTTACCGAATCAAACGCTGCTGCTATATCCAGGAAGATTAGCACAACGCCTTGCTGTAAGTTGTCTATAGTGGTGAGAACATCATTGAATAGGGTGGTGAGCAGTGTCTCAACCCCGTGGAATTCTCTGAAGCCGTGTTGAGAATGGTCAAGGGGGGCTGCGGAATCTATATGGTCTTGGATTTGCCGTTGTGCCTCTTTCTCAAAAATCTTTGCTAGAAGGGGGATGCTGGCTATAGGCCTGTAGGAGTCGGGCCGTTTAGGGTCTAGTTTCACGTTCTTTAGCAGAGGTCTAATGGATGTGAACTTTAATGCAGATGGGAAGGATCCAGATGTAAAGGAGAGGTTAATGATTCTTGCAATGAAGGGGCTAAATGCACTTCGAAGATCCTTTATCCAAAAGGCTGGGCAAGGGTCGGTTTGTGCAGTTGTGGTGTTGAGTGAGGCGATTGTGTCTTCAATGTGTTTAGCAGAGGGTGTGGTAAGTACAGACAGGGATGTTAGACAGGTTGTTGCTTGTACAGTGGTTTTTGAGAGCTCATCTGTTTGAAGAAGTTTTGATTGTAGGTAATCAGCAAATTCCTGTGGGTGGATATCTTCATTTTGTTCAGAGGATGGTTCCTTTGACAGTGATTTGACAAGATTGAAGAGGTCGCGAGGTTTGTTCAAAGATCTTTTGAGCAAATCGGTGTGGTATTGCTTCTTTAAGGTTGTGATTGCTTCACGGTGAGATGCAAGGTGGAGATTGTAGGCTGCATGATCGTCGATGGAAAGTGAGCGGCGCCAGCGTTTTTCGAGTCTTCGTAGGTGGGTAAGGGAGGACCGTAACTCGGGGGAAAACCATGGAGCAGAGGATTTTTTCCTGGACATGTTCTTTTTGTGTGGGAGTTGAGCAATGGTGTTAAGGTTGCTGTTCCAGGCGGTGATAGACTCATCAAGATTGAGTGCTGTGTTGTCAAGGAGTGATTGGGTGCTTGATAGTATAAGTTCCCTGTTGAATGGTCGAAAGCCTCTTGTAGCTCTAGATGTGTTGTCCAGTTTTCTGTTGTTGCGAAGCTGATTGTTGCTCAGAGGAATTTGTAAGTTTATAAGTTTATGGTCCGACCATGGTACATTGGTGATCGATTTTACAATGTTGCATCTCTGTTCGGATATAGAGTGTGGAGCAAAGACCATATCAAGAATGTTTCCTTTGGTGTGAGTGGGCTCCGTGATCAGTTGTTGATATCCAAGATCTTCAATGGCATTGAGGAGTGAAGATGATTGGTTTTGCTGTAATGATGGGAGATTGAGGTCTCCCAATATCCAATTAGGAGTGTTGGGGTTGCTGGTATTGGCGGCCAGGTCCAACATGGTGGGAAGTTCATCCGGTGAGCTCGAGGGGGCTCTGTAGACCAGGTTGATGGAGCATTGTTTGTTCACTATGGTGATTATATCTAGGTTGCTTGTGCTATGCGAGTTGGTCATGTAGAAAAGGTGTTCCGTCTTGGTGAGTATGAGTGCTCCTCCTCCCTTCTTGTTTTCTCTATGGGTTGTGTGTATGGAGAAGTTAGGTGGAATAAGTTGGTTGATGAGGACATTGTCCTCTTTGGATAACCAGGTTTCGGTGATCATGAGTGCATCAAGATCATGAAGGGTGATTATATCAAGGATTACAGGCCATTTTTTTCGAATTGAACGTGCATTTATGAGGGCACATTTTAATCTTTGTGTTGTTTGGGATTTGTGTTGCTTAAGATTGCTGGTTTGGTGTATTGCAATGTGGATGAGGTGGGAGTGTCGTATACGGGCTTCCCTATCTGGATGATGGTAAGGGTTGCCTGACCATTGTTTTCCGTGGTTCTTGAGGATCGGTATATGGTTGGTGGAGGGAGAGTAGGCAAGAGAGGTCCCGAGCCAGTCTGTGAGAAGGTAAAAACTGAGAAAGGTGATGAGATGGAGAGACATTTTGGTTTCTTGGTATGGAATGTGTATGGGAGTCTCAGAGTCTTGGGATGCAAATTACAAGTTACAGTAAAGTTAGTAAAGGCTAATTCACAGTATAAGTGGTACAATACAGTGGTACGGTGTAGTGGTACAATGACTAAAATGCAAATTACAAGTTACAGTAAAGTTAGTGAACTGCGGACAACGGTGACGTTACTGGCAACAAGCTAATTGATCAAGGTATACTGTAAGGTAGGTAAGCAGTAAAGATACTAGCAAGAATTTACTGACATTAGTGATTGTAAGGTGAACAAACAAATAAACGTAGATTGCTGGCTATTTAATTAATGCTAGCTGGCGGTACTTGTAGGATTGCAAGTTACTGGCAACAATAAGGAGGAGTTCAGGCGTTGGATACAGTACAAGTGGCCATTTGGACTCAGCTGCTGGTTACCGTGAAGGTAGATGTTGACTTCTGGGAGCGATACTGTTGTCAGGGATGTTCTGCTGGTACCGATAGCGAGCTCGACCCTAGGGGAGCTCAAGCAGCTGGTAGATGGAGGAGATGTGTGCCTGACTGTTTTTCCGGCGTTTCAGAGAGGGCCACTGCCTAAGGGCCACGCCAAAGGGCCCTCTGGCGAGGCCCTCAGGCGCGGCCCGGCAGGCGCGGGCCTGCCTGGCGGCAGCCGCTTTTCTGTGTCGCTTCCTCCCTCCCACAGCCCGGATTGGGCCGGAGAAACCTGAGCGGGAAGGATGGAGAGCCCGCTCAGGTGTGCTCAACTCCCGATCGGAGGAGCCTTTTAAATGGCGGCCGATTCTTTCAGCGGCAGCCGCTTTTCTGTGTCGCTTCCTCCTCCCACAGCCCGGATTGGGCCGGAGAAACCTGAGCGGGAAGGATGGAGAGCCCGCTCAGGTGTGCTCAACTCCCGATCGGAGGAGCCTTTTAAATGGCGGCCGATTCTTTCAGCGGCAGCCGCTTTTCTGTGTCGCTTCCTCCCTCCCACAGCCCGGATTGGGCCGGAGAAACCTGAGCGGGAAGGATGGAGAGCCCGCTCAGGTGTGCTCAACTCCCGATCGGAGGAGCCTTTTAAATGGCGGCCGATTCTTTCAGCGGCAGCCGCTTTTCTGTGTCGCTTCCTCCCTCCCACAGCCCGGATTGGGCCGGAGAGAAACCTGAGCGGGAAGGATGGAGAGCCCGCTCAGGTGTGGCTCAACTCCCGATCGGAGGAGCCTTTTAAATGGCGGCCGATTCTTTCAGCGGCAGCCGCTTTTCTGTGTCGCTTCCTCCCTCCCACAGCCCGGATTGGGCCGGAGAAACCTGAGCGGGAAGGATGGAGAGCCCGCTCAGGTGTGCTCAACTCCCGATCGGAGGAGCCTTTTAAATGGCGGCCGATTCTTTCAGCGGCAGCCGCTTTTCTGTGTCGCTTCCTCCCTCCCACAGCCCGGATTGGGCCGGAGAAACCTGAGCGGGAAGGATGGAGAGCCCGCTCAGGTGTGCTCAACTCCCGATCGGAGGAGCCTTTTAAATGGCGGCCGATTCTTTCAGCGGCAGCCGCTTTTCTGTGTCGCTTCCTCCATCCCACAGCCCGGATTGGGCCGGAGAAACCTGAGCGGGAAGGATGGAGAGCCCGCTCAGGTGTGCTCAACTCCCGATCGGAGGAGCCTTTTAAATGGCGGCCGAGTCTTTCAGCGGCAAGCCGCTTTTCTGTGTCGCTTCCTCCCTCCCACAGCCCGGATTGGGCCGGAGAAACCTGAGCGGGAAGGATGGAGAGCCCGCTCAGGTGTGCTCAACTCCCGATCGGAGGAGCCTTTTAAATGGCGGCCGATTCTTTCAGCGGCAGCCGCTTTTCTGTGTCGCTTCCTCCCTCCCACAGCCCGGATTGGGCCGGAGAAACCTGTGTGGCTTCTGGTCTGACATCACCCACTTTCTCATTTTCAGAGTAGTGTGCTTATGTGTTTTATCTTCCCTGAATAGTTTTTGTTCTTTGTTCAAGCAGTTACCGTTTTTAACCTCAACTCTATGAAAGATGACTAAAATAATGCTACTTATATAAAATCTCAATGGGTAAAAGTGCACCAGTTTTAATTTTCAGGATGAAATCAAGAAGATGGAACATTCTAGAGAGCTTTCTTTCAAACCTTGCCCCATGAATTTATTTCAGAAATGTACCAACTTTGCTTCCTTCCTTCCATTCTCATCAAATCACTCCCCAGCTTTGAAAAGTGGAAAGGTCAGATGTCCTCACCGGGATCCACCTTTGCACGATGTTTGCCATCCGGGTCTAAGTTTTTTATGTGTGTGTGGGGGGAGGGGAGGGAGACACACAAACCCCCGGAGCTGGTTGAATCTTAAGGTGAACTTGGGCAGTGACCTAGGGCAGCATCTTCTGGGGGTGCGTGGGGGGGGCCAACAAAAAGAGCAGTTACAGTCAAAACACTCCTGTGGCCTTGGGCAAGTCACTTAACCCTCCATTGCCTCAGAAGAATCCAAATAATCAGTGTCCCTGTTTAATGTACATTACCAAGTTTAAGTTACAATGTAAACCGCTTTGACTAAATGATAAAGCAGTATAAAAAAACCTGTTAAATAAAAGCAAAATACATTTTGAGAGCCACTCAGACTGTGCTTTTAACTATTTAATATTTAAAAGTATGATGTCAAACTATGTGTTTTTACAGGATCATTCTTAGAGGTAATCATATGATTGCTCTGGTAATCATATGATTGCTGAATGTAATTATTAAAATCTTGGGATGGGGAGGGGGTTAGGAGCCTGAAAGGTCATTGAGGGGGATGCAAGGCTGAAAGTTTACCAAGGGTGCTGAATACCCTTACACTAGCTCTATAAGCTGCATGCTCTTCTTACGAAAACCACCGACTTTGCTGCCCTCTCCTAATTCCTTCTAAATCAGTCCCTAGCTTTGAAAAGTAGAAGTTAGAAGCCCTCCCCCCATCCTCTAGGATCTACCTACACATAGTTTGGTAGAGACAGGGCCATCTCTTGACATTTATAAGGGAGGACATAAACACAGAACCACTACTGTACCACGCACACATAGTGACATGGTAGATGATGACAGGTAAAGACCAGTATGGTCCATCTAGTCTGCATAGTAACATGACTAGAGTAGCTGTTACCACCTCTCCATGCAGGTCATTCCCTTTATGCCTTCATTTAGGGTTGTACCTGCCACTCCGTGCAGGTCACCCCCCTCTATGCAGGTCACCCCCCTCTATGCTTTTGTTTAGGGTTGTACACACCACTCTGTGCAGGTCATCCCCCTCTATGCTTTTGTTTAGGGTTGTACCCGCCACTCTGTGCAGGTCACCCCCCTCTCTGTTTGTTGAAGTCTGATAAACTTCTCTTGGTGAAATGAGGCTAATAAGGAAGGAGTCTTGCTGCTAGGGTAAGGAGCCAGGGCCGGCCCGTCCATTGAGCAAGAATGTTTTTTGCACAGGGCCCCGCGTTTCAGGGGGCCCCGCGCAAAGAACATTCTGCTTTCCTCAAAATTACATTAAAAAAAAAAGCTGGCTCTCTGGCTGCTGCCGCCGCGGCAGAATGCAGTGTCCCGCGGGGCCCCCTCTGCGCCGGCTGAGCCCTCTGCCCGGCTTTCAGATTCGCGAAGGGAGAGTGTCTCTCCCTCACGTCTCTGTTAAGCCCGCAGGGGCTAATGGGAAATTTCCCATCAGCCCCTTTAGACGCGAGGGGTTGATGGGAAATTTCCCATTAGCCTCTGCGGGCTTAACAGAGACGCGAGGGGGAGAGACTCTCCCTTCGCGAATCTGAAAGCCGGGCAGAGGGCTCAGCCGGCGCAGAGGGGGCCCTGCGGGACACGGCATTCTGCCGCGGCGCCAGCAGCCCGAGTCCCAGCTTTTTTTTTTGGCCTGCTACTGGGCTGGGGCGGGGGGGCTGTTAGGACTGCTAATGGGCTGGGAGGGGCTGTTAGGACTGCTAATGGGCTGGGGGGGCTGTTAGAACCGCTAATGGGCTGGGGGGGGTTAGGACCGCTAATGGGCTGGGGGGGGGGCTGTTAGGACCGCTAATGGGCTGGGCTGGGCTGGGCTTGGGGGGGTGGGGGGGGTTAGGACTGCTAATGGGCTGGGGGGGTTTGTTAGGACTGCTAATGGGCTGGGGGGGTTAGGACTGGTAATGGGCTGTGGACTGATGGGGGCTGTCAGGAAATTGGGTGATGGGGCTGTTTGGACTGCTAATGGGGCTGGGGGGGGCTGTTAGGACTGCTAATGGGCTGTGGGGGTGGGTTAGGACTGCTAATGGGCTGGGGGGGTTAGGGACTGGTAATGGGCTGTGGACTGATGGGGGCTGTCTGGAAATGGGGTGATGGGGGTTAGAACTGCTAATGGGCTATGGGGGGTGGTTAGGACTGATAATGGGCTATGGGGGGGGGCTAGGACAGGAAATGGGCTGATGGGGAGGGGTTAGGACTTGAGGTGGGCTGATGTGGTTAGGACTGGCAATGGGCTGATGGGGTTAAGACTGAAAATGGGGTGATGGGGGGTTAGGACTGGAAGTGGGTTGATGGGGTGGCAAGAAATGGTAATGGGTTGGGGGGTTGCTATGACTGGAAATGGGCTGAGTGGAAGGGGAGGCTTGAATTGCAAATAGCTGATGGGGAGGGAGCTTGGAATGGAAATGGGCTGTGAGGGAAGGGAGCTAGGACTGAAAATGGGCTGATGGAGCAGCTAGGATAGGACTGGAAATGGGCTGTTGGGGGTAGCTAAGATTGGAAATGGGCTGTGGTGGGGGCTTGAATTGAAATGGACTCATGGAGGGGCTAGAACTGAAAGTAGGCTCATTGGGGGGGCTTGGACTGGAATTGGAATGAGTGGAGGGGAGCTAAGATATGACATTGGCTGATGAAGGGGCTAGGAAATGACTAGAAGTGGGCTGACGGTGGGCTAGGATTGGAAATGAGTGATGAAGGGGACTCAGACTGAAAATGGATGGGGGAGCTAGGACTGGAAATGGGTTGATGGTGGGCTAGGACTGGAAATGGGCTGATGCAGGGACTAGAAGGGAATGGATGCTGGGTGAGACTGGAACTAGAAGGGAGCTGATGTTGTTGGAGGATTAGAATGGGATGGGGCTGGGAGAGTAAAATGGAGAGGGGAAAAATATTTTGTGTGGTAGTGATGAAAAATCTACAATTTGCCGGGTATTGTGAGAGTAAGTGGGGATTGAGGATGTAGAGGTAAAATTTGTGTGTATTAAATAGGAATGATTAAAGAGCAAAAGGAGAAAGAAAAGATTAGTATGTTAAAGCAGATGTAGAGAGAATGGAAAAAAAAAACTAGAAGAGAGAAGAAAGAACAAATGGACAGCAGACGATGGACAGTTAGCAGAAAACATGAAGAAACCAGAAGAAAGTGGCTGGAGCAATTGCAACTGAAAAAAAATGCACAAAAGGTAGAAATATCTCTTTATTTTGAATTTATTAACTGGAATATGAAACCTCTGGGAAATGTGCATCATTAACGTCTGTGCTTTGTTTGGTACAAGAGGAAATTAATTTATAGTTTTATTTCTACAGTGTTGTTGTACATTCCAAGTTTGCCTTTTGGGGTTCCCAGTTTAATTATTGCCTTCCTGTTTCTAAATTGTGATTCCTTGTTTGGTGATGGTCTATGTTCTGCATGTGTAACTGAGCTGAGGTATTCTGTTTATGTAATTCCTATTTGACATTGCCACTTGTTCTCTTTCCCCAGTATTCTCTGAAATGTATTGGTTTAATATTTGCAGTGTTGCCTTTTGATATGGTGCTTTGTGAGTCCTGGTAATGCTGTCAGGATACGGCGGGTTTGCTATGGGTTCTAAATGGGCAGCGTTTGTAGTAGTTCCTAATGTGCCTGGCGGTTGGCACTGGATTATAGTAATATAGAAATCTTTTAGTCTTTCTTTATCCATACACTCATTAAGAGATATGTTTACTAAAAGTTAGTGTATGGTAACATTATGCAAATATTTATGCAAATAAGGCCACTTATGCAAATGAGGCCCTGCACTGAGTCTCCGCACATGGCCCCGCACCCCCCTTGGGCCGCCCCTGTAAGGAGCATCCCCACTGGTGATTTGAAACCAGAGGTAGATATCCAGGTGCTCCTGACCTGCTTTTAGGGTAAAGGGCACCTCCAGCAAAGCTAACCCTGAGGTGGGGTGCAGGGGCCAGGGTGATTGAGCCAAAGTGAGCCCCCCCCAAAGATTGAAGGGGGGCAGAATATTGTACCTCCTGTTCTGGTGGCAATATCTCTATGCCATGGGCCAAAGCAGCTCCTGGCTGGCACTTTCAGGCAGGGCCAACCCTCTAGGTGGCAGCTTATGGGGGGGTGGGATGGCAAAGACCAGGCCATTCAAAGCTGACAATACATTTTCACAGCCGGGAAAGGGGGGGGCGGCCATAAGGCCTAAGCCAACAACATCTTGAACCAACTCTGGGACCAGCCCCGTTCCCAGGTGATATTGGGGTTGGGGTTGGGGATGGGGCTGTCACAGCAACATGGAGCCTAGGCCAGTCTCCCCATTTCTCTACCTGCACCTAAGCATGGCTCCGCTGCACTTGACATGTCTGATAGGGGGAGTTTGTGTAGCTGTTCATCATAGGGGATAGCATCACATGTACATACTGGAGGAGACAAGGCCAGTGTTAAACATGCTGGGGTCCAATGCAGAAATTTTGGGAGGGGGCACAAAAGACCACCAGCAGGCCATATCTCCTTTAACTTTAAGAAAGCCTGAGGGTCCCTGTAACATAGGGGCCCAGGACAGTTGTCCTGCTTGCACTCAGGGCTAGACTGAGGGTTTCTGCTGTCCTAGGCAGATCCTCCGTGCTGGCCCCCGAAGATTGCGGCGCCACCTGGCCCACCTTACGGCCCCCCCCCCCCCCCCCCCCGGCATCCATCTTCTCACCTGAGGGAGGGGGGTAGTATGGTGATGCCTCTGCTGCATCGGGCTTTAAAGTGCCCATGCTAGCTCGCTCGCGGCCTGCCACTCCTGCCCCTCTCTGATGCAGCTTCCAGGAAGCTGCTGGAATCATCTCTCCCTGGCTATTCTGGGCTTCCTGTGCAGCTTGGTCTATTGTAGTAGGTGGAAACACTGAGCGGCAGTGGCCGGCTGCCTCATGACCACTGGGGCTTACTCTTCAGCTCCCATTGCATAGGCCTTCTGAGGAGTGAGTGAGAGAAATGGAGAAAAAGGGGTGAGCATAACATCAGTGGATGGTACTGGTGAGAAAGCTGTGAAGAGTTATTTCCCAAATAAGCATTAAAGTTCCAAACATGCTCAGCGATGGAAGGGTAAAATGCATAAAAAATGTACAATATTCTATAGCCCTCGTTCACGCCCCCTTCCTCCCTGCATTTTTTTTGAAAGATGCCAACTTTGCTTTCTCCTGGGTCCCCCAAATCGGTCCCCAACTTTGAAAGTGAAAAATTCAGGCATCCCCCTCCTCCAAGCACCTCCCTCCACACAATGTTTAGTGCAGCTAGGTCAAACCTTTCCAATTGGGCCAAAATGCAGATAAAGACACAGACTGCATTACACACAGATGTTCAGGATGATGTCTTAAGACTTTCTAATCTCATAGACAGAGGCTACAAAATACCTCTTATAGATATAATTACACATAGCATTGAATTCTGATCACACACCAAACTATTATCCCAGTTTGTATATAGTGCACAGTTCATGGACAGTTCCCTCTGCTATTGAGCTTACACTGTAGTCAAGACAGACACACAATAAAAATGAATAGTAGAAAGACTAGGGGACATGCAATGAAGCTACATTGTAACCCATTTAAGACTAATAAGAGAAATTATTTTTTAACTCCGTGCGTATTCAAACTCTGGAATTCGTTACCGGAGGATGTAGTAAAAGCTGTTAGTGTAGCTGGGTTTAAAAAAAGTTTGGTCAAATTCCTGGAGGGAAGGTCCATAAACCATTGTTAGAGGACCCAGGAAGTCTACTGCTTTCCCTAGAACGAGCATTGTGGAACCTGTGTGCCTTTTAGGGAACCTGCTTAGGTACTTATGACTTGGATTGGCCACTGTTGGAAACAGAATACTGGGCTTGATGGACCTTGGTCTGACCCAGAATGGCATTTCTTATGTTCTTATGAACCTTTAAGTTAAGTAAGATCATAATTAAGGAGATTTTAAGGTAGGTTTGATTAACTGAGGGTGAGGGGGGCAGCTTAAACTGAATGAAGCTGTAGAGAACATAAGATATGCCATACTGGGTCAGACTAAGGTCCATCAAGCCCAGTATCCTGTTTCCAACAGTGGCCAATCTAGGTCATACGTACCTAGAAGTTTCCCCAAAAGACACAGGTTCCGCAATGCTTGTACTTGGTCAAGCATTGATATCCTGGGTCCCTTCTTAATAATGGTTTATGGACCTTTCCTCCAGGAACTTGTCCAAACCTTTTTTAAACCCAGCTACACTAACAGCCTTTACTACATCCTCCGGTAACAAATTCCAGAGTTTGATTACAAGTCGAGTGAAAAAATATTTTCTTTTTATTAGTCTTAAATAGTTTACCCTGTAGCTTCATTGCATGTCCCCTAGTCTTTCTATATTCTGATAACGTAAACAATTGATCTACGTTTACCCGTTCCACTCATTTCATTAATTTATAGACTTCTATCATATCTCCCCTCAGCCGTCTCTTTTCCTGGTTAAAGAGCCCTAACCTTTTTAGCCTTTCTTCATAGGAGTATCCTTCCATCCCCTTTACCATTTTGGTGGCTCTTCTCTGAACCTTTTCTAATAACGCTATATCCTTTTTAAGATACGGCGACCAGAATTGCACACAATATTCAAGGTGCGGTCTCACCATGGAACGATATAGAGGCATTATAATATCTTTTGTTTTATTTTCCATTCCTTTCCTTATGATACCTAGCATTCTATTTGCTCTCTTGGCTGCCGCTGCACACTGGGCCGAGGGTTTTAACATGCTATCCACAATGACGCCTAAATCTTTTTCCTAGGTGGTGGTTCCTAATGTGGAACCTTGCATTGTGTAACCATAATTTGGGTTGTTCTTCCCTAGGTGCATAACTTTGCACTTGTCCACATTAAATTTCATCTGCCATTTTGATGCCCAGTCTTCCAATTTATCAAGATCCTCCATCAATTTTCCACAATCCTCTTGGGTTTTAACAACTTTAAATAGTTTTGTGTCATCTGCAAATTTGATAACCTCACTCGTTATTCCACTTTCCAGGTCATTTATGAATATGTCAAAAAGCAGCGGACCCAGCACAGATCCCTGGGTGTACACCACTATTCACCTTTCTCTATTGGGAAAATTGGCCATTTAGCCCAACCCTCTGCTTTCTATCTTTTAACCAGTTCTTGATCCACAATAGTACACTGCCTCCTATCCCATGACTCTAGTTTTGCCAAAAGTCTCTGATGAGGGACCTTGTCAAAGGCTTTTTGAAAGTCCAGATACACTATATCAACCGACTCACCTTTGTCCACCTGTTTATTCACACTTCCAAAAAAACATAACAGATTAGTAAGACAAGATCTTCTTTGTCTAAAGCCATGTTGGCTGTCTCCCATTAGGCCATGACTATCTACATGCTGAGTAATTTTATTCTTTATGATGGTTTCTACCATTTTTCCCGGTACTGACGTTAGGCTCACCGGTCTTTAGTTTCCCGGATCACCCCAGAGGATAAAACTGCAATCTTAAAGGTTTTCAATATATTCATAATAAATATTAATGAGATATATTTGCATACAGTGGAGGCAGTGCATGCAAATATATCTCATGCATATTCTTTAGGGATATCCTGAAAAGCTGGCTGGTTTGCGACCCTCCAGGATTGCAGTTTGACAACCCTGCTCAAGAGGATGGCTACTCTTGCAAATTGGTGGACTCAGTAAGGAAGTGAATCTTGATCTTGTAGTACATGGTTTCTCTCCATTCTCTGTAGAAAATCTTTCAATATACTGCATCATAAAACTTGTGTGTAGTCAATTGCAAAGTCCATTTCTCCAGGACCAAGCAGGAAGTCAGTCCTCACATATGGGTGTCATCGGCGCCGATGAAGCCCCAGCGGAGCATTTCCCCAGCTTTCTATGAAAGCCTTTGGGAATGCAGGCACGCATGCGCGGTTCCCTTCCCGCCCAAAGGTGCCATCTTACCTCAGTCTCTTTTTTTTTCCCAAGAAGCCAACCGGACGTGTGTCCTGTCATCCCGGATAAAAGTTGATTTTTTTTGGCGATTCTCGATGTTTTTTCTTCCGGTTCGACGCTGGTTCCCCTCCCGCCGGGTTCGGTACACCGGTATCGAGCCCGATTCTTCTTTTTCGGTTTTTGCCCTTCATGGCTGGGGTTCGCGCCCTTTTTTGCTTTCTCCCTGGAAGGCCGGTCCTTTGACTTCGCGGGGACTCTTTTTTTTCCCCGATGGCTTCCAGCGGTTTCAAGAAGTGTGATCGGTGTAAGAAATTAATGTCTCTCACCGACACACACGACTGCTGCCTTTGGTGCCTCAGTCCTGATCACGACCCTAAGTCGTGTGGGCCATGTGGGAAGATGTCTTCCAAGGCACTTCGAAGTCGCCAGCAGCAGAAAGAAATGCTTTTCTCGGACTCAGCCTCCGGCCGGGCCTGGACCTCGTCTGAGACCTCGACATCTCAGGATTCGGATCCCGAGCGCCGTCGGAGCTCCTCGGACAGGGTGTCCCCCAACCGGGAACGCAAGAGGAAGAAGCGGCTCGCGAGAGCATCATCGGAGGAGGTCCTTGGCTCCTCGCGGGCCAGGTTTAAGGCCCCCGACCGTCGCCCCGGGACCGTGGAACAAGAGAAGCCTGCCAAAGTTCCTCGTGTGGAGCCGGAGTCTGCTGGACACGTAAGCCCCGTAGTCCTTGAGGACTCTCCTCCCAGAGAGCCGACGTCGGGCCCGGCGCCGCCGGGGCCCGAGTCGGTGGCTGCTGCGTCTCCCGAGCTGAGTCTCAGAATGACAGCCTTGGAGAGCAGATTGTCTGCCTTCATGGAGCAGCAGCGGGCACTGATGGCCAGCCTGTCTGGCGTATCTGCCCCGACCACCGGGACATCGACTTCGAAATCGACCCCGGAGACCGAGCCGATACTCGAGTCTATCATGGCTCGAAGTCGACCTCGGTCGCGGTCTCCCTCGACCTCCCGCTCGAAACCGAGGGCGTCGACGCCAGTGCCTCCGGCGTCGGGGCAGGTGCTCCAGGGCCCCGCGGGGTCGGACCCTGACTCCTCGTCGGACGAGTCCGCCTGGGAGACGGAGGATGAGGAGTCCCCCGATACGTTCAAGACTCGGTGCGTCCCGTCGGACTCGCCGCAGTCTGAGCCCCGGAGTAGATCCCCTCTGGAGGATACTCGGTTCTCGGAGTTCGTCCGGGATATGGCCACTGCCTTGGCTATTCTGGCGGACCCTGAGGAAGAGCCCCGAGCTAAAGAGCTCGAGGCCCTGCAGTATGACTCTCCTCGAAGGAGGCCTTTACTGTCCCGGTTCCTCCGATGCTGGAACGGCTCCTCTTCAGGATGTGGGAGGCACCGGCCTCGGTGCCGGTTTTAAGCAAGCGAGTCGACTCAATCTATCGACTCAGGAAGAGCCCTGGCTTTCAGAAGGCACAGCTACCACACCATTCCATGGTTGTGGAATCGGCCATGCATCGTCTGAAGAGCCAGAAGATGCACTCTGCGGTGCCCCCTGGCAGGGAGGCCTGGAACCTCAATGGCGTCGGTAGAAAGTGCTTCCAGGGCTTGATGCTTGCTTGCCGTGTCCAGTCTTACCAGCTGTACATGGGCATGTACTTGCGGGACCTGGCCAAGGAGTTGGCCGGGTTCTCTGCTGGTCTCTCCGGGGAACCCTTGCAGAGATTCACTTCCTTGTCCTCGGGGATTCGGGACTGCTCGAAGTTCATGTCACGCGCTGCCTACGATGGCTTTGAGGCTTCGGCCTGAGTTGCGGCAGCCGGCATCGCTGCTCGAAACCAGGCATGGCTGCAGTCATCGGACCTCGAGCCATGGATTCAGGACAAGTTGGTCGATGTCCCTTGCCGAGGTGAAAACCTTTTTGGCAAGCCCATGACTGAGAAGGCCGCCCAGCTCGAAACAGAGCACCTTACACGGACAAGGCTGTCTAGGAAGACCTCTGCCCCTTCTCATAAAAAGAAGGGCTCGGGTAAAAAGCCCTTTTACCCGAGGAAGGGCACTGCCTACAAACAGTACCCTCAATATCAGGCTGCCCAAGCTGCACCCCAGGGTCAGCAAGCCAAGGGGCAGGGTAATGGGCCCCGTAGGCAGAGGAACCCCAAACCTCCGGCCCCTGCTCCCACTCAGCAGGGTGGGGGTTTTTGACTCCTTGAGCGTAGCCTCTCCATCCCTGCTCTCCCAACCCTGCACAGGAGGTCACCTCGCCCTCTTTACCCACCAGTGGCCCCTCATCACCAGGGACAGTTGGGTGTTGGATATAGTCCACAGGGGCTATGCACTGCATTTTCGCCAACTGCCTCCTCCTTACTTTCCAGGGGAGCCTCCAAGGCCTCCCCTGCACACAGACCTTCTCCTTCAAGAGCTTCAAGGTCTGTTGGTGGACAGGGCGGTGGAGCCTGTGCCTCCCCACTTGCAAGGTCACGGATTCTTCTCCAGGTATTTCCTGGTGCCCAAGAAAACCGGTGGCCTTCGACCCATTCTGGACCTCAGGAACCTCAACAAGTTCCTAGAGAAAGAAAAGTTCAAGATGCTTACTCTTGGAACACTTCTGCCCTACCTCCAGCAGGGAGATTGGCTATGCTCCTTAGATCTAAAGGATGCGTACACTCACATCCTCATTCATCCAGACCACAGAAAGTACCTCAGGTTCATTGTGGGAGGAAACCATTATCAGTACAGAGTGCTGCCTTTTGGCCTCACCTCCGCTCCCAGGGTTTTTACAAAGTGCTTAGCAGTGGTGGCGGCCTACCTGAGAAATCAGGGAATCTTTGTCTTCCCCTATCTGGACGACTGGTTCATCAGGGGTCAGACGTGCCAGGAGGCCAGACAAGCCACCCTCAGAACTATTGCTCTTCTTCAAAGCTTGGGGTTTGTCATAAACTTCGCAAAGTCCACTTTGCTCCCCTCCCAGAACTTGGAGTTCATAGGAGCAAGGCTGGACTCTCTGCTGGCAAAGGCTTTCTTGCCAGAAAACAGGGCCCAAAGGTTGATAGCCTTGGCAAATCAGTTTCTCAGCAGGTCAGTGGTCTCCTCCAGACTCTACCTGAGGCTGCTTGGCCACATGGCTTCGACAGTACATGTGACCCCCAATGCCAGGCTCCATATGAGGCCTGCACAGTGGTGCCTTCAGACTCAGTGGTCACAGGCCACAGGCAGCCTCAGAGACAGGATAAGGGTGTCCAGACAATTTCTGAACTCCCTCAACTGGTGGCTGCACCCACCCAATCTACTGAAAGGGGGTGCCTTTTCAGATTCCTGGGTACACGGTGGTACTGACCACAGACGCCTCCCTGCAGGGCTGGGGAGCGCATTGTCTAGGCAAGTGCACCCAGGGCCTGTGGTCTTCTTGGCAAGCTGCACAGCAGATCAATCTCCTCGAACTCCGAGCTATTCGATTAGCACTCAAAGCTTTCTCTCCTACCCTGGCTCATCAATCTGTCCTGGTTCAGACAGACAACCAAGTAGCCATGTTTATGTGAACAAACAGGGCGGGACTGGGTCCAGAATCCTTTGTCGGGAGGCTCAGGACCTTTGTTCATTTGCCCTCAAGCACAACATGCTCCTCAAGGCTGTGTACCTTCCAGGCCAGGACAACTACCTGGCCGACAGATTAAGCAGAATTCTGCAGCCCCACGAGTGGCAGCTGCATCCTTCAGTAGTTCAGAAGATCTTCCTAAAATGGGGTCTCCCTTTGGTAGATCTCTTTGCCAGCCCAAATGAACAAGCAACTGCCAAAGTTTTGCTCCATCAATCCGCTGGTCAGTTACCGAACGAAACACTCACAGTCCAACTATCAAAAAATCGTTCATGTATCAATGGATGTCTACAAAATCTTCAAACTTTTATCAAAAAAATTACTACAAAAAACAATATCATGAATTTTTTCAATACCAAGTTTTGCTCCAGTCAACCGCATCCTCTGAGAATAGCAGCAGATGCTTTTCTGATTCCATGGTCTCAGGGCCTCCTGTATGCGTTTCCTCCCACGCCCTTGGTGGCCCGAACTCTCTTCAAAATTCTTCAGGACAAGGCCTCGGTCCTGCTGGTGGCTCCCCGGTGGTCGAAACAGCCTTGTTTTCCTCTTCTGCTTCAACTGGCGGTGGATCCCCCACTGCCTCTGGGGTTGCAACCCGACCTTCTCTCACAGGAGCAGGGTTCCCTTCTGCACCCCAATCTCAAAGCTCTCAATTTGATGGCCTGGAGGCTGCAAGGGTAGTTTTGGCTCCCTGGGGCCTACCTCAGGAAGTTGAGGAGGTTGTCCTAGCCTCTAGGAAACAGTCCACTAGGAAAACCTATGCTCTCAAATGGAAAAGGTTTTCTGTGTGGTGTCAGCTACGTACAGAGAATCTTTTCTCCTGTACTTTGTCATTAGTGCTTCAGTACTTACTGCACTTATCCAATCAGGGACTTAAGTCCAATTCTGTTCGGGTCCACCTCTCAGCTCTAGCAGCTTACCACTCACTGGTGGAGAGACATTCTCTGTCAGGTCACCCCTTGGTGTCCCGCTTTCTCAGGGGCTTGCTTTTGCTCAAGCCTCCAATCCGTCCTCCTGCCTCTGAGTGGGAGTTGAATGTGGTCTTGCAGCAAACTGACTCGCCCACCTTTTGAGCCGATGGCTACTTGTCCACTACGCTTCCTATCCTGGAAGACACTCTTCCTGATAGCCCTTACCTCGGCTAGGCGAGTGAGTGAGCTTCAGGCCCTGGTCTGTGATAGGCCTTACACCAGGATTTATAGGAACAGGGTAGTCCTCAGGACTCATCCAAAGTTCCTCCCAAAGGTTGTCTCCTCTTTCCACCTCAATCAGCAGGTGTTTCTTCCAACATTCTTCCCTAGGTCTCATGCAAGCCAGGCTGAAGCAGTCCTGCATACCCTGGACTGTAGGAGGGCCTTATCCTTCTACCTTGACCGTACGCAGGGGCATAGGAGGGCTACTCAGCTCTTCGTATCTTTTGACCCTAATAAGTTGGGGTTGGCTGTGTCCAAGCGTACCTTGTCCATCTGGGTGGCTGACTGTATCACCTGGGCTTACAAGGCGGCTGACCTTCCCTTGCAGGGTTGGGTCACAGCCCATCGTGTCAGGGCAATGGCTGCCTCAGTGGCTCATCTCCGCTCTGTGCCCTTGGTAGACATCTGCAGGGCTGCAACTTGGTCTTCAAGCCAGACTTTTGCGGCCCATTACTGTCTGGAGAGGGAGTCCCGTAGGGACAGGCTTTGGCCTAGCAGTACTCCGGAATCTCTTTGAGGTTTAGGCATCTCCTGCCCTCCTGCCCTCTGTTGGGCTACCGGTGGAGGTTGTGTCCTTGAAAAGCCTTTCTTTGCTGCTGAGACTAGAGGGAGTTCTCTTGTTCAGCCTGGGTTCCTCGGTAGCCCAGAGCTAGGGAGTCACCCATATGTGAGGACTGACTTCCTGCTTGGTCTTGGAGAAAGAGTAGTTACTCACCTGTAACAGGTGTTCTCCAGGAGCAGCAGGAATCAGTCCTCACAACCCTCCCTCCTCCCCTGGGAGTTGCAGTTGTACATAGTTTATTTTTCATTTTTGTGTGCTGTTCTTAGCTATGTCATTTGACCGAGGTAAGATGGCACTTTTGGGCGGGAAGGGAACCGCGCATGCGTGCCTGCATTCCCAAAGGCTTTCATAGAAAGCTGGGGAAATGCTCCGCCGGGGCTTCATTGGCGCCAATGACACCCATATGTGAGGACTGATTCCTGCTGCTCCTGGAGAACACCTGTTACAGGTGAGTAACTACTCTTTCTCTTCCTCAAACTGTGACTTTTTTCTTTTACTCTGGGATGCCTCACGAGCTGGTTTGTTGCACATCACTGGCCCTGGATCACCAACTAATTGAGGTTCTTCTTTACCCCTCACTTCCTACCCTGTTTCACTAGATGGAGACCTTACTGACACCATTGGCTACCCCCGTTCCACGGCTCCTGACCTCACCTGTACCCAGGGCAGTTGTGAAAAGCCCAACACAGCGCTACAGACCCCTTCAATGAAGAGAAAGTGGAGACAGAATCATCTGTGGAGACCACTCCAGTGCACAGTGCCTCTCAGGAGAAAGCAGAGGGCACCCAAGAGGGCACAGACCTGTCTGAGAGCTGCATGGAACTGGAAGTCATCAGGTTGGTGCAGGGAGCAAGTGGGCAATGCCATTATTTCCCCCCATACATACATGTGTGTACATGGGCATAGCTCATTGCTGCCTAGCAATTGCAATCACTAGTAACCATGCACCGTGTCCAGTGGCTCCTTACCTCTGCTATAAATATTAATGGTTACTAAATCCTCTTGAGCTGAATGGCTGTAACTTGCTGTTTAGTTCATGATTTCTGTAGCATACAAAGACTGTTTCATTAGCAAGGATTTGAGTTGTTTTCATGCTGAGAATATGCAAATATTTTAAGGGGAAGGATGGTTCACAATTAGGTATAATAGAAGGGTTATATAACACAAAGAGTGAGGCCAGATTACTTGATACTCAGGAAATTGAGGTGTTGTGCTGACAGAGTGTAGGTGGCTGACAGAGTTTGAGTTAGACAGAAGTCTGTCGCATTGATACTTCATCTAGTGATCAGGACCCTTTCTCAGGGAGGTTTATAAAGATGTTTGGGAGGTGAGGGGGGCTTTTCCTTTTCTGATCCATATAGTGAATGATCCCTCAAGGAAGGGACAGTTCTGAAATGCTTTAAAAAGTATTGGTTAGGCCCTTGTGTAAAGGAGATGACGCTACAAGGCACTGTGTATGCCTTTTAGCGCTATACAAATGATAAGTAGTAGTAGCTTATGACATGTTGGTGAATTTTGATCCTGTGTCAAATCTTCCATTTATGGGGAAACTTGTAGAACAAATAATATCTTAACTAACCTTCAGTTCCTGTGCGGATATCCAGTTTAGTCCTCCACAATCGGGTACTGCCCCTCTCACTGCAGCCTGTAGACTGGACCAATCAAATCTTCTGTAGTACATATCCAGCAGGAGCTCCCAGAAGCCCCCCAGTGTGTCCAGTTCTCGTTGCAGTGTGTAGACGTAAAAGTGTGTCCTCTGGGCACACTTAGTGACCTTTGCAGGAGCAACACTAGTTAGTTGTTTTTAGGGTTTGTTTTGGGGCAATTTCTCTACTATTTTTGTTTTTGGTAGCTAGCTGTGCCTTTAAAAAAAAGAAAGACAAAAGAAGCCTGTCTCCCTGGAGCTGTGCCACAGGAGACTAGGAGAAAGTCAGACCTGCTGGCTGCTGTTGCCTGCCTAGCACATTTTATCAGCCCTGGGTGAGCTTCCCCTAGACAGGACGGGGAATTGCCATACCTATAAGGCAGTGCCTGGTACTGGGAGATTGTGGCTGAATCTTCTGTTCCTGAGCTGGTAGGAGTTTGCATTTCATTTTTTTCTTTCTTGTGTGCAATGCTCTGTCTGGGATGCCAGCGTTTCTGTAGGCTCTCCTGAGCCCATTTGGCAGTTTTATTCAAACTGCTCGTTGTGCCCTGTGTTAGAGGGTCGTTTTTATTTGTTTTCCATATTATTTGGTGGTTTTTATATTTTCGCGCGCCGTTTTTTACCGCGGAGTGAAAAGTGCGGCGGCCATTTTGGATTTTAAAAGTGGCTTTTCCAGGCATTTTTGATCGCTGGGCACAGGGTCCCCTTGCGTTTTTGGGGGTCCTCTGTCTGGCGATTTTGCTCAGGGCACCCCAGGGATCCTGGGATATATTTTTTTTCTTGTAAAAAAAAAAAAAAAAAGTTAAGTTACTTTTTAAATCGGGGCTGATTTGCATAGGATTGCCCAGGTGGTGTGGGCTTTCCTGTGGCTGTCTTATTCTATTCCCCTGGGCAGAGGTGGCCCTTGGAATGGCTTCCAAGCCCCAGTGTGTGATTTGTGGGTCCCGCAGGACGGCAGGGACTGACTCTGGCATCTGGCAGGGCTGGGCTGCAGTGCCCTCTGAGGTTAGAGCAATCTGTGAATGTTCAGGAACAGGCTTACCCCTGGGGATGCTTCTTACTTCCGGGGACAGCGTTCTTTCTCCAAGCATCCCTCAGTCTGGCTCGGTTCCTCCGGCCAGCGGTTCAGTGGCTGCGCTCCAGCAGGCGTCTGTTGCTGCCTCAACTATGGACTTCTCCCCTGATTTTGTACTCCTCCTGCGACAGGCATTTCGCCTGAGCATGTCCGGACCGTTGCCGACTGTCTGGCCCCCCTCCCTCCCCTCGGGGTCCTTGGGGGCGGCTCAGTGTCCCTCATCGCCCGGGGGCAAGCGGCTTCGGTTGGGGGGAGAAGAGCAGGACGCCCCTGGGTCTCCTGGATTCCGAGGCAGAGGGCGATCCTGAGACTGAAGCGGAGGGATTTGGAGGATTGGGGAGATCCCTGGGCCGGAAGATCAGGCTCGGGTCATTCGAGTGTTTCCGTAGGGACGAGCTGGTTCCTCTGGTCACGGGAGTCCCTTCAGGCGCTAAACCTTTCGGCGGTGCGGGCCCCTGGAGGAGGAGGGGTCTTGAGGATCCTCTGATTCAAGCAGTCAGGGATGCCCAGGTGGTTTTTTCCCGTCCACCGCGTGGTGGATCAGATGATTCAGGCGGAGTGGGAGCACCCGGAATCCGGTTTGAAGGGGATTCGGACCATGAATCGGCTTTATCCTCTTGCTGACAAGGACAGGGACTTGTTCAGGTCCCCCCGGGTGGATGCTGCGGTCTCCGCAGTGACCAAGAAAACCACCATCCCGGTTGAGGGGGCGGCGGCCCTCAAGGACGGGCAGGATAAGAAGGTTGATAACTTGCTCAAGCAAACCTTCGATACGGATGCCGTGTCATTGCAGGCCTCTATCTGTGGGGCTTGGGTGGCTCGGTCGTGTCTGCGGTGGTCACAGCAACTGCGCTCGAGCCCCGGACTAGCCAGCAGGGTCTGGTGGAGGTGACCCGGCTGGAGTCCGGCTCGGCTTACCTGGCGGATCTGTTTTTGATTTGATCCGCGCGTTGGCTAACAGTATGGCATCCGCGGTAGCAGCGCGCCGGTCCCTCTGGTTGCGCAGCTGGGCGGCGGACAGTTCTTCTAAGGCCCCGCCTCAGTAAGCTGCCGTTTAAGGGCAGATTATTATTTGGGGAGGCTCTCGAGAAATTGGTAAAGGATCTCGGTGAGTCCAAGGGGGCCGGCTTCCGGAGGATAAACCAAGGTCCAACCGGTCCACCTCGTCGGCGCGGGGATCCTTTCGGGATCAGCGCAGGTTTCGGCCCTCCGCCAGTGGTCCTCGCAGCGGGGGCCGGTTTTGGAGGCCCGTAGCCAAGGATTTCGGGCTTTCAGGGGAGCCGGCAGAGGCTTCTCCGCAGCCGGCTCTTCTTCGGGTTCTTCCTTTGGACGCAAGCCACATGACGCCACAGGCAGGCTCTGGAGGGAGGACGCTTGTCGGCGGTCGCTTGCGCGACTTTCTTTCCTCTTGGGCCCAAATAACGTCGGATCGCTGGGTGCTACAAATTATAGAGGAGGGTTACGCTCTGGGAATTTGCGTTCCCACTTCCAGATTCCTTTGTTCTGTCTCCCAGCAGGGGCGAGCAAAAGACGAGGGGACATCCGCGTGACCCTGGCTCGATTGTTAGCGCTGGGAGCGGTGGTCCCAGTGCCTCCCTTGGAAAGAGGCTCTGGTCGCTACTCCATCTATTTTGTGGTACCCAAAAAGGGCGACTCTCTGCGTCCGATTTTGGATCTCAAAGGCGTGAATCGCGCGCTCAGAGTGCCGCATTTTTTTTCCGCATGGAAACCCTGCGGTCAGTCATTGTAGCGGTGCGAAAGGGGGAGTTTTTGACGTCCCTCGATCTTACCGAGGCCTATCTGCACATTCCGATACACCCAGCCCATCAGCGTTTTCTCCGCTTCGCGTTCTCTCGTGGGGCCACTTTCAGTTCCGGGCCATGCCGTTCGGCTTGGCTACGGCCCGCGCACTTTCACAAAGGTGATGGTGTGGTTGGCGGCGGCCTTGCGCAAGGAGGGCATTTTTGGTCCATCCTTACCGGGACGACTGGTTGATACGAGCAAATCCGTGTCTCGAGAGTGCCTGCGGGTCACGAGCAGGGTGGTAGCTCTGCTGCGATCCCTCGGCTGGGTGGTGAACGAAAGAAGAGTTGTCTGCGGCCCTCGCAGGACCTGGAGTATCTGGGGTGCGCTTCGACAATGCTCGGGGGCTGGTGTGCCTTCCCGAGCGCCGCGTCCTGACGTTGGGCGGGCTCTTGTCCGACTATTTCGGGGGATGCCCGCTCCGTCGGCGTGGTGGTACCTACGGCTTCTCGGAACGATGGCGGCGACCTTAGAGGTGGTTCCGTGAGCGCGGTTCCACATGCGCCCGCTACAGAGGGCGCTCCCTTCGTCGCTGGTCCAACCAGTGCGATTCCTTGCACAAGAGACTGCCCTGCCCGAAGGCAGTGCGGCGGTCGCTTCGGTGGTGGCTCTCCTCGAGAACCTGACGCGGGGGATTCCCTTGGAGCCTCCTCTGTGGGGTCCCCCTCACTACGGATGCGATCCTAGTCGGCTGGGGAGCACACTGCGAGACCCGCTTCACGCAGGGGGTGTGGTCCTCGCAGGAAGCGTCTTGGTCGATCAACCGCCTCGAGCTTCGGGCGGTCCGACTAGCCCTGATGGCCCTGGAACCTCTGCTCCTGGGCCGGGCGGTCCGAGTCTGGTCGGACAATGCGACCACGGTGGCGTACATCAATCGCCAAGGGGGCACAGGGAAGTGTGGCCCTGGAAACAGAAGCGACGGCCTTGTTCAGCTGGGTGCAGACTCGGCTGCCGGCGATCTCGGCGGCGCACATTGCAGGCGCCGACAATGTCCAGGCCGACTTTTCTCAGCAGAGTGCGGGTGGACCCCGGAGAGTGGAAGTTAAATCCTCAGGTATATGCGCAGATAGTTCGGCGGTGGGGTCCGCCCATCATGGATCTCATGGCGACCTTCCAGTCGGCCAAGACAAGTCGCTTCTTCAGCAGACGGCGGGAGCGGATGTCCGAAGGACTCGACGCTCTCATTCAGCCGTGGCCGACGTCCGGGATGCTGTACGTTTTCCCCCCGTGGGCCCTGATCGGTCGGGTCTTCCAGCGCATCGAGGGCCATCAGGGCCGGGTGCTGCTGGTGGCTCCGGATTGGCCCCGGAGGCCCTGGTATGCCGACCTCGTTCGGCTTCGAGACGGCGTGCCGTGGCGCCTTCCGGCGCTACCGGATCTTCTTCTTCAGGGCCCCTTGCGGATGCCCCTGGTTGCTCGGTTCTCGCTTACGGTTTGGCCATTGATAGGGCTCGGCTGAAAAAGAAGGGTTATTCGCCCGCGGTGATTTCCACCTTACTGCGGGCAAGAAAGTCGTCCACTTCTCTTACTTATGTTCGAATTTGGAGAATTTTTGAGGACTGGTGCTCCCGGCGTGGAGTTCGGGCGGCGACGGTCTCGGTGCCCGTCGTGCTCAGCTTTCTGCAGGATGGCTTCGAGAAGGGTCTCGCGGCCAGTTCCCTGAAGGTCCAGTTGGCCGCGCTCTCTTGCTATAGAGGCAAGGTCTTGGGCCGCCTTCTTGGCGCTCATGCGGATGTGCGGCGTTTCTTGACCGCCGTTGTTTCATTTGCGGCCTTCCCGCAGAGCGGTGATTCCTCCGTGGGATTTGAATTTAGTTCTGCGGGCCCTGGCTCGGGAACCCTTTGAGCCCTTGCGGAGGGCATCCTTGAAGGATCTCACGTTGAAGACGGTTTTTCTGGTAGCCATTTGCTCGGCACGGCGCATCTCGGATCTACAGGCATTGTCATGCCGAGAACCTTTCTTGTCCTTTTTCTGCGGAGCGGGTTTGTGCTCCGTCCGGTTCCCTCCTTCCTGCCAAAGGTGGTGTCTTCCTTTTCACCTGAATCAGGCAGTATTTCTACCAGTGATTTCGGCGGCCTCGGTCGAGTCGGTGGACAAGGGGCTTCACCGGCTTGATGTGGGCCGCACGCTGCGTCGGTATTACAGTCTACCGAGTCATTTCGGAAGACTGATTCGGCTTTTTGTGCTCTTTGGGGGTGCACGGAAAGGGGAGGCGGCGGCTAAGGCCTCCATTGCTCGATGGCTTAAAGAAGCGATCGCCTCCGCGTATCTGTTGCAGCGGCGGCCGGTTCCGGAGGGGCTCCGGGCTCATTCTACTAGGGCTCAGGCGGCCTCTTTGGGCGGAGCATGGTCTGGTTCCACCAGCGGAGATCTGTAGGGCGGCCACTTGGTCGTCTCTGCATGCTTTCAGCAGGCACTATCGCTTGGATGTGTCAGCGGCTCGGGATTCCTGTTTTGGTTCGGCGGTTTTGCGCGCCGGCCTACAAGGTCCCGCCCGGTCTTAACTGCCTCTGTTACATCCCGATTGTGGAGGACTAAACTGGTTATCCGCACAGGTAATGGAAATTACCATAACCTGGTAATTGTAGTTCCTGTAGGATCCAGTTTAGTCCTCCTTCACTCCCGAATATCTGCATGATCTTGCGGCGCGCTATCCCGATAGGGAGATTCTAAGATAGTTTTTTGCTGTCCCGTTCGGACCTTAGCGGCAGTCGTGCTTATAGCTATGGCTCTTCCCTTTCTTTTGGGGTTCCGTAAGCTCCTTAGTACCTGGGGGGAGCTCTGTGTCAATTTAGGGGCGTCGATTCCGGCGCCGTGCAGTGTTCTGACTTCCTCGTTTGGGGAGGGAGTTGGTTATTCCAGGGGGGGAAGTACAAGGTTTAATGTTAATCTGATAATAATCTGATGTGTTGCTTCGTTCAGTATGCTTTGTTACTAGTACACTGGGGGGCTTCTGGGAGCTCCTGCTGGATATGTACTACAGAAGATTTGATTGGTCCAGTCTACAGGCTGCAGTGAGAGGGGCAGTACCCGATTGTGGAGGACTAAACTGGATCCTACAGGAACTACAATTACCAGGTTAGTGTAATTTCCATTTCATATAGTTAAGCTGCAGTGATTAAACCTGGTTTAGTCTGATTTTAGAGCAAATCCTAAAACTGAAACTGTGACTAACACAGGCAGCAAAAAGGGGCCGTGGCCCCACTAACATTTTGTCCAACACAACATCAGCTTCTAGATAGCTTGGAGGCGGGCCCTTGGGGGTTTGGCCCTTGCCCCTGGTGGATAGCATTAGAAAGAAGCTGAATCAGGGCCTTAATGTCCTTTAGATTCAGCTGGATCCATGTCCACTCTCTTGAGTGGGTGCTTCAAGGATCGGTATTTTCACTGGTTTTTATCAAGTTACATTTGGTCTCTTTGGTTAATTTTGTTGAAATGTTTGAAGGTGAGTTTTACATCTTTGGGAATGATTTTCAAAGCCTCGCCTATGTCCCAGAGGAACCGCTGCTGTGATACATTTGAATAAATGTCTTAGCTTAGTGTGATTATCACTTAAACAGTTCAGACTGAAACTTAATCCAAAGAGGTTTTGCTTGCTGTGGATTCATTGATTATCTTGCCTGAGGTTGGTTGGCGGGGCGGGGGAGGGGAGGGGAGTAGGTGCCCATAGCACTGAATGAATTAATGATGCGCTTCAGTGTAAATATTAATGCTGGTCTGGGGATGTGCCTTCAGGTTTCACTGGTAGTAAGATCTTGATTTTAAGCTGAGACTGATTTGACAGAAGCATATTTGTCCCTTGAATATTTGGATAAGGCATATTTGCTGACATTTGTACATGCTAACACATACATCTGGCTGGACAATTTAGCTGTCTTCAATTTTTATGCATGAAATTCCTATTGATTTCTACTTTTATCACCCTCTGTCTTCATGCTTCCCACCCTCTGGGACATGTTGAAGCAGAAGGGCCCGAGATTGGCAGGAATGTGTCCCAGTGCTGCTCATTGACGGACTGAGGCTGCCACAGTAATAGCAGCATTCTTTCCTTTACACTTTAACCCTAATCACTGGTGGCCAGGGTTCAAACCCCACTTCTTCCATAACACTCGTTTTTGACCTTAGGCAAGTTATGTTATTTCCAGTTGCCAGATATAAACCCTTTGGGAAAGGGATTTACACAAATGGTTATAAAACAAAAATGTGTGGCTGTTCTTTGCATGGAATGATGAATTTATCTGACTGGAGGAAAGGCGTGATTTGGGGCAGACTGAAGGTGGGCCAAAGAGTTATACATTCAGCAGTGAAATTCAGCCTCTAAACTTACAGGGGACTATTTGGGAGTCTGAAAACGGACAAGCAGATGTCCAAATCATGGAGGCGCCCATGAGCCATTTTAGAAGCCAGTTCCATATACGTCCCCAGTGTGAGGACATCCAAGTCGTGAAGAGGCGTGACTGGGGCATTCTAGCCAAAATAGACATGCGCGCCCGATTTCAGAAACCGTGAACATAACATCAGCCACCAGTGGAGCCATCCACGTCTATTCCTGCTCCAGGGCATGAATAGGCATCAGAAAAGCTCTTGTTCTGCCATCAAGACACCTTGAGGGCATAGAAAAGAAGGCACTCTTATACCCCCTATATTTTTCATGATGATAACAAAAACTTAGGGGAAACAAGGACACTTGTTTTCGTTTTGGCATGCTGATGCACGTCCCTGTATGCAAAATAGTTTTATGGATGTGCATTCAGCATAAAATAGACGTCCCTGACCCAGGGTTTTGTACGAGGGATGTCCATCTATTTGAGGGATATCCAAGTTTCTAAAATCGAGCCAAAAACTTGAATGTCTGGCATTTTTTTCATATAAACATAAATCAGCCTGCTCATTCAACTTATTCACCATTATACTACAATTAGTATTAAATCTATTTGTCTTGTATTGAGCCTCAGACAACACCCTTATTGCTTCGTTACACTAGGAGAGTATTGAATCATCTCCTAAAACGTGTATAGGGTTTAGTACATCAATGGCTCAACAGTGAGAAGATTCTCTGACCAGTATACTTGTTTTCAAACAGTTTTTACTGATTTAAATTTTCTTAAGAGTTTACTTAGCTTCGAATGGAAAGACTGGTCGACTTCTTCTTCATCTGTTTTTTTTTTTTTTCGTTTTATTTTTAAAGTGTCTTTGCCTTTGCTTATATATATAAAGACAAGCCTTGTCTTTATCTATATAAGCAAAGGCAAAGACACATTAAAAATAAAACGAAAAGAAAAAAACAGATGAAGAAGAAGTAGACCAGTCTTTTCATTCGAAGCTAAGTAAACTCTTAAGAAAATTTAAATCAGTAAAAACTGTTTGAAAACAAGTATACTGGTCAGAGAATCTTCTCACTGTTGAGCCATTGATGTACTAAACCCTATACACGTTTTTAGGAGATGATTCAATACTCTCCTAGTGTAACGAAGCAATAAGGGTGTTGTCTGAGGCTCAATACAAGACAAATAGATTTAATACTAATTGTAGTATAATGGTGAATAAGTTGAATGAGCAGGCTGATTTATGTTTATAGTAATAATCATTCACTAAGCACGGCCAACAAGGTATCTTGGCATTTTTTTCAGACATTTTGTCTTGGATGTCCTTTCTAAAATGCCCCTTCCTCTTTTCTCTCTCTCTGTGTATAACACTTTACTACTCCCAGTTTCCTCAGCTCGCAACCTTGGGGTTGTCTTTGACTCTTCTCTCTCCTTCTCCACACACATCCAACTGATTAGCTAAAACCTGTCGTTTCTTTCTCTGTAACATCAGCAAAGTTTGCCCCTTCCTTTCTGAACACACTACTAAGGGACTTATCCACTCTTTAGTCACCTCCTGTTTAGACTATTGCAACCTCCTCCTTGCTGGTCTCCCTCTGAATCATCTCTCTCACCTTCAATCTGTTCACAGCTCGGCTTCGCAGCTAATCTTCCGCCAGCCTCTATATGCTCATATTACCCCTCTTCTCAAGTTGCTTCATTGGCTCACTATCCATTTCTGTATCCAAATCAAACTTCTCCTACAGACCTATAAGTGCATTCATTTCGTTGCTCCTCACTACCTTTCCTCTTATCTCTTCCTACCCTCGCTCCTTGAGAACTCTGCTGTTCTGGCAGATCCCTTCTATCTGTGCCTTTCTCTTCCACTGCCAACTTCAGTCTTCGATCCTTTCACCTTGCTGCTCCTTACACCTGGAACAAACAACCCGAGCCTCTATGTCAGGCATCTCCAGGAACAAGCAGGAATTAGTCTTCACATATGGGGTTCGTCGGCGCCGACGGAGCCCGCACGGGAATGCTCCCCAGCATCCAATCAGAAGGCTTTTGGGAGCATCCCTCGCGCCTGCGCGGTAGCTTCCCGCCCTTCCCACTGCCTCTCCCCATTTTTCGTTTTTCTGCGGAGCCGACAGGACGTACCTCCTGTCACCACAGAAACTTTTCTTCTTGTTTCCTGTGGTCGCAGTTTTTTTTTTTTCCCCGCTGACTCTGGCACCACTGGTGCCCCCTTTTTCCTTATTTTTTGTTTTCCTTTATTTTCCTTCGAGGAGCATCCTCCTTGTGTTATTCTGAGGCCTACCGGGCTTTCCAGCATGGAGCCTTCTTCCCCTAAGAAGTGCCCCCACTGTGGAGACGTTGTCTTCTTCTTCGACTCCAACGCCTGGTGTCTCTCCTGTTTGGGCCCTGACCCCTTCTCCCCCGGTTCCCCGGACTTCAGCGTCGGGAGAAGACCCTCCCTGTTTCGAGTGTTCCTCGATGACGTCTTTCCCTCTGAGGTGCGGTCGTCGGCTTTCTCTCCTCGCCAGGATCAGGTAACCCAACAACAGTCTGTTAAGACTAACCGAGCCTTGAGGGGTGAGTCTCATGCGCTGCATGACGACGGCTCCGGCCTTCCCCTCCGGTCCCTTACACTCCGGAGGGAGTCTTCGGGCTCCAGATCCTCCACGGGGTTTCAGGTTGTTCCTGAGGTTCGCTCCTCACAGAACATTCCCGAGCCATGCCCGAGGGTGGCACCCGCTTCGAGCGGTGCAGATCCCTCGGCATCGGCGCTGGCGTCGAGTGTTCCACTCTTCGCCAGGGACTGTCAGCTGCTGTCCTCTGTGCCTTCGGGGCCGATTGACTCGACCCAGTCTGGCTCTACGGCATTCCGGCCCTGCGCGGGGGCGGTACCCGCTTTCGGCGGTGCCGATTCCCCGGCATCGGTGTCGAGTGTTCCACTCTTCACCGGGGATCGTCGGACCAACCTGACCCGGTATGGCGTGCCCACACCCCTGCCATGCGCGGAGGTGGTGACCGCTTCGAGCGGGACCAAGTCCTCGGCGTCGGAGTCGGTGGCCCCACTCCCCGCTGGGGATCGGCACCGGGTGCCCTCGGTTCCGTCAGGGCCGATCGACTCGTCCCCGGCTTCCGCGGGGGCGGTACTGGCCTTGAGCGGCTCCACCCCTCCGGCGGCGGTCTCGGGAACAAGGGCCCCGTTCTTCGCCAGGGGTCGCCACCGGGCTCCACCTGCGGAGCCGATCGATCTATCCCGGTCGGGCGGGTCGGCACCCCCATCTTGCGCGGGGCCGGGGCCTCCCCCGGACGCCACTGACCTCCCGGCATCTAAGCGGGCGTCGAGTGCTCCACTCGTCACTAGAGTTTGCCCGCGGGACCCGGGACCTTCGGTCGAGTCGACCCAAAGAAGCGCCGCGGCCGCGGAGCCGGGGCTGGGCGTCTCGCTCCCCGCCGGGGCTCGTTGGCGGGTTACCTGGGTACCCTCGAGGCCGTGTAGTATGCCCCGTAAGGGTTTCCCGCTCAATAAAACAGGCGCGGGCAGAACCCCGGCGCCTAGAAGGGCCTCTCTCCCGACGTCGGAGCCGACTTCGGGTGTTTCCCTCTTCGCCGAGTTTTGGCCTGGGAAGCCCTCGGCACCGATCGTCGCGACCCCGACTCCATTCGCGAGAGTGGCAGCACCGGCGCGGCCGCTGACACTGGGGCCCCCTAAAGAGGCGTCGCTCGGTTCGATGCCCAGCCTCGAATCGATCTCCAGTCTGGAAAGCGTGGCTCCGACGCATTTCGGATCCGACCCCGGTCTCTTCCGACGGCGCAGTGCTGCGCTCGCCTGCTCTCCAGCTGCCTCGGCACCACTCCAGCCATCCTTGCGGATTGCCCCGGGGGTGGCCCCGCCCCCGGAATCGGGGCCGAGGCCAAGTCCCGCAGGCCCGTCGGGGACGTCGCTCCCTTCATTGCCCCGCTGGAATCAATCCCGGGCTCTGACGATGCAGTACCAACTGCCTCGAATTGGGACTGTCAGTACCCTCCTCTGTTTAGAGCGATTCCTCCCGTGCACCAGCACGGTGGGTCCCCTGGTGTTCAAGCGGGCCCCTTCACCTCGGCCTCCCACCGGATAGCCCCTCTGGGAGAGCCGTCTTTTCAGGACTTCCTCCTTGACATGGCGGACTTGCTCGCCATTCCTATCCCGGGCCCTTCGCTAAGTCCGGGTCCTGCGGAACAGGCAGCCATAATGCTTCCTCTACATCCCTCCCTGTGGGATCTCCTGCTCGGGATTTGGCGCTCGCCCTTACAGGTACCGGCGCCTCCTACAACCATGCATGCCCGGTATCGGGTGCCCCCCTCTCCGGGTTTCCAGACGCACCAGCTTCCCCATCATTCCATTGTGGTGGAATCGGCCCTGAGGAAGGTCGGAAGCAAGAAGAAGCACTCTTCCTGCCCCCCGAATCGTGCGTCTAAAGCTCTGGACAACTTTGGGCGGCGAACCTTCCAAACGTCCATGTTGGCTTCCAGGATTCTCTCATATATTTTCTATATGAGCCTGGCGCTTCGGGAGGTCACCGAGAGGTTATTTCTTTTGTCTCCCTTTGTGTCGGCCCCTCGGGCCCCTGACTATTCCCTGCTTCTTTACCATTGCAGGAATATCTCTTGGTTTCTTTCTCGTGCTGCCGTGAACTGTTTTGAGTCAGTTAGCAGGTCCTCTGCTGTCGCCATAGGGGCGCGTCGTACAACCTGGTTGCAGGCTTCCAACTTGTGCAGCTGGGCACAACATAATCTGGGTAATTCCCCGTGCACCGGGGAGAACCTCTTCAATGGCGAGGCTTTGCATCAGGTTGCTCAGTGCTCTGCCGACCTGTTTGGCACTGGCCGCCCGCGGCCCTCCCCCTCTCCCGGGGGTAGGAAATGTCTTTCCCGACCCTCCTTTCCGAAGAAGAGGAAGTTTCATCCCTCTGCCCACCTGCCGGGTGCGCCCATGCCAGGGACGTCTCACACCGGTCGGCAGTGCCAGGGCTCGCGCCAGGCTGCCCATGCCAAGCAGCCTAAGGCTCCGGTATGCGGCAGTTTGCGCTTAACTCCTCTTACCAGAAGTTACTGTCCAGTTCTACACTGGGGTTCTTTTCAGTGTGACAAGCGGTTTGGCTGCTTGATTGGAGGTATGGAGCCCCCTCCCCCGGGGGGGGACCCTTCCCACACTAGGTTAGCCTGGCTCCTCAGGGCCATGCTAGTCTTCTTCGGACTTACCCTCAGGTACATCCCTCGGATTCCCCTCTGCCTGGTTCCCCCGGATTGAGGGGATCGCGCACCGAATCTCCTTCTCCCAGTGTAGGCCTTGGCCGCTACTCTCCGAGCATGGCCCGAACCAATCCTCGACAGGGCCGGACCACCCCCCTCTGGTCTGTGTCTCCGCTCTCGCAGAGAAACCCCTGGGTCTGTCAGGTTATGGTGGACAGGAGTCCCACTGACCCATGTCGATCCCCGGCTCCGCTCCCTGCACTCTTCGGAGCGGCGGAGGGCATTGGCCCTGCCCCCGAGGGTTCTTTTTTATATAGGCCGGAGATGACCCCCACGGTCACGCCGTGGCTATAGGGTTTTCTATCCTCCTGCCTTCCCTGTGGTACGGAGGACATGTTTTTTTTTGTTGTTTTTTTTTGCGTGGCTGTCAGGTGGACGCCTCAGGGGCCTACGTACTCCTGATGTGCTCCTCCCCAACTGATCTGGCAGTCACGCAACCATACTGCTACTCTCGCCGATCTACCCTGCACCACGCACATCGGCCCATCACTTTGGATGGCCCTTCCCCCCGCCACCTTCCAGGTGGGCGCCCTCCTGTGGATCAAGGGCCGGTCCGAGTTAGCAGTATCGTTCTCACGTGTGCATACCGGTTTAGTAACCTGGGTGGGCGTTCCCGGGCCCACCTATAGCCCGATATACATCTATACCTGTTATTGGATATATATCGGTACAGGTGGGCGGTTTTGGGAAATGTTATAACGCCCTGTGTCTTACCGACTATCTCCCAATTGTCGGTACTGACGTTTTGTTATTTCTTACGGGGTCCGGCCGGCCCGCTTGCCTGCGTTCTGCGGCTCGGGTGCTCAGACCGGTTATGCTTAAACTTGCTGTGAAGTCAACAGCCCCTTGGTTTACGCCTCCTTGTCTGGAGGTTTTCGAACCCAATGTCTTCCTATCCCTTGCCGGCTAGGGTAGACAGTGTACCCCTCGGTATCCCGGGGTACACTCCTGTTCTTCTCCGGGCTGGGTTCTCCCAGATCGGTCAGTCTTCTGCTTAGTCCTCCGGATTGGGGACTCTGCTCCTTCTGAAGTTTCTCAGCTTCTCTTAGAGCTCCTCGTGAAGACCTGCCGTCTTTCCGGTGCCGGTTGACACCTGCGTCTCCAGCCCGCCCGGACTGGGAACTTCGTCCTCTCTGCGGTGAAGTTCCCTTGAAGACTTCGCTACTGCATCTACAGTACCCATCGCAGTTCTGCCTTCTACAATCCAGTAGGTAAGCTCTAGATTGTGCTAGATCATTAACGGTTTAATGATATCTGACGTGGTTTTGAAGACTCCCCTGTAGTCTTCGGTTGCTGGGCCTTGGCAACTCTTCTCAACTCCTACCCTCCATCCCTCAGGGGATGCCGGGGATCCAGGTTGGGCGATGCCGCCCTGTCCAGGGACGCGCATTCTGGGATCTCCTCTGGCACCCTCAGCTAGGGAGTCCCCATATGTGAAGACTCATTCCTGCTTGTTCCTGGAGATAGCACAGTTACTTACCTGTAACAGGTGATCTCCGGAACAGCAGGAATTAGTCTTCACAACCCACCCACCTCCCCTAGGAGTTGTAACTCTCTCTCTCTCTCTCTCTCTTCCTTCCTCTCCTCTCCTTCTGTCTCAGCTATTAAACGCAACTGGGGAGAGGCAGTGGGAAGGGCGGGAAGCTACCCGCGCAGGCGCGAGGGATGCTCCCAAAAGCCTTCTGATTGGATGCTGGGGAGCATTCCCGTGCGGGCTCCGTCGGCGCCGACGAACCCCATATGTGAAGACTAATTCCTGCTGTTCCGGAGATCACCTTTTACAGGTAAGTAACTGTGCTTTCATCTCTGGCCCTTTTCAAATCCAGATTGAAAACTCACATCTCCAGGAACAAGCAGGAATGAGTCTTCACATATGGGTATCGTCGGTACCGACGGAGCCTGCGCGGGAACGCTCCCCAGCGTCCAGTAAGAAAGCTTTTGGGAGCATCCCACAGCGCCTGCGCGCTGCCTTCCTGCGTTTCCCAACCGCCTCTCTCCAGTTCTTCTTTTCCGCGGAGCCAGCAGGTCGTGTTCCTGTCACCGCAGAAGAAGTTCTTTATTTTTTTTCTTTATTTTTCTGTGTCGCATCTGCCTTCTTCGATGTCAGACCGGTACCGCCGGTCTTTTCTTCTTACAAAAAAAAAACAACTTTTCTTTCTTCAACTGTGCATTTTCGGTTTGGGCCTTAGGCCTCAACATTTTTTCTCCTCATGGAGAAGCCCGCTTCCGGGTTTAAAAAGTGCACGAAGTGTGGTGGTACTATCTCTGTCACCGACACCCATGATTGGTGTCTAAAATGTTTGGGTCCTGACCATTCCATCACGGATTGTGTGTCCTGTACCATGATGTCTAAAAGAGGTCGCAGAACCGAGCAGCCAAGCTCAGTACTCTGTTTCCCTCTGATGCAGCCTCGGTGGCATCGACGTCTTCCAGGGCGGCTTCTTCCTCCCATGGATCTCAGGTAACCAAACATAAGTCCAGCCGGTCCTCGAAGGGTAAATCTCCCTCTAAGCATCGAGATGCCTCCGGGCTTGTCCTCGAGGAATCCGCACCGGCAAAATTACCCCGGCGGGAAGTTCCAGCTTCCAAAGCATTATCTATGGGGTCACAGGTTGACATCGATGACTCGGCCTCGACCGATCACCTGTTGCCGTGTTCTGGGGTACCGGTGGTCTCCACCGGTACCGACATCCAGACTCTGGTGGCGTCGATGGATCAAAAGATTCTGTCCATACAGCGCACCCTAACAGCGTTTATGCAGGCTTCGACGCCTCCGGTACCGCAACAATCTCCGTTGCCGGTACCGACTCCGGCACCGCCATCGTTCTCGGTGCCGGTACCGATTGCATCGACATCGGCCTCTGTGTCGACTGCAACGGTACCCTGTCCTATGATGCCCATCGTACCGAACCAGTACCGCTTACTCCCGATGTCGATCCCACTCGGTATGCGTATCGGGCTTTACAGGAGCATCCAGACAGGCGATACTTCGATTCCTCCGAAAACTCTGAGTCAGAGGTTTCTGTCGAGGCAAACCGGTACTTCTTCCTCAGGAGTCTGATTCTCCAAAACGAAGAATGTCTCCTCCAGAAGACTTGTCTTTTCAAGACTTCATTAGGGAAGTGGCTAGGGGGCCTCTCCATCACAGTGGCCCCTGAGTCAGAGCCTAGTGCCAAGCATTTAGATATTTTGCAATATCCTAAGGCTCCTAAAGAAGCAGCTACTTTACCTATTCATGAGATTCTCTATGATCTCATGTTGAGCATGTGGGAGACTCCTCTTACCACCTCCCCTCATTCTCGTAGATTAGACACCATGTACCGTGTCCCTCCTTGTCCTGGCTTTCATAAGTCTCAGCTTCCTCACTACTCTATTGTGGTAGAGTCTGCCATGAGGAAAATAAAGAGTGCAAAGAGACACTCATCTAATCCTCCAGGACGTGAATGCAGGACCCTTGATGCTTTTGGCTGAAGGGTTTTCCAAGCCAATATGCTTGCTGCCAGAATCAACTCCTATCGTCTCTATATGGGATGTTTCTAAAAGAAGTCACAGATCATCTGCAGACTTTAGCCCCTTTTATTTCAGAAGATAAAAGGCAGGAATTTCTCACTTGGCTCAAACATGCCCAAGATGTTTCCAAATTTTCCAACCATGCAGCCTTTGACTCTTTTGAGTGTGTAAGCAGAGCCTCGGCTATTGTCATAGGTGCACGCAGAATTGCTTGGTTACAGGCCTCTGATTTGGAACTCTGGGTCCAAGATGAACTGGGAAATCTTCCTTGTACAGGTGAAAACCTTTTTGGCAGGGCTTGGAAGGCAAAGGCCACTCAGATGGATGCTGAGAACTCTGCTTTGGATCGACTGTCAAAGTCTACCTCTGCTCCTGCTAAGAAAAGATTGTTCAAAAAGACACCTTTTTCTAAAAAAGGAAGATACTATCCTGCTTATGGTCAGCAGGCATCTTCTGCAGGTCGTTTTGCTGCAAAGCGTCAGCAACCACCTAAACAGGCCAAGGCAAAGGCTGCCAGGCCTCCCACGGCCCAGCAGCCTCAGCCTCCTCAGGGCCTTTGACCTGCAACTAGAGAACTTAGCCTTTCTGGCTCTGGAACAACCAGAGCCCCTCACCATTCCAGGAAGGTTAGCTTACTTTGCTCCCAGATGGGAGCAAATCACAGCAGAGCAATGGACCCTCTCCATTATAAGGGAAGGGTACAAGCTTCATTTCTTAAACCTTCCTTCCCACACCATGGTGAAACAGTTCAATTCTCCAACATCTCTCCTCAACCTTCTGGGTCAGGAGATTGCTACCCTTCTTGCCCAAGGGGCAATAGAAGAAGTGCCCCTTCTTCAACAGGGCTCAGGGTTCTACTCCCCTTATTTTCTTATTCCAAAGAAAACAGGGGGCTACAGACCCATATTAGATCTCAGAGAATTGAACAAGTTTCTATTCAAAGAGAAATTCAAGATTTCTCTCGGTACTCTGCTGCCATACCTTCAGAGTCAGGACTGGCTTTGTTCTCTAGATCTCAAGGATGCGTACACCCATGTCCTCATCCATCCAACACACAGAAGGTTCCTTCAGTTCCTTTTTCAAGGAAAGCACTACCAATACAGGGTGCTTCCTTTCGGTCTGGCCTCTGCACCAAGGGTGTTCACGAAATGCATAGCGGTAGTAGCTGCATTTCTACGCACTCTAGGAATATTCGTTTTCCCATATCTGGACGACTGGCTCATTCGAGCTCCATCCCAGTCAGAGGCCCAGATTTGTCTAACCTGCACAATGCGTGTCCTTCAGTATTTGGGACTGGTAATAAATATCCCAAAATCCCATCTCACCCCTACTCAGTCTCTGGAGTTTATAGGGGCCTTGCTGGATACCACAACTGCAAGGGCCTATCTTCCTCAGGCCCGTTGCCTACGCTTGGTGCAGTTAGCCTCCCAGATACAGTTAAAGTCCCATTTAACTGCTCGAGAAATGTTACAGCTATTAGGCCACATGGCATCCACCGTGCATGTGGTTCCATATGCTCGCCTTCACTTGAGGGCAGCTCAATGGACTTTGTCCACCCAATGGACTCAGGCATCAGGTTGCCTGTCAGACAAAATAGCAAATTCTAGTCGCCTATTTTGGTCTCTCCAGTGGTGGAAGTCCCCTCCAAATCTGTTGCTGGGGTCCCCTTTTCAGCAGTCGCTACCCCAAGCAACTCTGACAACAGATGCTTCTCCAATGGGTTGGGGAGCTCATCTGCAGGATCTCTCCACCCAGGGCATCTGGTCTCCACAGGAGACTTCTCTGCATATCAATCTCTTGGAACTCAGAGCAATATTCTTAGCTCTCAGTGTTCCATTCCCTGCTCAGCTACAGGACAGTCCTCATCCATACGGACAACCAAGTAGCCATGTTCTATGTAAACAAGCAGGGCGGGACTGGCTCTCTGTCGCTTTGCAATGAAGCTTTGCGAATGTGGGCCTTCGTCAGAGAGCATCACATCCATCTTCTGGCAGTATATCTTCCAGGCATTCAAAACTCTTGGGCGGACAGACTCAGTCGAGTTCTACTCCCACACGAGTGGTCCCTCCACATGGACCAGGTAGCCAGGATTTTTCGAATTTGGGGAACCCCGGACATAGACCTCTTTGCAAGTCCGTGGAATGCCAAACTTCCCCGGTTCTGTTCCAGAATTCTGTGTCAGGGAGTTCAGGCCAAGGATGTCTTCCTCCTTCACTGGGGTCAAGACTTCCTTTATGCCTTTCCACCAATGCCCCTAATTCCCAAAACACTATTCAAGCTTCAGAGAGATCGAGGGACCATGATCCTCATAGCACTACATTGGCCACGCCAAGTGTGGTACCCTCTACTTCTGCATCTCTCTCAAGCTCCTCCCCCGGACTTGGGCTCTGCGCCAGACCTTCTGTCCCAGGAAGAGGGAATGTTGTGGCACCCAAACCCCCAGTCGCTCCATCTCAGGGCTTGGTTGCTGAGGGCCTAGACCTTCAATATTTTCATCTCTCTCAGCAAGACAGAGATGTTATTCATGCCTCTAGAAAGCCTTCTACTAGACGTTCCTATGCTTTGAAATGGAAAAGATTTACCATTTGGTGTTCAGAGAAGGGTCTAAACCCTCTTGCAATACCTCTGAATTCTCTACTAGAGTATCTCCTGCATCTATCCCATACAGGTCTGAAAACGAATTCAGTAAGAGTCCATTTGAGTGCTATTGCAGCGTCCCTCAAGCCTCTTAATGGACAACCTATTTCTTCTCACCCTCTTATAGCAAGATTCATGAGAGGCCTTCTTTTAACTAAACCTCCCATTAGACCACCTCCAGTGGCATGGGACTTAAACCTGGTTCTTGGCCAGCTTATAAAGCCACCCTTTGAACCTTTAGCCACCACCTCCTTGAATTTCTTTCTTGGAAGTTGTTTTTCTCATTGCAGTCACCTCAGAACGCCGCATCAGTGAGTTGCAAGCTTTGGTGGCTAATCCGCCTTATACAAGGTTCCATCATGATAAGGTAGTCCTCAGGACCAATCCACACTTTATGCCTAAAGTGGTCTCGCCTTTTCATCTGAACCAAGAGGTATATTTACCTGTCTTTTTTCCAGGACCTCATGCATCAAATGCAGAGAGGAATCTTCATACCTTGGATTGTAAGAGAGCTCTCTCTTTTTACTTACAAAGAACACAGCAACATAGAAAGTCTTCTCAACTCTTTGTTGCTTTTGATCCTTCTCATTTAGGACTTCCAGTCTCTAAGAGAACACTGTCCAACTGGATTGCTCAGTGTATTTCTTTCGCCTACCAGAGTAGGAACATTTCTTTGGAGGGCCAGTCACAGCTCACAATGTGAGAGCCATGGCAGCCTCAATGGCTCATCTAAACTCTGTGTCCATCGACCAAATCTGTCGAGCGGCCACCTGGGCCTCGGTTCATACCTTCACAGCCCATTACTGTTTGGACAAGGACTCCCGCCGGGATGCCTCGTTTGGTCAGGCTGTCCTCAAACACCTGTTCCATTCCTAATCAACTCCTACCCACCTACCCTGGTCGGATGCCAAAGATCCATGGGGGGAGGTAGAGTCCTTTTCAAGGACACACAACCTGAGGTTTCTCCCTGGCATCTGCAGCTAGGGAGTCCCCATATGTGAAGACTCATTCCTGCTTGTTCCTGGAGATAGCACAGTTACTTACCTGTAACAGGTGATCTCTGGGAACAGCAGGAATAAGTCTTCACAACCCACCCACCTCCCCTAGGAGTTGTATCTCTCTATCTATCTTTCCTTTCCTCTCTCTCTCTCTTTGTCTCAGCTTTAAAACTCGAACTGGAGAGAGGCGATTGGGAAAGGCGGGAAGGCAGCGCGCAGGCGCTGTGGGATGCTCCCAAAAGCTTTCTTACTGGACGCTGGGGAGCGTTCCCGTGCAGGCTCTGTCGGTACCGACGATACCCATATGTGAAGACTTATTCCTGTTGTTTCCAGAGATCATCTGTTACAGGTAAGTAACTGTGCTTTCTTCGAAGCTGCTTTTCGATCCTGATCCATTTAGCCTCCTATGTGTTTCCTTACCATTCCTCTAGATGTATTCTTGTCCTTAGCAGTTGTATTGTCTGTCTGTACTAGATTGTAAACTCTGATGAGCAGGGACTGTCTTTTACATATGCCTGTCCAGCACTGTGAATGCCTTACAACGCTATACAAATGATCAGTAATAGTAGCAGTGATTTCATGGATCGGTGGATACCCCCTAACAAAGGCAGGGGGAGGAGTGACCTGCACAGAGCGGCGGGGGCACCTCTTCTTGCCACCTGCTGGGCAGACTAGATGGACCATGCTGGTCTTTATCTGCCATCATATACTATGTTACTATACATCCAAGTGCCAGCGGGTAAAAAGCACTTGTGACTTATAAATGCATAGCTAACCATTCAGATATGTATTTTAGTGGCAGTTATCCATTTAACTTTGAACAGTCAGTGGCTGGCTGAATATCTACTGTAGTGTTCCGTAATTCTAGTAATGGCACAAGCCAATTTGTAAAAAATCCCTCCATGGTATACCCAGATCCTAAAAGATGAGGGATCAGACCCTCCACAACAGATTTCTTCTCTAAGTAGGAATTCAATGCAATATACTGCACCATGTCCTAGGACAGGCTGCATTCAGAGATGAGAGTGGTCTGTACAGAAGAGCAGCTTAGGATCATATACTGCATCATTGCTTCAACTTTGTGACAAAGTATATTATCTCTGTGGCTTTGCAAATAGCTTGTTGTATCCTCTCGCCTTATTGGTATGTTAGAAATACCCAGAATATTTTTCTTTGTGGTATAGCTGCATCAGGTAAATCGTGGTGGCATGAGATGTTTAGATACTGACCATAATGCTTTAAAATGGAACAGATTAATGTTCTTTGTTCCTCTTGCAGGCTGGGGAAAAAGAAGAAATTGTCAAGAAAAAGAAGCGTAAATCTGAAGATGACATGAATCCCTTCACCCCAAGCAACAGGGAACCCGAGGTACCAAGCAGGGACTTAATGAGAATGGAGTCTCCAAGAGCCCCCAGGACACCTGCGACGAGCAGCACAGCGTAGCTGGAGGAGAAGCTGTGAGACTCCGCCTCCCAGAGATGAAAGATTTGTCCATGGAGAGTGTTGGACAACCCCTGAGCAAAGTTATCAACAGACTGAATGGGCAGATAGACCCTAAACACTGGAACTGTCACAGTGACCCTCCTGACCAGCCCTTTCGGACTTGCTCTCTGGGGGAGACCCCAGATGGACCACCGTATGGTGACTTTATCCAGGGGATTTCGACCCCCATGGACTTCTACCGCTTTACCCTTGAGAGTCCAAACACTCCTGCAGCAGGTAGTGGCTACCATGACACTGCAAGCAATGGCCAACCGCCACATGTTTTTGGTAGCCTTGAGACTGCTATCCAAACAGAAGAAGAAGGAGGAGGAAGAGACGGGAGTGGAGAAGACAAAACAATAAGGCCTGTAGAGGACAGATTGGAAGATACGAGAGAGCAAATAGAAATGGGCCACCAGGAGGCTTCGGGCATACTAAAGAGAGATCAGCCTAGCCCTAGTGTCAGCAGTGCTGAAGATTCAGGAGTCGAGGAGGGGCAAGGCAGTCCTTCCGAAGTAACACATCCGTGCGCCTTTAGGTATTTTTTAACTAGTTTATTAATTAGAACTTAGGTGAGGAAAGCATGCAAAGCATGGCTCTTGCAAGTCTTTCCAACCCCTCTGCGAGTGTGTGTGTGTGTGTGTGTGTATGTGTGTGTGGCTGTGTTGCCTCTATGTCTCTCTTGACTTGGGGAGAGGAGATGAGATGGCTTGAATGGTGTGATACCCAAACATTCTTTTGGTTTGGAAAGAATAATAAAATTAAACAGTATGTGATGATATATTAAACCCTTGGATGCCATGGACAATGGATTGCAAAGAATTAATTTTACACTTTAGGGTGCATCTGCCCATGGCCAGAATTGGATTAACACTTTTATTGGGCCTTGGGCAAACATGTATTTGTGGGCCCCAACCATGGAGTCTTCATTACTTTTCTCACTCCATTCCACCATACAGTCTCATTCACTCTTTTCTTGTCCCCGTCCCTCCCATCATGATTTTGTTCTTGTCTCTTCCCTCTCCAGAAATAGCATGGGATAAACTTCAGGGCCTAGTTCTGGATGTGGTGGCTGCAGAAGGTTGTGAGTGAGCCGGGGGACTGTGCAGGTAGATGTGTTAGAGTGGAGTAGTCTAGGGGTCAGAGCAGTGGGCTGAGAATGAGGGAAGCTGGACACATCAGTTTCATCCTCCATTGCCTATGGTACAAATCAGGGATACCAAGGATGGACCATCTCGATGAGTGGGATTTACGAGCGATGTGTCCAACATATAAATCTATAAAGATTGAATTATTGAAAGACTTCACAAATGGAAGAAACAACAGAAATAGTATTTAGCTTTCTTTGGTGCCTTTGAAAGGGTATAGACAGAGTGGAGGCAGTATTAGGACAGTTTTCAAAGGAATTTGCCCAGGTAGTTACCTGAGTAAATTCTCCAAACTGAAAGCTTCCTTCCAGTTTTGTATGCACATGGGTACATTTCTTGCAGTAGACTTCTCCAGCCCAAATTTTAAAGGGAATCTCTGACCCCCCAGAGAGAGAATATCTGACAGCTTTTTCTCATCTGACTGCAGTTACCTCCTGTCCCCTCATTCTAATTCAATTCCTATCCTTTATCAGCCTTCCTGCCCACCCAGGACACTCACTGGCTTTCTAAGGTCAGCCCAGTACCTCATGAGAGTGCCTCTCCTTCTCTCCCCTACTTCATGCAGAAGTTTCACTTGTACAGCACAGGAACTTTCCCCAGCTCACCACCTCCCTTTCTGTGACTAAAGCAGCCTTTCAGTGCTGTACCTTCACAGCCTTCCCATTGGCTGGATCCTACCCACAATCTGTGACTGGAGAAGCGTTCCAGTGCTCTGCCTCCACAGCCTTTCCATTGGCTGGATCCTACCCAGTCTACTGTTAGTTCTCCGGACCAAGCAGGAAGTCGGTCGTCACTGATGGAGCCTGCACAAGAATGCTCCCCAGCTTCCAAAGGAAACTTTTGGGAGGTCAGCCACGCATGCGTGCCTATCTTCCCGCCCAAAGGAGCCATCTTACCTCAGTCTTCTTTTTTCTGTAGAGTCTCTCAGATGCATGTCTGTCCCCGGAAAATCATCAATACCTACCAGTACAGTTTTTGTTTTTTCTCTAGTGATTTTTTAGTCGCGTGCTTGTCACTGTCTTCCTGCCCATCTCCAGGAGTGTTGGTGCCTAGGCGCTGGAATTTTTTCTTGGGTTCTCTTTTTCTTTTTTGGTGTATGTCTCTCTCTCGCTTCCCTAGCTGGCTGGAATGTTGGAGTCCTTTGACTTGGCGGAAGCAGTCTTTCCCAACATGTCAAAGCTAGCCAGTGGCTTTAAGAAGTGTTCCTAGTGTGACTTGGCCATCTCCATGACACACTGCCATAACTGGTGCCTTCAATACCTTGAGCCCAACCATGAGCCCTTCACCTGTGTGCCCTGCTTGCAGATGATGCGCAAGAGGCTCAGGAACCAAGAAAAACAGCGTGAATCGCTCTTCGAGTCCTCTGAGTCTTTGGCATTGGCATCAGTGCCTTTGAAGGCCTCCACCGAGGCTTCGGTTTTGCACGAGGGCCGGGCTCACTCAGAGCTGAAGGACCACGGTGCATCGGATCAAAGGCCATCTTTCTACAAGACTTGGCCCCAGAAGGACCAGGCTTTACCCTGTCAAAGTCGAGGGGAGGATGCCAAGATCCAGGATAAGTCCAACAGTCACCGACAACACAGTCCCTCTTGGTGAGACTCTGAGGGCAAAGGCTGGGAGCAGCCTCCTAAGCTGCCCTGGAGGGAGGAATTCCCTCCCAAGGTCCAGGAGGGCCATCAGGTGATTCCTAATACTGTCACCATTGTGGAGTCCCCGGCGAGGGTACCGGCACTGGAGACCACAGTTCCCATACTTTTGGACACTGAGCTCCTAGTTCAGTGCATAGAGGCCCTCGAACACAGCTTAACTGCTTTCCTGGCTTCATAGGCTGCCCAGGACTCAAGGTCCTCTGGTTCCTCTGTGCCGAAGGCGGACCAAGACCCGATACCCTTGGCGCCGAGGGCAGCCTCGTCCATTGTGGAGGCTTCCCTATCGGGGGTGCAGCACATCCTAGAGCTCCACGCTCTCCCTGACTGGTGAGATGGCTTGGACAGGCAATTGAAGTCCCTCTCTGAACCCCGGGGTTCCCCCCCCCCCCCGAGTGCTTCTGGACTGGACCTTCTAGAGCCTCTGACTCCATCCTCTCCTCACCAATGACGCCATGAAGAATCGCGTCAGTATTTCAGTTTCCTCAGGGACTCCAATTCTGATGGGTGGGAGACCGAGGATTCCTCCTTAGTATCCGAGCACTATCGAGACATCCCCTTGGATCCCTCTCCACCTTATGAGTACAGGAAATCCCCACCGGAGAATATCTCCTTCCATGAATTTGTAAGGGACACGGCCAATGCTTTTCTTCCTTTCATCGAGGCTGAGGAGGAGCCCAGGGCGGAGGAGTTGGAGATCCTCCAGTACCCTTCTCCCCCCCCCCCCCCCCCACAGGCTATTATGGTTTCCCATTCACAGGATCCTTGAGTGGCTGCTATTTTGCATGTGGAAGACTCCCCTCACCGTGCCCCTGGTGAGTAGATGGCTGGGTTCCATGTATCGAGTCCACAAAAGTCCTGCTTTGAGAAACCACAGCTCCCCCACAATTCTATGGTCGTGGAGTTGGCCATGTGAAGAATCAAGAGCACTAAAACCCACTCCTCTGTGTACCAAGGCAGGGAGGTCAGGACCTCAGATGGCACTGGGAGAAAATGCTACTAGGGTCCATGTTGGTAGCCTGCATTCAGACCTATCAACTCTACATGGGTATGTACCTTAAGGATCTAGCGGACAGTCTGGCCGATTTCTTGACTACTCTTCTGGAAGAATGGGCTGAGCACTACTTGGGCTTGTTTCCAAGGTGAAAGAGTGCTCAAAATATATGACCAGGATGGCTTATGATGATTTTGAGTTAGTGGTTTGGGTAACCGCAGTGGGCATTGGAGCTCGACGGCTAGCTTGGCTGCAGTCTTCTGACTTAGAACAGTGGGTGCAGGACAAGCTAGCGGATGTCCCTTGTCGGGGCGAGAACCTCTTCGGCAAGCCCATGGAGGACAAGGCTGGAGAGCTAGAGCATGAGCAATTAACAATGAATATGTTTATGTTTATGTTTTATTTCATTTGATAAAAAACCGCCTTTCAGGGTAGGCAAAGCGGTGTACAATAAAACCAAATAAAAGAAGGCCGAAGCCAACGAAATGGAATAGAAATACAAATTCTTAATAGGAAAGCAATAACACAGGAGAGACAGGACCAAAAATATAACAGAACACAAACACGAGGAAAGCAAGAATAGGACACATGGGATTCACACGAAGGGAGAGGGAACATCAAACGCCAGGGAAAAGAGGTGAGTTTTCAGGTTCTGTTTAAAAGTGGGATGGTGAGGTTCCAGGCGGAGTGAGGGGGGGAGGGAGTTCCAGAGGGCGGGGCCGGCAAAAAAGAAAGCGGAGGAACGGGTGGATTGTAGATGGGCACGGGAGGGGGAGGGGAGAGCGAGGCGGTTCAGGTGGAAGGAACGAGGAGTGTACCTGGGAGAGTGAAAAGAAAGAAGGTCGGTTAAGTATTGTGGGGTGCCTGTATGGAGAGCTTTGTGAACCAGAGTGAGTAGTTTGAAATGAGCACGGTAGGGAAAAGGGAGCCAGTGAAGACGAAATAGAAGGGGCGTTATGTGATCACGGGGGAGGAGTGGGTGACCAGACGGGCAGCAGTATTCTGAATCCGTTGTAAGCGGGACTGTTGGGATTTAGAAAGGCCGATGAATAGTGAGTTTGCGAAGTCAACCCGTGATATAACCAAAGATAGCAATAAAGTGGTGAGCGCTGAAGAGGATAAGAAAGGGAGAACTGCACGAATTTGTCGGAGGAAAAAAAAAGGAAGATTTAGTGATATGTGATATATGGGAATGGAAAGATAGATCAGAATCAAAGTGAACCCCAAGATAACGAAATGAAGAGAAACTAATGGAACAGGAGACCCGGAGAAAGAGGGGGCCAGCGTGGGAGGAGGGTTGTTGTGGGAGAACCAGATAGCAATAGTCTTGGTGAGATTGAGGTGAAGGCAGTTGTGAGTCAGCCAGTTGGCCACAGTAGAGAGACAGGAATTTTAACGCGGAAAGGTCAGGACAAGAAGGGGATGTGTGATGTAACAGAATAATGTCGTCAGCGTAGAGAAAGGCAGATAATCCAGACTGTTGAATTAAAAGGGCCAAGGGGGCTAAGAAAAGGTTAAAAAGAAGAGGAGCCAGGACAGAACCCTGAGGGACCCCACAGGAAAGAGGGAAAGAGTCTGAGGGAGGGTTAGAGGCGGATGGTGATATGACAGCACAAGTACGAGAAGAAAGAAAAGAGTGGAACCAACGGTGAACAGTACTACAGAGACCGGCTTCCCTAAGACGAAGAAGAAGGAGGGAATGGTCAACCAGATCAAAAGCAGCGGAAAGGTCAAGTGCAACCGCCACCGAGATATCACCACGATCATGAGCTACGTGCAGTGCATTAGTGAAAGCAAGAAGAATAGTTTCGACACTGTGACCCGGACGGAAACCTGATTGACGAGGGTGAAGAAAATTAGTGGAATCAAGGTGGTGAGAAAGTTGTGCAAAGACGAATTTCTCTAAGAGTTTTGAGAGAAAAGGAAGGTTGGAGACAGGACGGTAGTGAGCTGGAACTAGGGGATCAAGTGAGGGATTTTTAAGAAGGGGGCGAATTAAAGCATGTTTCCAGGAGTGGGGGAAGGACCCTGTGGAAAGACTGGAATTAAACATAGTAAGAATAAATGGAAGGAGACCCAGTGAGGATTCCAGAAGCCAAGAGGAAGGAATAGGGTCTAAAGAGCAGGAAGTTTTCTTTGAGGAAGAAATGAGATGATGAAGTTCAGAAGGAGTGATCAGTGAGAAAGATGCCCAGCGGTGGGAGTTTTGGGAGATGGGAGGCGGAGAGGCAATAGGAGGGGGGGAGAGAATCGGGGCAGGACAAGAAGGTAGAGAGGCTCTCAGCGTAGATATTTTGTTGCTGAAGCAGGCGGCGAGAAGGGAAGGCAGAGGGGAAGGGAGGATTGGAGGAGCTGAAGCTGGGGAGTGAAGGGAGGTAAGAGACCGGAGGGTGGAGTAGAGATGCCGGGTCTGATTCGGGGCAGTCAGGATAGCGTTAGTAAAAAATGTGCGTTTGGCAAGGTGGACAGACTTTCTCATAAGAGGGTGACCCCTCTAAGAAGAATCCTTTCTATCCCAAGAAGATGAAGTACTATGCAGGTTTCCCTCCATATCAGCCCTATCATGGCTCTCAGCAGGGGCATCAGCAGAAGGGTCAGGGCCAGCATCAGCACCGCTGCCCCAAGCCCCAGAAGTCACAGCCTGTGCCACAACCACAGCCTGGAGGAAGATTTTGACTCCTTCCTAAGGAGCATGGCATCCCTTCCTGTTCGAACCATGGTTCCATTCAGGTGGGAGGCAGATTGATACATTTTGCCCACAGGTGGCCAACGATAACATCAGACTCCTGGGCCGTCAAGATAGTTTGGGAGGGGTACCTGTTGCACTTCGGTCAACTTCCTCCCTCCTTTTTTCCTGGGGGAGTACCTCCTTGTTCCGCCCCACTGAGAACTCCTGCAGAAGGAGATCCAGGTACTTTTGGCCAGCCTGGCCGTCGAACTGGTCCCTCCTTCTCAGCTTGGGAAGAGGTTCTACTTCCGTTACTTTCTGGTTCCCAAAAAGACGGGAGGCTTCCAGCCCATATTGGATCTTCGGAACCTAAACCTATTCCTCTTGCAAGAAAAGACCAAGATGATCTCCTTGGGAACATTGTTGCCTTACCTCCAATGGGAAGATTGTCTGTGCTCCTTGGATCTCAAGGATGCTTATACTCACATCCCCCATTCACTCTCTCCATAGGCAGTATCTCTGCTTCATGCTCAGCAGAAAACACTATCAGTACCGGGTGCTACCCTTCGGCCTTGCTTCCACCTCGAGGGGCTTCACAAAGTGTCTGGCAGTGGTCACTGTGTTTCTCTGGACACTGAAAATTTTTGTCTTCCCCTTCCTGGACGACTAGTTGATAGAGATCAAACACTAGATGAGGTCCAGTGCTCTGCAAGGATCACCATTCAGCTGCTCAAGAATCTGGGCTTCATCATCAACTACGCGAAATCTCATCTGCAGCCCGCTCAGTGCCTCGAGTTCATTGAGGCCTTCCTAGATACTACCGTGGCCCAGGCCTACCTACCCGAGGATCGAACCATATGGCTCGTCCACCTAGCCAGAGAACTGTGGACCCGTCCGTTCACCACAGCGAGGGGATGCTGCACATTCTTGGCCACATGGCCTTTACAATTCATGTCACATAGCTTTGCCCTTCTACAGATGAGGCAAGCACAATGGGCTCTATGTACACAGTGGTGCCAAGTTACAGGTTGCCTCCGGGACAAGGTGGTCGTTACTCAGCCACTCAAGCAGTCCCTCTCTTGGTGGCTCAAACCACAAAATCTGCGCCAGGGACTTTCCTTCCAAGCCCTTCTGCCTCAAAGGGTTCTGACTATGGATGCCTCCAAGATGGGCTCTGGAGCCCATCTCGATGGTCTCCGAACACAGGGCTTCTGAACGGCTGTGGAAAGCCTCCACCAGATTAACTTCTTGGAGCTCTGTGACATTTCCAATGTGCTCGGGGCTTTTTGAGAGCATCTCACCAACCAGGTTGTCCTCATCCAGACTGACAATCAAGTAGCAATGTTCTACATAAACAAGCATAGGGGCACAGGCATGTACCTTCTCTGCTGGGAGACGGTGCAGCTCTGAATTTCACCATTTTGCACATCATGCTTCTTGGAGCAGTGTATCTGCTTTGGGAGCTTAGTGTCTTGGCGGATTGACTCAGCCGAGTCCTCCAGCCGCCCGAGTGGACCTTCAACAACCGAGTTGTCAGCCGCATCTTCTGGATGTGAGGCACCCTGAGCATAAACCGAGGTGCCGCAATTCTGTTCCAGGGTTCCATGCAGCAATCAGATGGTTTCTGATGTTTTTCTGCTGGATTGGAACAAGGGATGCTTTATGCCTTTACATCAACTCCTCTGATAGCCACAGGGGCCAGTCCAAGGGTTTCTGCCACCCTAGGTAGAAGTCCCGGCTGTGCTGCCCCCCCTCACGCCTTGCCATGCTACCTGCCCTCTGCTGGTGGTGGGGTTGAGGGGGCGGGTGCAGCTCGGCTAGGCAACAGGCTGTTTGCTTTGGCACACATAGCCTGTTGCTACTGACACCCCCCCCCCCCCGGCATAACTTTGGGGGGTCAGAAGCGGCAGGTCATATCTGCCGAAGCACATGGCCTGCTGCTGAGCTGAGCTGTGCCCGCCCCCAGCCACTGGAACCAGTAGCAGGGGAGGGCAACAACTCCATGCGGTTAGCATGGGGGAAGGGTGGCGCTGCTCGGCGGTCAGCCGTCCATATGTGCCAAAGCACATGGCCTGCTGCTCATAGAGATCTGCCATCCTAGGCAGCCAACTAGTGAACAGGCTGGCCCTGGGTGCCCAGGACCCTCTTCAAACTCCAGGAGGACAAGACTACCATGACCCTCACTGGCCCAGACAATCCTGGTTCCCTCTTCTCCATATGTCTCGGAGGCCACCAACCCAGCTTGGTTATGATCCGGATCTGATATCCTAGGAGGGAGGATCTCCTCTTCACCCCAACGTCTGCTCCCTAGCTCTCATGGCTTGAATGCTGAGTGCGTACTTCTCGCAGACTTCCACCTACCAGCCGATATGGAGAATGTTCCCTGGCTTCTTGTAAAGACTCCATAAAGCGTGCCTATGCTTTTAACTGGCGCAGGTTTTCTGTGGTGTGCAGACAAGGCACTAAAGCCCTTGTTCGGTGGAGTCTTTGCTCACTTACCTGCTCCACCTGTCCAACCTGGGCCTCAAATTGAACTCTGTGAGAGTGTATCTCAGTGCAGTGGTGGCCTACAATTATGGGGTGGATAGTAAGCCTGTTTCTGCGCATTCTCATGTAAGTCACTTTATGAGAGGTCTCTTGCTCTCTCAGCCTCCGATTAAGTTCCCACCTATGGCGTAGGACCTTAATGTGGTGCACAGGCAGCTGATTTCCACCCCTTTTGAGCCACTCAGCTCTTGTCCGCTCGATCTCTCACATGAAAGGTCGTTTTCTTAGTAGCGATCACCTCTGCACGCAGAGTCAGTGAACTCCAGGCGCTAGTGGCACATTCTCCATACACGAGGTTTCATCAAAATAGAGTGCTCCTCCGGATTCACCCTAAGTTTCTTTCTATGGTGGTTTCTGCCTTTCATCTTATATAAGAACATAAGATATGCCATACTGGGTCAGACCAAGGTCTATCAAGCCCAGTATCCTGTTTCCAGCAGTGGCCAATCTAGGTCACAAGTGCCTAGCAGTTTCCCCAAAAGACACAGGTCCCTCAATGCTTGTATTGGGGTAAGCAGTGGATATCCCGGGTCCACTTTAATAATGGTTTATGGACCTTTCCTCAAGGAACTTGTCCAAAACGTTTTTAAACCCAGCTACATTAACATGATCCGGTAACAAATTCCAGAGTTTGATTACACTTTGAGTGAAAAAATATTTTTCTTATTAGTCTTAAATATGTTACGCTGTAGCTTCATTGCATGCTAACTTGCTTTCTCCAGGACCAAGCAGGAAGTCAGTCCTCACATATGGGTGATGTTGGCGCCGACAGAGCCCCCATGCGGAGCATTTCTCCAGCTTTCAAAGAAAGCCTTTGGGAATGCAGGCACGCATGCGCGGTCCCCTTCCTTCCCAAAGGTGCCATCTTGCTCAGTCTTCTTTTTTCTGCGGAGCCCTTAGGACGTCCTTGTCACCCGTGGAAAAAGTGGATTTTCCTGCGTTGAAGTCGAGGTTTTTCTTCGGTTCGACGTCGGTTCCTTTCCCGCCTGGGGTCGGTACACCGGTACCGGTCCCGGATCTCTTTTTTCAGTTTTTGTCCTTACAGACTGTGTTCGCGCCAATTTTTTATTTTCCCTGGCAGCCCCATTTTTTGATCTTGCAGGGGCCCTTTTTCCCCCGATGGCTGCCAGTGGCTTTACAAAGTGTGATCGGTGCAAGAAACTGATGTTCCTCACCGACACACATGACTGCTGCTTCCGGTGCCTGGGGCCTGACCGTGATCCTGTGGTCTGTAGTCACTGTGGCAAGATGTCTTCTAAGGCATTGAGGAGCCGTCAGCACCAGCGTGAGAGGATCTTCTCCGATTCTGTGTCTGGACAGGTCTGGACTTCGTCAGAGGCCTCGACGTCTCGGGAGTCCGACCCCGAGCATCGTCGGGGCTCCTCTGAGAGGGAGTCCCCCCTCAAGGGAACACCAAAGGAAGAAGAAACCCGCGAGGGCGGCATTGGTGGACGCTCTTGGCTCCTCAAGTGCTAGGTCGCATAGCCCCGATCGCCGTCCCGGGTCTTCGGAGTCGGAGAGGCCTGCAAAGCATCCTCGCGTGGAGTCGGAGGCCCTGAGTCACGTGAGTACTGTAGTCCTCGTGGACTCTCCTCCGGGGGAGCCGACGTCGGGCCCGACGCCGTCGGGGCCCAAGTCGGAGGCTGCTGGGTCTCCTGAGCTCGGACTCAGGTTGACGGCCTTGGAGTGCAGATTGTCTGCCTTCATGGAGCAGCAGCGGGTGCTGATCGCCGGTCTCACCGGCGCATCTGCCCCGACCACCGGGACCTCGACGTCCAAGTCGACCCCGGAGGCCGAGCCGATCCTCGAGATCATGCGAACTCGAGTCGATCCTCGGCCGAGGTCACCCTCGGCCTCCCGTTTGGGACCAAGGTCGTCGACACGGTACCCTCGGCGTCGGGGCGGACGGCGTCGGTGCCTGTCCACTCTGAGCCACTCGATTCCTCCTCGGAGGAATCGGCGTGGGAAACTGAGGAAGAGGAGTCCCCAGACACCTTCCGGACCCGGTGCGTCCCCTCGGACTCACCGGGATCCAAGCCTCGGACAAGGTCCCCCCCAGAGGATACCAGGATTTCGTACGGGACATGGCCAAAGCCTTGGCCTTCCCTGCGGATCCCGAGGAGGAGCCTCGAGCCGAGGAGCTTGAGGCTCTGCAGTATGACTCTCCTCCCAAGGAGGCCTTTACTGTCCCGGTTCCTCCGATGCTGGAGCGGTTACTCTTCCGCATGTGGGAGACACCGGCCTCGATGCCGATTCTAAGCAAGCGGCTCGATTCCATCTTTCGAGTCCGCAAGAGCCCCGGATTCCAAAAGGCACAGCTGCCGCACCACTCCATGGTTGTGGAATCGGCCATGCATCGCCTGAAGAGTCAGAAGATGCACTCCTCGGTGCCTCCCAGCAGGGAAGCCCAGAACCTGGATGCCCTCGGTAGAAAGTGCTTCCAGGGCTCTATGCTTGCTTGCCGCGTCCAGACCTACCAGCTGTACATGGGCATGTACCTTCGAGACCTGGCAAAGGAGATTGCCGGGTTCTCTGCTGGTCTGTCCGAGGAACCTTTGCAGAGGTTCAAGGCCTTGTCTTCAGGTATTCGAGAGTGCTCGAAGTTTATCTCTCGAGCAGCCTATGATGGATTCGAGGCTTCGGCCCGAGTAGCGGGGGCCGGCATAGGTGCACGCCGTCAGGCCTGGCTACAATCCTCAGACCTCGAGCCATGGGTGCAGGACAAGTTGGTTGATGTCCCTTGCCGAGGTGAAAACCTCTTTGGCAAGCCCATGGCTGAAAAGGCTGCAGAACTCGAGACCAAGACTCTTACCCGGACAAGGCTGTCCAGGAAGACCTCTGCCCCTTCTCAGAAGAAGAAGGGCTCGGGGGAAGAAGACCTTTTACCCGAGGAAGACCACTGCCTACAAAACCTACCCTCACTATCAGGCCTCTGTAGCTCCCCAACAGGGCCAGCAGGCTAAGGGGCAGGGTCATGGGCCTCGTAGGCAGAAGGCCCCCAAGCCTCCTACTCCGGCTCCTGCTCTGCAGGGAGGGGTTTTTTGACTTTGCCAGCATAGCCTCTCCTCCTCTCCAGGGCACAGGAGGTCGGCTGACCCTGTACGCAGACAGGTAGCCAGCCATCACAGGGGATACTTGGGTGTTAAGCATCATCGAATGGGGCTATCTGCTCCACTTCACCCAGATACCCCCCTCCTACTTTCCAGGGGAGCCTCCAAGACCCCCTCTGCACAGAAACTTACTCCTTCAGGAGTTGAAAGGTCTACTGCAGGACCAGGCGGTGGAACCGGTGCCCCACCACCTGGAAGGGCAAGGCTTCTACTCCAGGTACTTCCTGGTACCAAAGAGAACAGGAGGCCTCAGACCTATCCTGGACCTGAGAAATCTGAACAAGTTTCTGGAGAGGGAAAAGTTCAAGATGCTTACCCTTGGAATCTTGCTACCCTTCCTCCAGCAAGGAGATTGGCTATGCTCATTAGACCTGAAGGATGCTTATACTCACATCCTCATCCATCCCAGTCACAGACAATACCTTCGATTTGTGGTGGGAGGGAACCACTTCCAGTACAGAGTGCTTCCCTTTGGTCTCACCTCCGCCCCCAGGGTTTTTACAAAATGCCTAGCTGTGGTTGCGGCCTACCTCAGAAATCAGGGGGTCTTTGTATTCCCTTACCTGGACGACTGGCTTATCAGGGGCCAGTCTCCATAGGAGGCCAGGCAGGCTACCTTCCAAACCATATCCTTGCTTCAGCACCTGGGGTTCGTTATAAACTTCCCAAAGTCCACTTTGGTCCCCTCACAGGACGTGGAGTTCATAGGGGCAAGGTTGGATACCATCCATGCGAAGGACTATTTGCCTGTGGACAGAGCTCACAGGCTAATGAAGTTGGCCGACCAGTTTCAAGCGAACTCTCAGGTCTCTGCCAGACACTTCCTCCGGCTCTTAGGTCACATGGCTTCCACAGTGCATGTCACCCCAAATGCCCGTCTGCACATGAGGCCAGCTCAGTGGTGCCTCAGAGCACAGTGGGTACAGGCCGCAGGGAAGTTGTCAGACAGGATAAAGGTGTCCAAACTCTTAGTGAACTCCTTACGCTGGTGGAGGCATCTCCTAAACCTGGTCGAGGGACTTCCTTTTCGGGCCTCCCCGCACACTCGGGTACTGACAACCGATGCTTCCCTACAAGGCTGGGGAGCACATTGCCAGGAAACCTGCACCCAAGGCCTGTGGTCTCCGTGGGAGGCCGCCCAGCAGATCAACCTGTTGGAATTGAGAGCCATTCGACTGGCCTTACGGACCTTCTCCCCGGTCCTCTCTCACCAGTCTGTACTAATTCAGACGGACAACCAGGTGGCTATGTTCTATGTGAACAAGCAAGGGGGCACAGGATCACAACTCCTGTGCCTGGAAGCACAAGCTCTTTGCTCCTGGGCTGTCGATCAGGGCATGACCCTCAGGGCAGTATACCTCCCAGGTCAGGAAAACTACCTGGCGGACAGGCTAAGCAGACTCCTGCAGCCTCACGAGTGGCAGTTGGATCCTTGGGTAGTCCAACGGATCTTTCTGAAGTGGGGACTTCCAACCATGGATCTTTTTGCCAGTCCGCTGAACAGGCAACTACCCAACTTCTGTTCCAGACAGCCGCATCCTCTGAGGGCAGCGGCAAATGCATTCTTGATCCCTTGGGCAGAGGGCCTGCTGTATGTGTTTCCTCCCACATCTCTGGTGGCCCGGACTCTATTCAAAATCCAGCAGGACCAAGCCACGGTGATTCTGATAGCCCCCAGGTGGCCCAGGCCACCGTGTTTCCCTCTTCTTCTGCAGATGGCGGTGGATGCTCCACTGCCTCTGGGACTGCAACCCGACCTTCTGACTCAAGATCAGGGGTCCCTCTTGCATCCCAACCTCAAATCCCTCAATTTGATGGCCTGGCTGCTGAAAGGGTAGTCCTTGCTCCCATGCTCCTGCCTAAAGAGGTTGAAAAGGTGGTGTTGGCCTCCAGGAAGCATTCCACTCGGAAGGCCTATGCTCTGAAGTGGCATAGGTTTTCCACTTGGTGTTCTCAACAACAGGAGGATCTCTTCTCCTGCTCAGTCCCGGTGGTACTGCAATACCTGCTCCACCTGTCCAACCTGGGACTTCAGTCCAACTCTGTCCGGGTCCACCTCAGTGCCCTCTCAGCTCACCACTTGTCGGTGGATGGACAATCCCTTTCGGGCCACCCTCTGGTGTCTCACTTCCTCAGAGGCCTACTCCTGCTCAAGCCTCCTATTCGTCCACCGGCCACTGAGTGGGTTCTCAATGTGGTCTTGCAGCAACTGACTCGCCCACCTTTTGAGCCGATGGCTACCTGCCACTTACGTTTCCTGTCCTGGAAAGTGTTGTTTCTCGTGGCACTCACCTCGGCTAGGCGTGTGAGTGAGCTTCAGGCCCTGGTCTCGGATAGGCCGTATACCAGGTTCTATAAGAACAGGGTAGTCTTGAGGACTCATCCTAAGTTCCTTCCAAAGGTAGTGTCCTCCTTCCACCTCAATCAGTAGGTGGTACTTCCGACGTTTTTTCCCAGGCCGCATGCCAGTAGGGCAGAAACTGTCTTGCATACCCTGGATTGTAGAAGGATGTTGTCCTTTTACCTAGAACGTACGCAGGGGCATAGAAGGGCTTCTCAGCTCTTCATTTCCTTTGACCCTAATAAATTGGGGTTACCTGTTACTAAGCGTACGTTGTCCATCTGGGTAGCAGACTGTATCGCCTGGGTGTACAGGGCAGCTGGCCTCTCCCTGGAGGGTCAAGCCACGGCCCACCGAGTTAGAGCAAAGGCCGCGCATCAGTAGCTCACTTCCGCTCTGTTCCGTTGGCAGACATCTGCCAGGCCGCTACTTGGTCTTCAAGCCAGACCTTTGCGGACCACTACTGCCTCGAGAGGGAGTCCCGTAGGGACAGTGCTTTCGGGCAAGCGGTACTCCGTAATCTCTTTGAGGTTTAGGCAACTCCTACCCTCCGGCCCTGGTGTTGGGCTACCGTTCAGGTGTGGTCTCAGAGAAGATTCTCTCACTGTGGCTGAGGTTCTAGAGGGAGTTCTATTCTTCAGCTTGGGTTCCTGGTAGCCCAGAGCTAGGGAGTCACCCATATGTGAGGACTGACTTCCTGCTTGGTCCTGGAGAAAGAGTAGTTACTCACCTGTAACAGGTGTTCTCCAGGAGCAGCAGGAATCAGTCCCCACGATCCTCCCTCCCTCCCCTGGGAGTTGCAATTGTATATAGTTAATTTTATTTTTTCATGCTGTCTTTTAGCTATGTCATCTGACTGAGCAAGATGGCACCTTTGGGCGGGAAGGGGACCGCTCATGCTTGCCTGCATTCTGTGATAAGGCAGAAGCCACTGAAAGCAGAAACTTAGAAAAATAAGCTGTTTCTTACAGAACAAATAACTTGCAGAAGATGCAGTTCCCTTACAAGGCAGCTAGAGGGAGCAGGCATGAACCTACAGAGGCTGAGCTAACACACCTGGGGACTGATTGTGCAGGAGCTAATCAGCTCCACCTGAAGAGTAGCTCGAGGAACTCAGAAGTAAAACGGCTTTATAAGCAGAGAGGCAGCTCAGAAGAGGAGAGCCCGGCCTGGAGGGAGGAAGGAACCTTAGAAGAGAGCCCGGCCTGGAGGGAGGAAGGAACCTCAGAAGAGAGCCCAGCCTGGAGGGAGGCAGGAACCTCGGAAGGGAGCTCAGAGGAGAGCTAAGAAGGAGAGAGAGAAAGGTACAGACCAAGGAGAGCTGGAGTGAGACCTGGGAGAGCCATACTGGAAAGAGACCCGGTAAGAAGAAATCCCAGAGGCAGTGAGCTCAGAAGCAGAGAGCCTAGCCTGGAGAGAGGTCTATGCTCACCAGAAGGGTCTGTAACAAGATTTAAAAGTACTGTAAGAGAAAGTCCTGATAAGAGGATTACTTGTGCTAGAAAGCCAAGAAGCCTGGAGGTTTTATCTGGTCTTCCCAAGCTGCAGAGAAGACAAGCACTATCCAGGAGGATTCCAGAGGGAGTCTATAAAAGAGACCGTGTCCAGAGAGAGGTGCCTGGTTGGGCAAGTACCGGTCACACGGACGTTACAAAGCCAAGGTACAGTGACTCTTTTTGTCTAAAGAGAAACCCAGCTCATAGAGCGTCTGTGAGAGCAGATAAGCAGTCTGAGAGAAAAGAAAGCAGGCAGGAGTTTTACAAGCCATTACCTAGAGGTGTGGGGACAAGCCCTGCTGTTTACTTGAAAGCCCTAGAACAGCCCAGCTGGAGGCTAGGGAGAAGGAATATTGACTTGCAAACCACTGCAGCCAGGGAAAGGTCAATTGCTGAGGGAAGCACAAATGACCCAGAGCCCATGCAGGTGGAATATGGGGATTCAGTTATATTGTCCCAGGAAGATTTAATGGATTGCTCTATGTGTATGGCAGGAAGTTTTGAGTCACTCCCTGAGCTATAATTGTATATGGACAAGCTCTAATATTGTTTTGTTTGTGCTGGGCGAAAGAGAAAAGCTCACCAAGTTATTTTGCTCCAAAGTTGAAAAGCCGGTGGTGTTTTACAAAGAAGCTGTGAAAGAATGTAACAGTTTATTTGTTCACCTTATGCTTTGGTAGAAGAACCTGACAAGAAGGAAATACTTTCATTTCTCTGTTACCTAGCGAACCTCAGTGCATAAAAGGGAAATAAAAGCCTTATTTACCCTCCATTTTGGCTCACACAACTTATTCTCACAAGGAGGAGGACTACAATACCCAGGATGCATCTGGCTTAAAGAGTCTTTTACCTCCATCAATAATAAAATGCTCAACCTGCCCTTGCAGCCACAGGCCACCAGGGGGGTTGATGACAATTTCCAAAGGCTTTCTTTGAAAGCTGGGGAAATGCTCCGCATGGGGGCTCCGTCGGCGCCGACATCACCCATATGTGAGGACTGATTCCTGCTGCTCCTGGAGAATACCTGTTACAGGTGAGTAACTACTCTTTCTTGCATCAGAGAGCAAGCCAAGCGTGGGAAAATCACCAGAAAAATGCTGTCCTAAGGCTTTCTGCATCAGCCCCAAAGGTGCTACGTTGTTTAAGTTCCAAATCCAAGAGCTTGCTTTTCAGGCCAACAGAAGGGACCCCACCACTCTTAACAAACCCCCAAGCAAACCCTTGGAGAACCTGTGATGCAGCTTGTTGATTAAGCCATATAAAGTATTAGCTGTGCATGTTTTACTGAGGTCTTTCCCCCCCCCCCCCCCAGTTCACATCTATAAGTCTGTATATTTTAGCATCTGTTTCTGACAGTGATTCAGGTCACTTGGACGTGCTCGGCAGATCACTCCCAGAAATAAGAGGTGGTTTTTCCCAAGTCTGTTCAGCTAATAGTTAATTAACCTGTTCTTTAGAAACGTCACCAAATCTTTTATAAGCTAGCTATATTACTGTCCCTAACTATGTCCTCCAAGAAGAAATTCTACAGCTTACTTTGCACTAACTGCAAAAATACCTTCTTGAATTTCTTTTAAATATGCTGCCTGTCGGTTCCAAGGAGTGTCCCCTAGTCCTGGTACTATTTCAAAAGATAAACGTCTGTTCCCTCTTAAGCCTGCATTCATGATTTTGTAAATCTCTATCATATCCCCTCTCGGTCTTCTCTTTGCAAGCCGAGGAGCCCTAACCTCTTTAACCTCCTTTCCATCACATTTATCTCTATACCTTTTCTATTGCTGTTATTTCTTTTTTTGAAATGAGGAGACCAGAACTGCCCACAGTACTCAAGATGGGATCACACTGTAGCTGTATACAGAAGTATTATGCCAAGCTTCAACACATTCTAGGCACCAGGTTGCCAGGAAGCCTGGAAATTTATTTCCATATCCCAAATGTCCTTCCTTGCTGCCACTATGCCTGGAACAGCTGTTCCAATCTGGTCAACACTGCCCAGCTTTAAGTGAGTTTGAGTTGCCTGATATCGCGGAACTTCTGTGCTGGTCTGAAAGTCTTGTGACACTTGAGGCCACGAGATCAGAGCAGGAGTTTGCGCAGCTCAATTATCATTTAGTGGCAGCCTAGAAGGGAGCAGCTGGCGGCCCCGATAGCCAGATAGCCAATGAGGTGAGGAGGGAGGGGGTTGCTGGAGGGGTGGAGTGACTGGTTTGCATTGCAGCGACTGGGGGCAATTTCCACGTCCTGACTGGTAACTCTGGATAGAAACCTGCCATTATGACCTGTACATGTAGGGGAGTAATATGAATAATGGCCAGATTGGTTCAAAGTCCTTGGGTAGAAAATACTCATTTTTAAAGTGAATATATTTGATAGTTTCCTTTCGCTAATTTTCACAATGAAAGCAATCTATGGCTACTTTTTAAAACTTGAAAAGAGTGGTATATTTCCAGAGTCCACCCCCAGGAATGCCTCCCTATATTGTGAATAAAATCTATGTGCAGTGGGCCTGCGTGCAGATATAGGGCGGCTAATTTCCTAAAAGCCCATTTCTTTGGCTAAAGCAGTATTTTCCTCGCAGAAAGGGCTTTAAATTGTCCCCTCTAGGGAAACTTTTCCAAGGACTTTAGCTGGGTAGCTAGCTAGTTACGCAACTACATTGTTCTAAATGGAAATTCCCTCCACCCTCCAGAGTGCGTCTTGGCTTAATTATGAGGGGGTGGACAGGCATCTGTTCCAATTTTCATAGGTTTGTGCTCTGTTTTGCTCCCTTTTCACTGCCTGCACTAACAGGGGAACAAACTGGGGGCTCTCGTGCAGTTTTTGAAGGGACTCTATTCATGCTGTTCCCTTTTGAAAGCTGAACATAAGGTATAAAAGTGTTTTCCTATTTTGCAGCAGTGCAGGGGGCTACTGAAAAATATCCCAACTTTGCACTTGTCCACATTAAGTTTCCTTGGCTATTTAGATGCCTAGTTCCCCAACTTTGCAAAGTCCTCCTGCAAATCCCCACAGTCTGCATGTGTTTTGATTACTTTAAATAATCATCTTTGTTAGTGATATTGCGAAAGGACTATCTGGTAAGGTTTGCTTATTTGCAGACGATACCAAAATCTGCCAGAGTAGACGCACAGGAAGGAGTCAACAACATGAGGAGGGATCTGGCTAGACTTGAAGAATGATCTAGAATATAGCAGCTGAAATTAAATGCTAAAAAATGCAGCATTAAGCATTTGGGCTGCAAAAGTCCAAAGGAGCTGTACAGTGTAGGGGGTGAAGTACTTCTGTCCACAAAAGAAGAGCGGGACCTGGGCATAATTGTCTGACAATCTTAAAGTAGCTTAACAGGTAGAAAAGGTGACTGCGAAAGCCAGAAGGGTGCTTGGGTGCATACGGAGAGGAATGGCTAGCAGAAAAAAGGAGGTGATAGTGCCTCTGTATTAGTCTTTGGTGCAACCTCATTTGGAGTATTGTGTGCAATTCTGGAGACCGCACCTTCAAATGGATATAAGCCGGTTGGAGTCAGTGCAGAGGGTGGCTACTAAAATGGTTAGTGGTCTTCGTTATGAAGCATATGAGGACAGACTTAAGGAAGGTCTCTTTCAATTAAAGGCAATCTCTGCTTCGAGGGAACGTAGGATGAGAGTGAAAGGGCATAGACTCAGGAGTAATATGCTGAAATATTTCTTTATGGAAAGAGTAGTTGATGCATGGAATAGTCTCCCAGTGAGGGTGGTGGACATGAGGACAATATCTGAATTCAAAAAAGCATGGAACAAACACACAGGATCTCTAAAGGTAAAAAGGGGACTATTGTAGTTGATATCGAAGGGCAGACTAGATAGGTCATGTGGTCTCTTTCTGTTGTCATATTTCTAGTTTTATGTCATCTGAAAATTTGGTCATCTCACTCATTTTGTCTTTTTCCAGATCATTTATGTAAATATTAAACAGAACCGGTCCCATTACAGATCCCTGGGACACTCCACTATTCTCCATTGGGAAAACTGACCATTTGGTCCTCCTTTGTTTTCTATCTTCTAACCAGTTCCTGCCCCATGATTTTTTAATATTCTCAAGAGCCTCTCATGAGGGTCTTTGTCAAATGTCTTATGAAAGTCCAGATATGCTAAATCGACCTGAGCTGCCATTTAGCCCTATCTAGCTGTATGGCCAGTAATTTTGTTTTTCAGAATAGCTTCTATCCTTTTGCGTGGCTATGACACCAGGCTTCGTCCTGGTCTGTACTTTCCTGGATCACATTGGCATTACATTGACCACCCTCCAATCCTTAAGTTACCATAGCTGATTTTAATGGAATTAGGACTTGCAGTAAACCTTTGCAGTAAGGTTGTCTGTAATGCTGTGTATTGCCTCTGCTGTAGCTGAGGAAAGCAGAGCTTCAGCAGACGAGTCATCATTCTTTTTCGTTCCCTGTTATGCCCACAGGGCCTGAAAAGAGCATTTGATTGTGTCTTCCGCCACAACAGGTAAGGCATAGGTTTTTTAAACAGTATTTAAAGGATTCCATTGAGGAAATTAGGGAGACCCTCACAGAAGCATATCTAGAAGGCTTAGTGAATCACATGATTTCTGTCCACTTTCTCTCACTCAGCACATTCTTCAGCTCTTTTTCGATCTCACACCATGTAGCACAGATAAGTCATGGTCCTTGTTGCACAGAGAAAAGAGACGAGGTTTTGTAGGATAAGATACCAGCAGGCCCTACAAAGTTGTGGATGCCATCACTGCTCCTTTTCTTGCTTGGAGAAGGGTCTCCTACACCATTAGATGACTTAATGTCAGTATTTGTGTGCTGATGTAGGATTTTCATGATGTGAATGCTGGGGTACTGGTGTGGACCTTCAAGATAGTGTACACACACACACACACACACACACACGTGTTCAGGAAGTAGACTTGTTCTTACATTCCTGTTTTATGTCTGTCATTGAGTAACAACAATAATGCTAGCCTTAGTTCCTTGCCCTTCTCCCTTCAAAACTGCCATGAAGTATGCAATCCACGGTCCTAAACCAGCCACCACAGAGGTGGCTTCATGCGCTTCACTAAGCAGCTTCTTGGTGGCTGAAGCACAGCACAGTCATTGCTTATAATGAACTTCCTTTCTGTCAGGGTGGACAACAACCACTTGTTGCTGCTGATGATTCATGTCTTTCGAGAAAACGAGGAACAACTGTTCAAGGTAAGTACGTGATTGTTTTACTTCCGTTTCCCCCAATGTTTCAGAGAGGCTTATCCATATGGGGATCTGCTGTTCATGTGGCATTACAGGGTAAAATTCAGCTTTCCAAAATAATTGTACCCCAAAGTATTCATAGAAAGACGAGACTGGAAAGCAGTTCAAAATATCAGCTAGATCATTGCTCCCTCCAAGCAGGTTCTGCCGTACTGACACTTTCCCAGACCTACCTTTTAGAAACCTTCAATGAGTGGAGATGCCACCTCCCAAAGAAAGATGTCGCAGTGCTTGACCATCCTTCCCCATAGGCATCCTGAATCGCCCTTGCTGTGACTCCATTGCAAGCCATTAAAGTTGGCATCATTGATCTGGCTGCTATGTTCCCACACACTACAAAATCTTTGACAGACCCAGGAGAATAAATAGCAAAAGCACCTGCAGTATTGCAGATCCCACAGATAATTTTAACCAGTGGTGTTTGCAGTAATAGTGAAAAGAAAATATATGTGCTGACCCCTTAAAAATTACCGGCAGAGAATTGTGCCTGTTTTCTATTGGGGTAACTTGTTGGCAGTAACACAAATGCTTTAATTATGCAATACTACACATGTTATTCCAGCCTTGGCAGTGCCTCTTAAAAAGGTGGGCTATAATCGGAGCCCCCCATTTCCACAGGTAAAACCACAGAGATGCCTTTCATAACTGCCTCTCGGGTAGCACCATTGTTGGCACTCGACTATTGACTGTGATGTTACTGTAGCTCAGGCTGTGCGATGAGTTCTATTCCGAGTCTAATATCTCTACCTTCTCCCTGCACAGATGGTCCGGATGAGCACAGGTCACATGGAGGGAAATCTACAGCTAGTGTATGTGCTGTTGACAGATTGTTACATTTACCTGCTCCGAAAAGGTAACCCAGAACTTTCAAGGTGTGATGCCTCACTAAGACTTGTGGTTTTCATCACATTCCCTCTGTTGCTTCCATGCAGTTCACTCTCATCCTTCCATTGCCCCTTATGCTTTGCATCCTTCCACCTCTGTTTTAGTCCCACACAACCCCCCCCACCCATCGTTCCAACCTTCTGCTCCATCTTTCCCATGTTTCTCAGCCTTCCTTTCTCTCACCCCTCACCCTTCTCTAATCTGCCTTACACCTCCTGCTATCCCTCTTCTCCTCCTCCTCCACATTCCCCTTCCTTTCTGGGAACAGCATGAGCTCATCCCTGGTGCGGCCCCTCTTACCTTCCTTCTAGCTCTGTGGAATATTAAAATCCTGCAGGTCAGCAGTTCTTGCACTGGTCGACTGATCTGTACCATATGCATACAATCAAACTCAGCAAAGGGGTGGGGGGAGAGAGATGGCAGACCGAGTGACAGGGATTGGCTCCTGCCACTAATGTCAGAGGATGGAAAAAGGTAATGGCAGGCAGGGAAGTGCTTTTGCCTTTCCAATATTAAAGGGTGGAAAGAGGGATGGACTCCTTATCTCCTAATGTTGATGGTTGGATAGGGGAGATAGACTGGGGATTCTTTGATATGTGTATGAGAGGAAGTCTCCAGCTTTATGTAGGAGACCTGAGGTGTCTGGAATCCTGTGTCATAGTTGGGTAACATCTTGTACAAAGCCAGTCTAATCTATGTGAGCAGAACTGAAGTCTGAGACATACTGTAGCAGCTAGTCACAGGCTCTTACTATGAGTGGTTCTCTTCCAGGACTCCAGCGCTTCCTGCTTTCATTCAGTTTTCCTTTGTTTCTTTCAGGAGCTACAGATAAACCTTACATGGTAGAAGAAGCCATTTCTTACAGTGAGCTGGATTACATCTCGGTAAGCACAGAGCCCAGCATTTCTAGTAGAATTGCTCTTCCTTATCGTCCCTCCAGTCTAGTCCTGAACCTTTGGGTTTTGCTCCTCCTCCAGCAACTTGGAGACTGAGAAACCTCATCGTCTTGATGACCCTGGTATAAAAGGCACTGGAACCGCCTCCTCACTCCAGTAATCTCAGTCTCCAAGCAGCTGGAGGTTGGTGAGCCCAAAGGTCGGGGCTCACAGGAGGAACAATTGAGGAGAGGGTAGAGATAGAGTTTATTTGTAGGAGTTGTTAGTCTGGTGTGTTCACCTTTAAAAAAAAAAAAAAAAAAAAGATTTGTGTGAGGAAAATTAATAACAGCAAAGACGTTGTTTGGAGGTGCTGCTTTTCCTCCTTCCACCCCCCCCCCCCCCCTGTTTATTACCGATCGGGGTTTATACTGCTAGTCTGCCTGCGCTCCCGCCTCCCGAACCCATGTTTTTGGGTGAGGAGCCGGCGGCCTCTGAGTGGCAGAGTGGAGCAAGGGGAGTGCCATTGAGCCGCGGTACAGCTTAGCAGCGATCATGGATGCAGACAGCTGCTGTTCGAACAGGGCAGCTTATCCCCCGACGCCGAAGCCACAATTCGGCTGAGCGTGGGGGTTGAAGAGCATGGCTGAAAGAGGCTCTGGAAATGCTGGCAAGCAGTCCCTCAGGTAAGCAGGGCCTGCAATCGAGCGGTCCGCAGCTAATTTAGCTTAAGGGAGACTAGCGCATGCATCGGAGCAGGCCGCGCCACGTGTCAGACGCGCAGGAAGCTCCGTTGTTTTAACAGGCCCTGTAGCAGCGTGTGCAGGCTTGGGAGAGCGGCGGTTTTGAATTTCTGCCACAGAATTGGAGTCTGGGGACGGTAGAAAGGTTTTTTCTTCGTAGTTTGGGAAAAAAAAAAGCTTTTTATTTTGGTCATAAACTACAGTGCTTTCTGGTGTTTTACCTTTGCTAGACAGGGGGCTCAGGGGGCACGGTAATTTTTTGGGTCTCACAGCATGCCTTCTAGACCACAGTGTTTAGTCTGTGGGTCTAGAAGGGGAGCAGTGTCAGAGGCAGGGGTTTGCAGAGGCTGCGTTCAGGAAGCAGCCGCTATGGAGCAGGCCCTTGAAGATGGAGTAGAGGATCGTAGTATAGCCTCGTTGCCCCTGCCTGAACCACGCTCTGCCACTATGCCGCAGGAACTGGTAACGGGGACTTCTGCCGCTCCGGATGTTCCCCCTCCCCCCTTGGGGGCAGGAGCCGGAGGGTTTGGCTGCCATTTTTTCTCCACAGTTTCTAACTCTTATATAGCAGACGTTGGGAGCTGGTTATGGAAAGCCTGCTACCAGTTCCACGGAAGTAGAACTGGGCAGAAGAGGCCGGGTACCCCGATGAGTTTGGGGATTACAGGTCTACCTATGAAGAGATCCAAGAGTGAAAGGCAGCGTCTGGAGCAGTCCATGACTTCGGAGTGTGTTGACTCCGAAGAGCCAGATCAGGACTTGGATCTTGACGAGGAACTGGAAGAAGGAGAACTTACAGATCAGGAGGACCAGGCTAGGGTGGTCCGCGTGTTCAGGAGGGATGAGTTGCCGGCCCTCATATCCGAAATGCTTAAAGCCCTTAATATGCCGGCGGCAGGGCCGGTGGAGGATGCCACCTTGGAAGACCCGTTGTTGCAGGCTTTTAGGAAAACTCAGAGAGTGTTTCCGGTTCACAGAGTGGTTAAGGAGATGATTCAAGAGGAATGGGACATGCCCAAAGCAGGACTTAAGGAGCTCGTCTCTACCCGCTAGTGGAACAGGATCGAGAGCTATTTAAGTCTCCCAAGGTAGATGCAGCTGTCTCGGCAGTAACCAAAAAGACTACCGTCCCGGTGGAGGGTAGTGCGGCTCTCAAGGATGCCCAGGACAAAAAGTTTGATATGTTGTTGAAACAGGTGTTTGACATCAATGCACTATCCATCCAAGCCTCTATTTGTGGATCTTGGGTGGCAAGAGCCTGTCTACTGGTCCCAGCGGATGCAAAGAGACCAGCTGGGGGACCTGATCGAAGAAGCATCCAGGCTGGAGTCGGGGACGGCTTATCTGGTTGATATTCATTATGATCTTATTTGAGGATTGTCGAAGAGTATGGCATCGATAGTAGCAGCGAGGCGATATCTTTGGTTGCGTAATTGGGCGGCCGATGGGTCCTCCAAGACAAGACTTGGTAAACTTCCCTTTAGGGGTAAGCTTCTTTTTGGAGATTTGGAGAAGCTAGTGAAAGATTTAGGGGAGTCAAAAGGGGGCCACTTGCCGGAGGATAAGCAAAAACAAGGGAGGTCAGTTCCTTCATCTCGGGGTCAGCCGAGAGATTTTCGACGTTTTCGGTTCCCTAGGTTTAGTCAAGGACAAAGAGGACGTTTTCCCTAAAGGAATAAGGAGTTTTCGAGGCTTTAGAGGTGTGGGCAGAGGTTTTGCCGCCTCTGCAACCTAGAATCTTCGAAAGTCTTTATGAAGCCAGAGGGACCCAGGTAGGGCAGGTACCTGTAGGAGGTCGTTTGCGCGAGTTTTAACCTGCCTGGGTCAAGATCATGTCGGTTGCTGGAGGTTATACGAGAGGGGTATGCACTAAAGTTTCAAAGGCTGAAAGTTTGTTCAGTCTCCGTGCAAAGCGTGTTCTAAATGCGAAGCGGTACGGGAAACCTTAGACAACCTGTTATCCCTAAAGGCAGTAGTTCCGGTGCCTCCAGACCAGTATAGATGCGGTTGCTACTCCATTTATTTCGTGGTACCGAAGAAGGAACGTATCAGCCAATTTTGGATCTCAAAAGGGTAAATCTTTGTCTTCGAGTGTCGCATTTTCGGATGGAGACCTTAAGATCGGTCATTGTAGCCGTGCGGAAAGGAGAGTTCTTGACATCCCTGGATTTGTCAGAGGCTTATCTGCACATCCCGATTTGTCAAGAGCATCAGAGGTTTCTGAGATTTGCGGTGCCGATGGGTCATTTTCAGTTCCAAGCGTTGCCGTTTGGACTAGCGACAGCTCTGCGAACATTCACCAAGGTGATGGTGGTGGTAGCAGCGGCATTGCGAAAAGGATTACTGGTGCATTCCTATCTGGACGATTGGTTGATTCGGGCGAAGTCCAGGGACGAGAGCGAGGCTGCCAGGGTCATGCAGGTCTTACAGGGCCTTGGATGGGTGGTCAATATGGCAAAAAGCAAATTGGTATCATTGCAAGACCTGGAGTACCTCGGGGCTCGCTTCAATATGAAGGTAGGGAAAGTGTTCCTGCCGCAGCAGCAGGCACGAGGTTTGAGGAAGTTGGTCCACAGTTTTCTGGAAAACAGGATTCCTACCGCTTGGCATTATCTACAGTTGCTCGGTACCATGGCAGCGATGCTGGAGTTGGTGCCGTGGGAAAGATACCACATGAGGCTGTTGCAGAGAGCATTGCTCCGACGGTGGTCGCATCAAGAGGACCAGCTAAGTCAGGTACTTCCGTGTATGCCAGAAACTCGGCAGTCACTTCAGTGGTGGTTGAGGCCAGAGCATCTCGGAAAGGGTATGCCGTTAGAATTGCCAAGTTGGATTCCGTTGATGATGGATGCCAGTCTGTCTGGCTGGGGGGCTCACTTTCAAGGGCAATTCGCCCAGGGGCAGTGGACAGCTCTGGAGAAGGTCTGGTCGATAAATAAGTTGGAGTTGCGGGCCATAACACTGGCTCTGCGAGTCTTTCAGAGTGCGATTCGAGGGAAGGCCATTCGGATATTTTCCGACAACGCAACCGCGGTAGCCTACATCAACCAGCAAAGGGGCACCACCAGCATGGTGCTGGAAGCCAAGGCCGATCAGTTGTTCGAGTGGGCCGAATTACACCTGCTGACGATATCGGCAGCTCATGTGGCAGGAGTGGAGAATGTAGAGGCCGACTTTCTCAGTCGAGTAAGGGTGGACCCAGGAGAGTGGGTGCTCCATCCGCAGGTGTTCAAGGGTCTGGTGCGCTGCTGGAGAACGCCGGTAATGGACCTCATGGCGACTGTGCAGTCAGCAAAAGCAAATCGCTTCTTCAGCAGAAGAAGGGAGAGGATGTCGGAGGGCTTGGACGCTCTCCTACAGTCCTGGCCACAAGACCAACTGCTATACGTGTTTCCCGCCTTGGGTACTAATAGGGCGAGTGCTGCAATGCTTAGAGGCTCACAGAGGTCGCGTAATCTTAATAGCGCCAGATTGGCCAAGATGTTCTTGGTATGTGGTTCTGATGAGGCTTCTGGTAGGGAAACCATGGCGGCTTCCACGTCGGCGGGACCTGCTCTTGCAGGGTCCGCTGCTAATGCCACAGGTGGATCGGTTCTCGCTTACGGCTTGGCTCTTGAAAGGGTGAGGTTGACGGCGAGAGGTTACTCGGCAGTGGCGATTTCCACCTTATTGAAGGCTCGTAGGAGATCAGCTTCGTTAGCGTATGTTCGTATTTGGCGCATATTTGAAGCTTGGTGTGTAGAGAGTAGATTGATTCATTAAGGTCGTCCGTGCCGCAGGTGCTAGCTTTCTTGCAAGAAGGATTTGAGAAATGTTTAGCGGCAGCATCCTTAAGGGTGCAAGTGGCAGCTCTTTCCTGTTATAGAGGTAAGAAAAAAGGTGAGGCGATGGGAGGACATCCAGATATCAAGCGTTTTTTGAGGGCGGTAGCTCTTCTGAGACCGCCATATAGGCAGCTAGTACCGACATGGGATCTCCATTGCAGGCCTTGGTGCGCAAGCCTTTTGAGCCTTTGGCTAGAGCATTGTTGAAGGACTTGACTCTAAAATTCGTATTTTTAGTAGCTATTTGTTCAGCGTGCAGAATCTCGGAATTGCAAGCTTTATCTTGTACGGAGCCTTTCCTGATTTTTGGGGAATCAAAGGTGGTCCTGAGACCGGTGCCCTCCTTTTTACCCAAAGTGGTATCGGCTTTTCATTTGAACCAAGTGGTATCTTTGCCTGTTTTTGGGAGGAACGGGGAAGATACAGCAGAAGAAGATTTGCATCTGTTAGATGTGGGTCGAGCTTTGAGGTGGTATTTGCGGAGGACGAAGAGTTTCTGCAAAACTGATAGATTGTTTGGGGGACCACGAAAAGGCGACGCAGCATCGAAAGCCTCCATTGCCAGGTGGTTCAGAGAGGCAATAGCTTCGGCATATCTCTTGAAAGGCAAGACGGTGCCAGAGGGTCGTAGGGCACATTCTACTAGAGCTTAAGCGACGTCGTGGGCAGAATGTAGCTTGGTGCCGGCGGTTGAAATTTGGTCATCTTTAAATTCCTTTGTCAAGCATTATCGGCTAGATGTTCAAGCGGAAAGGGATACTTGTTTTGGATCAGCGATGCTTCAGGCTGGTCTAGCGGATCCCTCCTGTTAGGTTGTTGCACTGCTCTGTTACATCCCCAAAGGTTCAGGACTAGACTGGAGGGACGATAAGGAAGGTGAAATTAGACTTACCTGCTATTTGTTGTTCCTTACGGAACTCCAGTCTAGTCCTGTATCCCTCCCTGTAGTTTCTATGGAACTTTTGCCTGAAGCAGAATAGAGTTTTCACAGGTAAGTTTCACATGGGCAGTTGGCGGATTCTTTCTGGTCCAAATTCTCCAGGCATGTGGGGGAAAAGCGGGCCCATGCAGCAGTTGATTGCCGTTTAAATGGACAGCCTAAGATGTTTAAGGTAGATTTGTTATACTTTTGTTTGTTAGATTTAAGTAGGTTTAATGTTTCAAATGGATGGTTAGCTACTTAATTGTTGCTCCGGTGAGTCTGCTTTGTCAATAGATTACTGGAGTGAGGCGGCGGTTCCAGTGCCTTTATACCAGGGTCATCAAGACGTTTCTCAGTCTCCAAGCTGCTGGAGGAGGAGCAAAACCCAAAGGTTCAGGTCTAGACTGCAGTTCCATAAGGAACAACAATTAGCAGGTAAGTCTAATTTCACCTTACCAGTACAGAACAGCCCCATCTGCACACTAGAATTTTCCCAATGTGTTTGAAAGGTGAAGGTGGATACCTGCTGGATGCAGCTTTTGGTGCTCTCTTTCCTGATACCACTCAGAAGCTACAGCGTAGGCTTCCCCAAAACCTTGCAGTGGCTTAGTCTTGACAGCCTGAACCTCCATGTTCCTATCCTGCTAAATTTTACATTTTGGTATCCGCTTCAAGGCCCCTCTGCTTCCTCTCTAGACTGGTGCAGGTCAGATGTAGCATCTGAATTAAGACCCTCCACCCCCCCCCCCCCCCAATTGCCAGGAGCTTAAGTCTTCTAGCATTTCCTTATAGCTTCCTTATTTTGATCACAGAATTCTATAACTGATATCTTAACATTTCATGGTGTGTCTCTTATTGAAGCTTATTTTGGGGGCAAGTGAAGATTTTCCTGTGGAAACTGCAGATAACTCTGTCTGAGCTTCCTAGTTCTCTTTTCCTGGCCTTTCACTGTGGCTCTGAAGCGCTGGTGTTTTCAACGTGTTTTTGTGTTCCCAGGTTGGGCTGGATCAGCAGACGATCACTCTGGTTTGTACCAATCGCAGGCGTCAGTTTCTGCTGGACACAGCTGATATGGCCCTAGCAGAGTAAGTAAGAGCCAGTGGGTGCCACTACTGCCCCCTATACCTGAAAGTAAACTGGTGATGTGCTTCTCTTTCTGCAGTGCTTCTGCAGTCAACAGCTCATTTACTCCTTGCTTTGGTCATTTTGTTTGATCTAATAGATCATTTTTCAGTTTTACCCTAAGGTAAAGCACCTCTCACATTTTCTCCCTACCTCTCTCAGCAGAGAAGAGAATCTCCAGGAACAAGCAGGAATGAGTCTTCACATATGGGTACGTTGGTACCAACGGAGCCTGCGCGGGAACGCTCCCCAGCGTCCAGAAAAGAAAGCCTTTGGTAGCATGCCCACACGCATGCGTGCTGCCTTCCCACCAATCCACTTCCCTCACATCAGTTTTTTGTTTTCCGCGGAGCCGACAGGACATGTCCTTGTCACCGCAGAAAATTCTTATCTTTTATTATTATTTTTTGTGGTTGCGCCTGCCTTCGTTCGATGCCCACCGGTACCGCCGGTGCTTTTCTTTCTTTTACTGAAAATTTTTTCTTGTTACTAAGGAATTTTTTCCTATTTAGTGCCTGACATCTGTTTGGCCATTAGGCCTCTATCCTTTCCACTATGGAAAGCCAACCACTATCCTTAAGAAATGCTCAAAGTGTGGCGGTACAACTAAATTAATAGACACTCATAACTGGTGTCTAAAATGTTTAGGTCTGACCATCACTCGATGGAGTGTCTTGCCTGCAGGAATTTAACTAGAAGAAGTCTTCAAAATCGAGTAAACCCGATACCTGGTTTACATCACGCCTGATGTCACCAGCCAGAATTTCTTCTTCCTCCCGGGGTCAGGTAACCAAACAAAAGTCTGTTAAGACTAGCCAGTCCTCGAGAGGTAGATCTCCTTCTAAGCATCGAGATGCCTCTGGCGTTGCCCTCGAGGACATCATAAAAAACTGAGTCAGGTCTATCTTATGAGCGAACTACAATCACAATTGAAAACACTTCAGATTCACTCAATTGTATTTTCTTAATTTCAACTCATTCTCTTACTTGCCAGCGGTCTCAGATAAACGATATTTGTTTGACACTTTTATCTGGGTAATTTAACTCTCCCCGTATAGGGTCCGTTCACATCAATGACCATAGGCAAGTATATTTTTTCAATTATTTACCAGTTGTATTGCTTATTTCTTTATCTTTTTTTCTTTTCTTTAAAAAGTTTGAATAATAATCACCACTCCACTTATCTTATGCCGAATGGTGCCGAAAAAGCCCCTTTCAACTTGATGGAAAAAACCGCAACGCCACAATAATCTAAGCGCTCTAGCATTTCTCCTGTTGGTTTTATCAAGGGGATGAATACATTGCTTCTCTTCGGGACTACTTGAATACTCGTTTTCTTCAATGTCCTTGTAATGTTTTCTCTGATGGCGTCCCAGTTCTCATTACTTTTCACCAGTCATAAACGCTGTCTATCGTTGTATTACTCTAAACAAAAGACCAAGGACCGAGGACGACATGGCAATACAGTCCCGGCGGGAGTCTTCGGGCTCCAAAGCATTATCGGGACTTCAGGTTGTTCCCGAGGTTTTTACCTCCATGGACATACCTGTGCCATGCTCAGTGGTTCTGGCCGTTTCGAGCGGTATCGATACCCCGGCATTGGCTATGGTGATGGATGAAAGACTTCTCGCCATTGAACGTGGTCTAGTGAATCTCTCAGCTACTTCGGTACCGCTAGAGTCGCTGCAGACCGTTCCCCGAATGCCGGTGTCGCTGCCGGTATCGGCAGCGGTACTGCTGCTGGCATCGGTGTCTCTGCTGTGCCGGTATCGGCAGCGGTACTGCTGCTAGCATTGCCATCGGCATCGGTACACGTACCGGTATCGTCTTTAGTGCCGGTACCGTCGATGTTTCCTTCAACGGGCTGGCTTTCTTCGATGCCGAGCCTGGAATCGCTCTCGAGCATAGAGGATTCGGTACTGATTCGGCTCGGTACCGACCTCGAGCAGTACCGAAGACATCTCTTAAAGGAAAATCTGATGCTTCATCCTTTCAAGTCTTCCGATTCCGATGACTGGGATGAATCCATCGGTACCACAGCTGAACTTTCACCAGTTCCAGCTTTTACCCCTCAATACAGAGGGGGCCCCCTCAGAAGAGATTTCCTTTCAAATTTTTGTGATTGATATGGCAAAGCTACTTGCCATTTCCATACCTGGAAAAGAGTCTGTACCAAGGGATTCAGAAACTCTGCAATACCCCTGGGCTTCAAAGGAGATGCTTATGCTTCCTTTACATCAGATCTTGCAGGATCTGTTATTAAGAATGTGGGAAACCCCCTAATGGTATCCCCACATTCTGAAAGATTTGACACTTTGTATAAAGTGCCATCTTCTCCAGGTTTTCAAAAGACTCAACTTCCTCATCATTCTGTAGTAGTAGAATCAGCAGTGAGGCGTATTAAGAGTGCAAAAAAGAACTCTTCTTATCCGCCAGGCCGTGAGTCTAGGACTTTGGATGCTTTTGGGCGTCGATGCTTCCAAGCATCTATGCTTTCAGCAAGAATCATCTCATATATTTTCTATATGGGGTTCTCTCTGGAAGAGGTTGCAAAAAACTTAAAGCTTTTGAACCCTTTCCTTCAAGAACATAAAAGAGCTGACTATTTATTACTAGTCAATCATGCTCATGATATCTCTAAATTCCTTAAGCGTGTTTATTTATTTATTTATTTTTATTTATTTAACACTCATTTTTATACCGCATCTTCCAGAGATCAGTTGCGGTGTACAAATAACAACAATTAACAAATCGAAGTTTGTTTTACATAGAACATCTTAAATATACATAGAACATCTTAAAGTATCATAAATTAAACAAACTTAAATCTAGGAAAATTAAACAGTGATTTTAACTGGAACTGTGTTAAAACAATTAACTAACAGAATGTGGTGTCTACGTACATAATATAGTACATAACAGATACAACTATATACATGAGGGAGGGAGGTGCTTCTCTGGATTCTTTTGAATCTATTAGCAGATTCTCCGCTATAGCCATAGGAGCACGACGCATGGCCTGGCTCCAAGCTTCAGGCTTGGATAAAGGGGTACAAGAAAAGCTGGGAAATAGCCCTTGTACTGGAGAGCATCTCTTCAACCAGGACTGTTTATTTCAGGCTACTCAGTTAAACACTGATAGGTCTACCTTCAGAGGATTGTCAAAACTTTCCTCTGTCCCAGCTAATAACAGATCTTCTAGGAAGCTTTATTCCTCTAAGGGGAAAAAGTTTTATCCATCTTCTACCCGTCAGACAGATGATTCCCCACAGGGGCAACATCGAACCAGGCTAAGGAAACCAAAACCTCACTTTCTTCCTGAATGAGGTTCAGAGCCTATAGACCTGTCAAACAGGCATCTGATTTGGATCTCATCCCTGCTGAGTTAACTCGGCATGAATCTATTGTTTCCAAGGGAAATTCACTCTCTAGCTCCTAGAGCTATTGAGATATTTCATGCCTACAAGTTTCTACTTCCCTATTTAAAAAAAAATAAAAAGGAGGGAGATCAGGAAACTTAACAGGAGGAGCTATGCCTTTCACCTTTTGACAGTTACTGGCAAGACAATGTTTCATACCTTAAACTGCAAAGGACTCCAACTACAAAGACTTACCATATTGGTAAGTTTTTTTTAACTCTTTCTAATACAGAGTTTTTTCCCTTTGGGGTCTTTCTGCACTGGGGTTTTTACAGGATGCAACACAGCATTCTGAAAACCCCTACCAGGTTTATTCTATTCATTTGAGCATAGTCAACTCAGAAGGCTTCTAAAACCCTCCACAACGGAAAAGTGAATAACCCATCAGATGGGTTATCTGAGCTTTTCTAAACAGATAGCTCATATGCGTTTCTGCCTTGTCTACGCTGCTTGTGTATTTTTGAGCTGACCCCTCAAATACTTCTTTTATGATAGCTTATCAGACAGCATTTAGTATTATCATTCCTAATTATGTCTGTTGGTCCTTTGTGAATCTCTATAGGACCTAATTGTTTTCTGCTGTCTTAATAACAGATGGTTCCAAAGAAGGTTTCAGAACCCTCTTGTATAATTTATCATTGCAAGGCAAAAGGCCTATCTGCTATTTTCAACCATCTTCAATTCTATTTCAGCAGAATAGATTAGGTGGCACACTGGCTACCTAACGGCCAGGTCTCACCTGAATAACCTACAGCATGCTCTCTGCAACTATGCAATAAAGCTTTGCAACTATGGGCCTTTGTCAGAGAGCGTCAGAATCCACCCCTGGTAGGTACTTTCCAGGCGGTTAAAGAACCTTCAGCTGTTGGCTTTACTCAGTCATGCTTCCACATGACTGTTTGTTCCTAGTTCTATCATTCTCCTTAGAATTCTCTTTAAGGAAAAGGAACCAGGCCCTAGACGACTTGAAAGTTAAGGAATAGCACGACTCCCTAGTTGTTCCACATCCTCAAAGGAATTCTTACAACGGGGATGCATTCCTGATCATTGCAGTTGGTACTTAACTACTGCAATTCTTCTAATTTCCAATACTTCATTGGAGCTTATGATAAGCAAAGTACGCATGATACTCATACTGCCCTTATAGAGAGGCAAGCATGGTATCCCTTATATTGCGTTTTTTTTCTTCCAGCTTCTACTCTGAAGTTATAGAAGGATCCAGATCCTCTATCTTAGGATTAAGGATCTCCGTTGCACTCCTTCACGTGCGTCTCCAGACCTGGTTATCCAAGGACTAGTCTTTAAGACCTAGACCTCTTGTCACAAGTAAGAAGCATCCTACTGGTTTCCATTAACCTTGTATATGATTCTTACACCTTTAACTAATAAGTGATTCTCACCAACTATTCTCAAGAAGGTCTTAACCCTCCTTGTGGTTAGACGAATCTCCTTATACAATCTGACCCTGAAATATTGTTTATTGTCCACATCAATGCTGTTCCAGCATACCATAAGATTCTTAAATGGACATCCAATTTATTTGTTAAAGTTAGGAAACTCCTTCTTTACCGTAACCCTTTTTTTCTGTCATAATCAGGTTACCTTATATCTGAAGCTTTCAACGTAAAGTTATCCTAAGTGCTATCACTTAGGGAAAACACCTCACTGATCTTCAGAAATTGGGGGCTAAACCGCCTAGTACAATTTTCGTCTGGATAAAGAGGTTCTAGAATCCCATCCTCTTTTTCTGTAAAGGTATTTTGACCTTTTCATCCGGACCAGTCAGATTTGTGTTTTCTTTTCTTCCCAGGGCACCCTCCTGCTCTAGGGACAGAAAGATTTTAGACTTTGGACTATACAGAAGCTCAGCTTTTCTCCAAAGTCCCAACTTCTTATAAAACTCCCCGGTTCCCCTGGGGTTGTTTCTAGACATTAATATTTCTTATCTCTGTCTGTATTGCTAATTTTATTCCTGTACTTCTCACAGTAAAGGAATTCCATGTGAGGACAATCTGATGGTTCTTAACAACAGACCCATATTAGCCGCCTCATATATGCATTTTTGCAATACTAGGTAAAATCCATTTTTAAGAACTGGAATTTACTATCCCTTGCTAACAGTTATTTTCTACACAAGGACACCCTCTGGATACCTTGTTTAGTCAAGTTGTTCCACAGCACCTTTTTCACACTGTTAATTCAACTCCTACCCTCCATCCCTTGGAAGCCTGGGGTCCTCGGGGGGAAGCATGGCCCATTCATTACATTAGCGACATGCTGGGGCCTCCTCCAGGCATCTTCAGCTTGGGAGTCCCCATTTGTGAAGACTCATTCCTGCTTGTTCCTGGAGATAGCATAGTTACTCACCTGTAACAGGTGATCTCCGGGAACAGCAGGAATAAGTCTTCACAACCCACCCACCTCCCCTAGGAGTTGTTTCTCTCTTTCTCGTTCTCTCTTTCTAATTTGTCAACTTCCCTCCTTCGGTCTCAGCTACAAACTCAACTGATGTGAGGTAAGTGGATTGGCGGGAAGGCAGCACGTATGCGTGTGGGCATGCTCCCAAAGGCTGTCTTTTCTGGACGCTGGGGAGCATTCCCGCGCGGGCTACGTCAGTACCAATGTACCCATATGTGAAGACTTATTCCTGCTGTTCCCGGAGATCACCTGTTACAGGTGAGTAACTATGCTTTCCCCGTAAGACCTGGATGTTCCTCTTCCTTTGCCCCCAAAGCAGTGGTTTCCAAATGGGGTCACAGAAACATGCCCATTTCCTCTTCTTTCTGGGATTTCACTGTGACCTGTGTCAAGCAGTGGCAGTCACCAGTCAGCAAGTGGCCTGTGAGCCAGTGAACATTCATAGTCCCTTTTCCCCCTCCTGGGTAACATAGAAACATAGAAATATGATGACGGAAAAAGACCACATGGCCTGTCTAGTCTGTCCTTCCATAACAACAACTACAACAGTCCACTTTTTACCTTTAGAGATCCTCTGTGTTGGTCCCATGCTTTTTTGAATTCAGCTACTGTCCTCATCTCTACCACCTCCACTGGGAGACTATTCCACGGATCCACTACTCTTTCTGTAAAGAAATATTTCCGCATATCACTCCTGAATCTATCTCCCTTCACCCTCATCCCATGTCCCCTCGTAGCAGAACTTGCTTTCAATTGAAAGAGGCTCTCTCCCTGAACATTTATGCCACGGAGGTATTTAAACATCTCAATCATATCACCTCTATCCCGCCTTTCCTCTAAGGTGTACATATTAAGATCCTTAAGTCTGTCCTCATATGCTTTATAATGAAGACCACTAATCATTTTAGTAGCCACCCTCTGCACCGACTCCATCCTGTTCACATCCTTTTGAAGGTGCGGTCTCCAGAATTGCACACCATACTCCAAATGAGGTCGCACCAAAGACTTATACAGAGGCATTATCACCTCCTTTTTTCTGCTAGCCATTCCTCTCCGTATGCACCCAAGCATCCTTCTAGCTTTTGCCGTCGCCTTTTCTACCTGTTTAGCTACTTTAAGATCATCAGACACAACCACGCCTAGGTCCCGCTCTTCTTTAGTGGACAAAAGTACTTCACCTCCTATACTGTATTGCTCCCTTGGATTGCTGCAGCCCAAATGCATGACCTTACATTTTTTAACATTAAATCCCAGCTGCCAAATTCTAGACCATTCTTCAAGCTTAGCTAGATCCCTCCTCATGTTATCTGCACCTTTCTGGGTGTCTACTCTATTGCAGATTTTGGTATCATCTGCAAAGAGGCAAGCCTTATCCGACAGCCCTTCCGCTATATCACTAACAAAGATGTTAAAAAGAATCGGACCAAGGACAGATCCCTGGGGCACACCACTGGTAACATCCTTCTCCTGTTAGACTGGGAACCTCATGCTGAGCACTGGGGTCTGAAACACACACTGCACACTGACACAGGGGACCCTGTGCTGACTGCTGCCGCCGCTGCTTCCTGCTTTAGATGAGAGGAGGGAGGGGAAGGAGGCTGGAGATCTGCCAGTTTGATTTCAGCATCATCTGGAGTCACATGAATTTTCAGTTGTTAAAATGGGGTCATATAGGATAGACGTTTGAAAGGCACTGCCCCAAAGCCTTCATACTGCAGCCGGCCCTGATTCTGAGAACTGCTGTCAGTATGTTTAGACAGCAATGTTGCTGTCTCTTATGTATTCCCAGAGTAACCCAGATGTGTACATTTATTTATTTAGTATGTGTTATTTATGCAAGGCCACCTAAAGCATTTTTCAGACTAAATGCAGCCAGCTCTGAGGTGGAACCAGTATGTTGCCTTTGGTTGCCACCTGTGAAGTGAGGGACAATGGACACTCTGCAGGTTGTCTAATGGCCTCTCAAAGCAGGTTAATTTTCCTCCTCCACAGGTTTTTTGTCGCTGCATTGAAGTCAGCCATGATTAAGGGTTACCGGGAGCCCCCGTATCCCTGGATCCTCACTGACGCCACCATGGAGAAACTGGCACTGGCCAAATTTGTGGCCCAGGAAACAAAGTGCGAGGTAAGCAAGGCCTCAGCCTATTACAGCTATGGGGATTAGTGTCTTTCCAAGTTCTCATCTGGCTGCACCCAGGAGGCTTCACCTAGTATCTGCAAGCGGAGAATCAGGTAGAAAGAAGCTGCATTTTAGCCTGGCTTTTTGTACCTCAAAACAGCAACAGCTTTTTCCAAAGAAACTGAAGTGGCCTCACATGGAGTTTGTGCAGTGCCTTTAATCATCGCCAACTCATTCAGGGGGTATTATAGCACAGCACCTATCTTCTTTTATTTAATAGGCTCTTAAAATGACTCACTGTTGTGCACAAATTTACATTTCCTCCGAAGATGCTATGAATGTGTGCACGCATGTAAAATACACACATGATATCACAACTCCACTCCCAAATTATGTCCTGGGAATACCTACCTGGGTGATTTTATAAGAGCTTTGAATGTGGAAAAAGCTTTATAGATGTGTAAAGCCCATCGTGCTTGCATGCCTGGCCACTCCCAGGCATTGCTGAGGCTGCTGCACACTCGCTCTTTGCTTTGCATGGGGGTTGGAGTCTCTGGTGATATGGATGGACTTTATCACAGTCTACAGATGTTGTCACACACTTCTATGGCCTCGTTCACTGGGAGGACCCTCTGGACCAGACGATGGGACTCAGCTGCATAGCCACATCTTCGGAGCAATTGGTCACCAAGGAAGGCATGCTGCACTACAAGGCTGGCGCCTCCTACCTGGGCAAGGAATACTGGAAACCCTGCTTTGTGGTACTCAGGTCAGTGGCAGAGGTGGGAGCTATCCTCCTATGGCAGGATATGGCATGCCGAGTTGTCTCTATAGCTCATGAAGGCTTGGGTTAAATCAGTCGTCATCCAAGCTTGATGCTATAAGCATAGTTGGGGGGGGGTTTAATTTAAAAATGTCAGCATTTTTTAGATCACATTACATTTTGCATGCTGTAGTGATGAAAAGAAAATCAGTATAATAGTTGGGCAGTGCTGAGTTCTTTGTGAGCTGAAAGAATGTTTGAAGGTTCCTTCCCTGGGAAGAATAGTGATTGGAAAGAATTGCCCTGATATCAATGCTAGCTATGTGTTCACCATAACTTCTTATCCACAGAGTTTAAAAACTAAGCTGTATAAACTGTTAAATAGCCAGTTTTTATATAGGGGACACTATTCAGATCCCTTAGTTAGCCAATGGAAGGCAGACAGGCTAAGGGTGCTCACCACGATATTCAGTCGCTAAGTGCCGCTGAATTATCCCCATAGACGGCCCCAGCACTATTTGGTTAGTGCAGATGTAGTTCGGGGACAGAGTGAGGGCAGTATTGGCACTATCTGAATATGTGCCGACACTTACCTGGTTAGTGGATTTTTAGTTGGCATCTATCCGGGCAACAAGCTGCAAGAAAAAAATGGCAATCCGGATAAGTGTCACTGAGCCCCAGTAGTCAGCGGCAGGTCTTCTCTAGATAGTGCGTTAATATTTCAGAACTGCAATGAGTGCCCTGGCATTTGAACATTGTTCCTATAGATGATAATGGGGTTAGGGGAGGAATGGTGATCCATTTAGCGTTGATATTCCGTCACTAAATAGATAAGTTGTCCAGGTAGTGTAGGCCTGCTAGGCACAGATATTCAGCCCTCCTCCTACGCATGTCATCACTGAATATACATAGTGAGACAAGCACTGGCACTCTAGTTACTTTGGTGACTGTGTTGGCTTAATATTGGGCCCATAGGAGATGTCTGCAGAAAAGGCCCAGTCTGCCCATTGGTGTCTGTACTGTCACAGATTTTATGTCAACTATTGGCCCTTCTCTTTCCCTGCCATTAGGCTCCCAGTATGTCTGTCACTCTTCTGTCTCCTGTAACTTCTGCTGGCAGTCTGTTCCAGGTGTCCACTACCCTCCCAGTGAAAGATATTTTTTGTCACATTTCACCTCCTCAGTTTCTCTTGTCCTTGAACTTTCATTCTGTGGAAATGCCTCCTGCCAGGTTTTGGCATGATTGTATCATATCTCCTCTTTCTTTCTTCTCGGGTATAGGTTCCTTGTGTGGCTTATAGTGCAGGCCATGCACCATTTTGGAAGCCCACTTTTGAATTCATTCGACTGTATCAATTTCTTTTTAGAGATTGATCTCCAGAAATGGACACATCAGGGAATGGTCACCCTATGGAGCAAGCTGATTATAAATACTAGCAAAATATCACAAAAATGTGGTCAGCAAAAATTCACCTTTAATAAAGCCCCATCCCATTACTAGTTATACATAAATGTCTTTGGAACAGCACAACGGGGCTCAAATTTAACAGCAGTTAGTATCGCAGCATCAAGACTTTCTGTAATACCGCTACTGCATTCATCATAGCCCCCGAACTTAACTAAATATTTAAACTTATTCTGTAATTATATATCCATTGTTCTTAATTCAGATGCCAAATACTCCTTGTTCTTATCCTTCCAATGGTATCAAGACGTTCTTATTCTACTAGCAGTCTTATGAAATAAAGAATGTGCCACTTATCTCCACCCTGCAGTGGTCACCAACAGCACAAGCAGAGCATCTCCACTGTCAGAACATCTCCAACCCCAGCTGCTGATGGTTTCACCATTCCTTCATGGTTTCCTCAGGGAGATTGTTGCACATCCTATCATTCAACTAAGGCTCACACCATTAGTTGAGTGATATGATATACAATAGTGTCGTTAGTTGAGTGATAGGAGAAAACCAACCATTTAGTCCTACTGTCTGTTTCTGACTTTTAATCACATTGCCTCCCCGCCCCATGACTTTTTAATGCCCTTAGGAGCCTCTCATAAGACACTCTGTTGATGGTTGTTCTCTGGGAACAAGAAAGAAGTCAGTCCTCACATATGGGTAACATCTGCGCTGAAGGAGCCTTCGCGGTAGCATACCCCCAGCTTTCAAAGAAAGCCTTTTGGAGATGCCACCATGCATGCATGGTACCCTTCCCGCCCAAGGGTGCCATCTTGCTCAGTGTCCTTTTTTCTGCAGAGCCCTTCAGACGTCTGTCTGATTTTCCACCGGAAAAAGTTGATATTTCTCAACCTTAGTTTCATACTCTCTCTGGTAGTGCACCAGTACTCTTTCTGCCACCCGAACTTGCTGTCTCCAGCATCGAGTCTCAGGTTCCTATCTTTTTCTTTTTGGCGCCTTCGTGCCTTTTTTCCAACTGGCAGCACCACAGGTCTTCGACCTTGTTGGGGTAATTTTTTCCCCTGTGGGTTCAAGAAGTGTGATCAGTGTGCCAAAATCATGTCCCCTACCAACACACATGACTGCTGCCTATGCTGCCTAGGTTTGAACCATGACCCCACAGCATGCCAGGAGCTTTGTAAAAAGATGTCCACAGGGCACTTAAGAGCCGCCAGCAGCAGCATGATATGTTTTTCCCAGAGTCCCCGGTACCTCCGAAGGCCATGTCATCTTCTGAAGCCACGGAATCTCAGGGCACCCTTGTGGACCCTGATCGATGCCATGGCTCCTCAGAAAGGGGGGTCTCCCTCAAGTGAACATAGGAAGATGAAGAAAACCTTGAAGGTGGTGTCCCTGGATGGCTCCAACAGGTTGGGTAAGCTCTGAGCCAGCTCCCGCATTCCTAGATGTTCGTCCGAGGGTTCAGAGTGGGAGTGGCTTACTAAGGTCTCCTGAAAGGACTCAACTGCAGATCGGCCTCAGTTGCCAGAACCCATCCTCGTTGAGGACTCCCCCCTTGGGGGAACCGGCTCCGGGCCCAAGTTCCTCAGAGCCTGTGCCGATGACTGCGGAGCCTTCTGGATTTGAAATCCGAATGGTGGCTCTGGAGCGCATTCTGTCTGCCTTCATGGACCAGCAGCGGGCACTGTTGTCCGGTACCACCGGTTACTCCGCCCAGACCATCGGGCCATCGACGTTGAGGACATCCCCAGAGGCCGAGCCGATCCCCGAGACCATTCGGCCTAGAGTCAATCCTCGGCTGAGGTCTCGATCTGGTTCCTGTTCCACGGGACCGAGGTCCTCCCCGGCTAGCGCACATGGCACCAGCCAAGGGGCCTCCAAGGGACACAGGTGAGGCTCAGGCCCAGAGACCATGGGCCCCCCTTCGACTGATTACTCGGAGTGGGAGACAGAGGATGAGTCGTCGCCAGACATCCATCGCCACCATGATGTCCCGTTGGACTCCCTTCCTTCAGAGCCCCAGCATCAGTCCCCGCCCATGGCATTCCTTGACTTCGTGAGGGACATATCCAAGGCTCTAGCATTCCTGATGGAGTCGGAGGAGGACCCTCGGAGGAAGGAGCTAGAAATCCTCCAATTCAAGGCCCCCTTCGAGGGAATCTCTCATGGTTCCCATTCCATCGATCCTGGAATGCCTAATGCTCCATATGTGGGAGACACCAGTATCAGTGCTGGTTGTGTGCAAGCAGCTCGACCTGATATACCGGGTCTGCCGGAGCACGGGATTCCAGAAGGCACAGCTACCGCACAACTCCATGGTGGTGGAGTCAGCCATGCGTCAGCTAAAAAAACAGAAGATGCACTCATCGGTGCCCACGGGTAGGAAGGCTCGCACCTTGGATGCCCTCGGCAGAAAGTGCTACCAGGGCTCGATGCTCATCGGCCAGATCCAGGCCTACCAGCTGTACATGGGCATGTACCTGGAAGACCTGGAGAAGGAGCTCGCCGGGTTCTCAGCTGGTCTCGCCGAGGAATCCCTGCAGCGGTTCAAGAACCTGGTCAAGGCTGCCTGAGTGCTCCAGATTTATGTCTCGAGCAGCCTATGACGGTTTCAAGTCGAAGACTTGAGTAGTTGTGACGGGCATCGGTGCCAGGTGCCAGGCTTGGCTACAGTCTTCCGACCTCGAGCAATGGGTTCAGGACAAATCGGTCGATGTCTCATGCCAAGGAGAGAACCTCTTTGGCAAACCCATGACCAAAAAGACTACCGAGCTAGAGACTGAGTTCATAATGAAGACCAGGCTTTCTAAAAAGACCACTGCCCCTCCCCGGCAGAAGGGCCCGGGTAAAAAGCCCTTTTACCCAGGAAAGAGGCTGCTTACAAAAACTACCCACATTTTCAGAGCTCCCCATCAGGATCAGCAGGCCAAAGGACATGGGCAGGGCTCTCGTAAACAGAAGGCTCCCAAGCCCCAGGCGTCTGCTCCGGCCCAGCCAGGGGGGAGTTTTTGACTCCTTGGGCATAGCCTCTCCACCCCAAGGAGATCAGCAGCTCACAGGGGGACATCTCATTTATTATGGTGGGCATTCCAGGTGGTCAAGGAGAGGGGCTACCTCCTCCATCTGGCTCAGAAACCACCTCCTTTCTTCCCAGGAGAGCTCCCCAGGTCTCCCCTTCACCAGGACCTCCTAATGAAGGAACTTGCAGGTCTTCTCAAGGACAGGGCAGTATAACCATTACCCCAACATCTCAGAGGCAAGGGGTTCTACTCCAGATAGTTCCTCGTACCAAAAAGAACAGGGGGCCTAAAGCCCATCCTGGACCTGTGCAACCTGAACAGGTTCCTGGTGGAGAAGTTCAAGATGCTCTCCCTTGGGACATTGCTACCCTACCTCCAGCAGAGAGATTGGCTATGCTCCTTGGATCTGTAGGATGCTCATACATACATCCTCATCCACCACTACCAGTACAGGGTTCTACCGTTCGGCCTGGCCTCTGCCCCCAGGGTCTTCACCAAAAATCTGGCAGTAGTGGCCGCCTTCCTCCATCTCCAGGGGGTATTTGTCTTCCCCTACCTGGATGACTGGCTCATAAAAGGAGGCACGGCCACAGAGGTGCAGCAGGCCACCACACGCACCATCCAGGTTCTGCAGCATCCGGGGTTTGTGATAAACTACCCCAAATCCTATCTTCTCCCGACACAATGTCTGGAGTTCATAGGAGCAAGGCTAGACACTCTTCAGGTAAAGGCCTTCCTCCCCATGGACTGAGACGACAGTCTCAGGGCACTGGTCATAGACGTACAACACCGGCCCTTGGTGTCAGCTCGGCTTCTGCTGCGCCTACTTGGGCACATGGCCTCCACGGTCCATATCACCCCGGATGCCCGTCTGCACATGAGGGCCGCTCAGTAGTGCCTTCGAGATCAGTGGACACAAGCTCCAGGACAGAGTTTCAGTGACCCACCAGTTGGCAGAATCTCTGACTTGGTGGCAAAACCCCTATCATCTCCAGGCGTGAATATCCTTCTATACCTCACTACGGATGCCTCCCTACTGGGATGGGAGCCCACTATGAAGAACTCCGTACCCAGGGCAACTGGTTGTAGGCCATGAGCTGCCAGCAATTCAACCTCCTGGAGCTTTGGGCGATATATCTAGCCCTCTGAGCATTCTGTCACTGCCTGAGGTACCAGCTGGTGCTGATCCAGACAGACAATCAGGTGGCAGTGTTCTATGTGAACAAGCAGGGGGCACAGGGTCTCACACCCTCTTCCGCGAAGCGGTGACACTCTGCTCTTACGCATTTCAACAGGGCATACTCCTGTGGGCGGTATACCTACCATTCCAGGACAACACCCTGGCAGACAAACTGAGCAGAGTCTTTCAGCCACACGAGTGGCATCTGCACCCCAGAGTAGCCAACCGGCTCTTCCAGCTCTGTGGGACCCCATGGGTGGACCTCTTTGCCAGCCCAGACAACTACCAGTTGCCCTGCTTTTGCTCCTGGCAGCCACACCCCTCCTGGGTGGCAGCAGATGCATTTCTCACTCCGTGGTAGGAAGGTCTCATGTATGCCTTCCCACCCAAGCCACTGATTGCCAAAACACTGTTCAAGGCTCTTCACGACAAAGCCTCGCTGATCTTGGTGGCCCCTTGGTGGCCCAGGCAGCCATGGTTCCCGCTGCTCCTCCGATCCCACTGGGAAACTCCCCAGGGCTGTCTCAGGAGGAGGGCTCTCTCCTGCACCTCAACCTGGAATCAATGATGGCGTGGATGCTGAAAGGGTGACTCTAGCCCCTTTCATCCTCTCGGGGGAAGTGGAAGAGATCTTCCTGGCCTCCCATAAGGCTTCCACCAGGAGAGCTTACGCCTTCAAATAGCGCAGGTTTTCGGTCTGATGCATGGAGCAAGGGGTGAACCCATTTTCCTGCTCGGTGCAGCTAGTACTGCAATACCTTCTTCATCTCTTGCAATCTGGGCTTAAATCGAACTCCGTCAGAGTGCACCTCAGCGCCTTGGCGGCACATCACCACTCAGTGGAAGGCAAACCCCTCTCGATCCATCCTCTGGTGACCCGCTTCTTGAGAGAGCTTCTGCTGTCAAAACCCCCCCATCCACCCTCCGGCGACCGAATGGGACCTCAACATAGTACTGGCGCAGTCGTATCCCTGGTGGCGTTCACCTCTGCTCACAGGGTCAGCGAGCTTCAAGCCCTAGTGGCAGAGGCGCTGTATACCAAGGCCTACAAGAACAGGGTCATGCTTTGCGCACACCCCAAATTCCTCCCAAAGGTGGTATCTTCCTTCCTTCTCAAACAGGAGGTGGTGCTGCCCACCACCTTTTCAAGGCCTCACTCCAGTAGGGCGGAGACTGTCCTTCACATCTTGGACTGTAAGAGGGCCCTATCTTTCTACATTCAGCATACCCAGGGCCACTGGAAAGCTGCTCAGCTTTTTGTTTCCTATGATCCCAGTTGGCTGGGGGAAGTGGTGACCAAACGGACACTGTCCACCTGGGTGCAGACTGCATCGCCCTCGCCTATGAGCAGGCAGGGCTCACACTGGATGGCCGGGTCACGGCACACTGTGTTAGGGCCATGGTGGACTCTGTGGCAAACCTGCACTCCGTCCCTATGCTGGACATCTGCCGGGCCGCTACCTGGTCTTCGGTTCACTCCTTTGCAACTTATTGCTGCCTGGAAAGGGAATCCCAATTGGACAGCACCTTCAGCCAGGTCGTGCTCTGTAATCTTTTTGGGGTCTAGGCAACTCCTACCCTCCGACCCTTCTGTGTTCAGGCTACCGGAGTTTTGGATTCCATCGGACACACGGGTCCTACTGCAGTCTGTACCTGCGGACTCAATTGCTGCTGCTCGCTGCTCCCTTGGAAAGCGACTATGGTTTTCTCTATGGGCTTGCGGTAGCCTGTAGCTAGTGAGTCCCATTTGTGAGGATTGACTTCCTGCTTGTTCCCGGAGAAAGCATAGCTACTCACCTGTAACAGGTGTTCTCCGGGGACAGCAGGAATCAGTCCTCACAACCCTCCCTCCTCCCCTTGGAGTTGCTTCTTTACCATCTTTTATTTTTGCCATCTTTCAGCTATGTCATTTGCGTGGCATTTTTTGTGAAGTTTGTCGGATATTTTGAAGGAAGGTCGATCGCTTGAAGGTCTGCAGCACTGATGAAACTATAGAGAAAGTGTAAACATTTTTCTATGCCCCTGATGAAGCTTACTAAGCGAAACGCGTGAAGGGCGCCATAGTGAGGCATTGAGGAAAGTAACAGATCTTGTTGCTGCCTCTTGAAGAGTGATGTTAAGTTAAGCAAGTTTGATCTGTGTCTGATGTATTTTACAAGTTCTACTCTATAAGCTGTATAGACATAAAGGATGGTCGTTGATGCAAAGATGGCACAAGCATCTAGATAGCCTTTTGCTTGATTGAAATGCCTAATAAAGTCTGAGACCTCCTTTATGTATGATTGTGTATAAAGAAAAAGGAAGATCAGAATGACTATACTGCAGTGAATTTGGTATAACAATTTTTTGATACATATAGAGTGAGTGTTGATTTTTTGACAAAACCTTTCCACTCTGAAAAGAGACCAATTAGAATTATGTCATTTGATTGAGCAAGATGGCACCCTTGGGTGGGAAGGGCACCACACATGCGTGGTGACATCTCCCATAGGCTTTCTTTGAAAGCTGGAGGGATGCTTCTGTGAGGGCTCCGTCAGCACCTGTGTCACCCATATATGAGGACTGATTCCTGCTGTCCCCAGAGAACACCTGTTACAGGTGAGTAACTACGCTTGTTGGTCTTGATAGCTATTAAAGACCTGAGAAGGGAGGGGTATTTATAAATTAACTGAAGGGATCTTGGATGCTCATTGTCCAAAATAGTAGAGTATAAATAAAGAAGATGACAAAGGGCCCGATATTCATTTGGGCGGGCTATGCGCTGTGTTGGCGTATAGTCGTGCCCGCTGACCTCTAAACCCAGATATTCAATGCCACGGCAATGGCATTGAATATCTGGGTTTGGAGCCAAGTGGATTCACCTGCAGAGCCTAACCGGGTAGTGGCGATATTAGACCGCTACCTGATTAGCATCCGCGGCTAGAACTAGTTTTAGGTGTGGATCGCTATCTGGGTAGTGGTCCAATGTCGCCGCTACCCGGTTGCTGGCAATTCCTGCTCCGTCTTAAATAGCTTTGGTGTGCATAGGGGACATAGTTGGGATATTCGACCGCACTTACCATGAAGATGCCGTCAAATATTTCTGTTTAAGGCATTTACACAGTTTACTGGTCTGTAAGCCATGTAAATGCCTTTTGAATATCGGTCCCAAAGTGTCTTGGGTCAGGAGAGCGATCTTACAAGCAGCCACTTTGCAGCTGGCAGTTGGGTTGTGTCCTTGGGATTGTGGACCAGGAATAACTGAGCAGACTGGATGGATCAGTTGGTCATTTTTTGCTGCTGCCAACTTATGTTACCATATATCACTGAGGTTGTGATAGGGACGTTCTTGAATCCAGTGATCACAGTGCTGTGTGATTCAGTATAAACACTGCACTAGAACTACATTTTAGTAGAACAAGAGTCCTAGTTTTCAGAAGGGCTGACATGAAGGCAATAATTACATTAAGGAAGCCTTATCAGAAGTAGGGAATCTAAGAAATACAGGGGACTTCGTATCTCAATTAGGGCATGTTTAAGGCACAGGCCTAGGGCCCAAATATTTGAGGTCCTCACAGATGCGCTAATTTATTGGCTTCCAAGGCAGGACACTTGCCCTGGTAAGTCACCTGTTGGTAGAAAGAAGATGGGGGGAGGGGGTTGCTCAGAGCCATCACCACCTTCAGAGGTTTGTCTGTTCTACTCACCCACCTCTTATGTATCGTCCTCCAGGAGGAATTGGTGAGCAGTACTTCTTGCCTGCCGTTTCCTGTGCTGTCAAAACCATGCAGGTCCACATTGGTTGATGATTTAAAATGTATTTATATTACAGTGGGGGACCCAACGTGCTTGTCTGCTTAGGGTGCGCCATAGAGTTAATCAGTCATGTTCTGACATCTTTAAATAGGAACATGGAAATGGCAACAAATCCTTATGTCAGTTGTTGGTAAGGGACAGAGACCACTTTAGTTCAGAAAATAGGGGAAAAAAGCGTGTTTGTGTGCAGCACTGCATGTGCCTCGTAGCACTATACAAATGATTAGTAGTAGTAGCAAGAACAAAAAGACGTATTTAGGAAATACAAACAGATACAGGAGGAGGTGGAGGGCAGGAAGAATTAGCAGGAAAATCAGAGGAAGATAAATCTCTCTAGACAGATAAGAGGAAAAAGGAAGACTAAATGGAGAAAGTAAGAATTAAAGGGAAAGACAGGTCTAGTGAAGAGGAGGATCAGAAGAAAGCACATCTCAAATACTTCTTCACAATAAAGAGAAGATAATGGACCAAAGGCAAAAGGGAAGGACTTAACCCACTACTATTTACAGAGAGGCCGCATTCAGTGCACTGATGCAGTGTCTGCCATCTGTCAGCGCTACAAGTGGGCTTCTCAGTGTCTTGCAGGGGTTCCCGTATCGCCCTCTCTCCATTATACCAGGTTTCCCATTACTATTTACAGAGAGGCCGCATTCAGTGCACTGACACAGTGTCTGCCATCTGTCAGCGCTACAAGTGGGCTCCTCAGTGTCTTGCAGGGATTCCCGTATCGCCCTCTCTCCATTATACCAGGTTTCCCATTACTATTTACAGAGAGGCCGCATTCAGTGCACTGACACAGTGTCTGCCATCTGTCAGCGCTACAAGTGGGCTCCTCAGTGTCTTGCAGGGGTTCCCGTATCCCCCTCTCTCCATTATACCAGGTTTCCCATTACTATTTACAAAGAGGCCGCATTCAGTGCACTGACACAGTGTCTGCCATCTGTCAGCGCTACAAGTGGGCTCCTCAGTGTCTTGCAGGGATTCCCGTATCGCCCTCTCTCCATTATACCTCTGGTAGATGTAGGTTTCCCATTTAACAGCACCTCGGTTCTGCATATTTCCTTTCAATGATGTGTATCGTATGTGTGTCTGCCTCTTCCACTTTGCATGACCGCCTGTAAATTTCACTATTGAACAGGCTCATCACTACTGAACTAGGTTCATCTTTTCACCGACTCAATTTTTCATAACGATCGGGACGTGCTAAGCTGAATACAGATTACCTCTTCTTGGACATACTAGAGGAGTTTGCTCAAGCACTCAGTGCACCTACAAGATTGGCTCCTATGACCTTGAGGAAATGAGAATTTGTTAGTTCTCCAGGACCAAGCAGGAAGTCAGTCCTCACTTATGGGTGACGTTGGCGCCGACGGAGCCCTCGCGGAGCAATTTTCCCCAGCTTTCAAAGAAAGCCTTTGGGAATTGCAGCGCGCATGCGCGGTCGTCTTCCCGCCCGAGGGTGCCATCTTAGCCAGTCTTCTTTTTTCCGCGGAGCCCTACAGACGTCCCCGTCTTGTCCCCGTGAAAAAGTCGATTTTCTTCATTATTTTATTCTTTCTTCTTCGGTTCGACGCCGATCGTTTTTCCCGCCCGGACTCGCGACGCCGGTCACGAGTCCTCTTACTTTTTTTCGGTTTTTCTGACTTTGTCAGCCTTCGTTTTCGATTTTTCCCTGGCAGCCCGGTCCTTTGACCTCGCAGGGGCCCTTTTTCCCCCGATGGCTGCCAGTGGCTTTAAGCGGTGTGGTCAGTGTGACCGAAATATGTCACTAACTGACACACACGACTTTTGCCTCCGCTGCCTGGGCCCGGATCATGAGGAACTGATCTGTGGGCCCTGCGGCAAAATGTCCTCAAAAGCGTTGAGAAGTCGGCGGCATCAGCGTGATCGACTCTTCGCTGACCCCAGCCGTACCCGGACCTCGTCGGAGGCCTCCGCGTCAAAAGGCTCCAGCTCGGACCGTCGCCGGAGTTCCTCCGACCGGGGTTCTCCCTCCGGGGACCATCGTCGGACGGTGAAACCCGCGAGGGCGGCGTCGGTGGACGCTCCTGGTTCCGCGAGGGCCAGGTCGCATAGCCCCGATAGCCGCCCCGGGTCCTTGGAGAAGGAACACCTCCCGAAGCGACCTCGCCTGGAGTCGGAGATGCCTGCTCGGGTAAGTCCTGTAGTCCTTCTGGACTCGCCTCCGCGACAGCCGACGTCGGGCCCGACGCCGTCGGGGCCCGAGTCGGGGCTGCTGGGTCACCTGAGCTCGGACTCAGGTTGACGGCCTTGGAGAGCAGACTGTCTGCCTTCATGGACCAGCAGCGGGCACTGCTCGCTGGCCTCGCTGGCGCCGCTGCCCCGACCGCCGGGACGTCGACGTCCAAGTCGACCCCGGAGACCGAGCCGATCCTCGAGTCGATGAGAACTCGAGTCGATCCTTGGTCGAGGTCACCCTCGGCCTCCCGTTCGGGACCGAGGTCGCCGACGCCGACTCCCTCGGCGTCGGGGCGGCAGGCGCCGCGCCCTGCCCGAGCCGACCCCACCGAGTCCTCGTCGGAGTCGGTCTGGGAGTCTGAAGAGGAAGAGTCACCTGATTCTTTCCGGACTCGGTGTGTCCCCTCGGACTCACCGGAGTCCGAGCCTCGGAAGCAGTCCCCCCCGGAGGATGCCCGGTTCTCGGACTTCGTTAGGGATATGGCCAAGGCTTTGGCCTTCCCTGCGGATCCCGAGGAGGAGCCTCGAGCCGAAGAGCTCGACGCCCTCCAGTATGACTCTCCCGCGAGGGAACACTTTACTGTACCGGTTCCTCCTATGCTGGAACGACTACTCTTCCGCATGTGGGAGAGTCCGGCCTCCTCGCCGGTCCTGAGCAAGCGGGTCGATTCTATCTATCGAGTCCGCAAGAGCCCTGGCTTTCAAAAGGCACAGCTACCACACCATTCCATGGTAGTGGAATCGGCCATGCATCGTCTTAAGAGTCAGAAGATGCACTCCTCGGTGCCTCCTGGCAGGGAGGCCCGTAACCTGGATGGCCTTGGTAAGAAGTGTTTCCAGGGCTCTATGCTCGCATGTCGTGTCCAGACTTACCAGCTATACATGGGCATGTATCTCCGGGATCTGGCTAAAGAGCTAGCCGGATTCTCCGCTGGTTTGTCCGAGGTACCCTTGCGGAGGTTCCTGGCCTTGTCCACTGGCATTCGGGAATGCTCAAAGTTCATGTCCCGAGCAGCCTATGATGGCTTTGAAGCATCGGCTCGAGTGGCCGCAGCCGGCATCGGTGCCCGCCGACAGGCTTGGCTTCAGTCGTCAGACCTTGAGCCCTGGGTGCAGGACAAGTTGGTCGATGTCCCCTGCCGAGGCGAAAACCTCTTTGGCAAGCCCATGGCGGAAAAGGCTGCACAAATTGAGACTGAGACTCTCACCAGGACCAGGCTTTCTAGGAAGACCTCCGCCCCTTCCCAGAAAAAGAAGGGCTCGGGGAAAAAGTCCTTTTACCCGAGGAAGGCGGCTGCCTACAAACAATACCCCCATTATCAGGCCCCTGCAGCTCCCCAACAGGGCCAGCAGGCCAAGGGACGGGGTAACGGGTCCCGTAGGCAGCAAGCCCCCAAGCCTGCACCACCAGCCCCTGCTCAGCAGGGTGGGGGTTTTTGACTCACAAAGCATAGCCTCTCCCCCCCTGCTGGTTCCTCCCAGCACCGGAGGCCGGCTGGTTCACTTCGCCCACAGGTGGTCCAGCATCACCGCAGATGCCTGGGTGCTTCAAGTCGTGCGAGAAGGCTATCTTCTCCACTTCCATCAGGTCCCTCCCTCCTATTTTCCGGGAGAACCTCCGCGACCCCCTCTGCACAGGGAATTACTCCTTCAGGAATTAGCAGGTCTTCTGCAGGAACAGGCGGTGGAACCGGTGCCCCACCACCTGAGAGGTCAAGGCTTTTATTCCAGGTATTTTCTGATACCAAAGAGAACAGGGGGCCTCAGACCCATCCTGGACTTGCGCAACCTCAACAAGTTCCTTGTGCGGGAGAAGTTCAAAATGCTTACCCTTGGAATCCTTCTGCCCTACCTCCAGCAGGGAGATTGGCTATGCTCCTTGGATCTAAAGGATGCCTACACGCACATCCTCATCCACCCAAGCCACCGCCAATACCTAAGGTTTGTGGTGGCAGGAAATCATTACCAGTACAGAGTACTGCCCTTTGGCCTGTCCTCCGCACCGCGAGTCTTCACAAAATGTCTCGCGGTCGTGGCGGCCCATCTCCGGCTTCACGGCCTCTATGTCTTTCCGTACCTCGACGACTGGCTCATCAGAGCAGCGTCCGCTCAGGAGGTCACCAACGCCACGTGCCGCACGGTGACTCTGCTGCAGCACTTGGGCTTTGTTATAAACTTCGCAAAGTCCACTTTGCTCCCCTCACAGGATCTCGAGTTCATCGGCGCGAGGCTGCACACTCCTCAGGCGCGAGCATACCTACCGCTCGACAGGGCTCAACGGCTCATGGACCTAGCCGACCGCTTTCGCAGCCAGCCCCTGGTCTCCGCCAGGCGCTTCCTGAGACTGCTCGGCCATATGGCTTCCACCATCCATGTGACCCCCAATGCCCGCCTGAATATGCGGTCTGCTCAATGGTGTCTCCGCCAGCAGTGGCGACAAGCCACAGGCGGCCTAGCAGACCTAGTGCGCGTCTCCGAGCCGCTGGTCTCGTCTCTCCGGTGGTTGCTCCGGCAGCCGAACCTGATATTCGGAATGCCTTTCCAGTCACCTCAACCGACCCGGGTGCTGACCACCGATGCATCCCTCCTGGGCTGGGGAGCACATTGCCAAGAGGCACGTACTCAGGGCCTCTGGACCACGTGGGAGTCTGCTCAGCAGATCAACTTCCTGGAGCTCAGGGCGATCCGCCTAGCTCTCAAGGCCTTCTCCCACCTGACTTCCCAACAGTCCGTCCTTGTCCAGACGGACAATCAAGTTGCCATGTTCTACGTGAACAAACAGGGGGGCACGGGCTCCTTCCTCCTCTGCCGGGAGGCACAGAAGCTCTGCTCTTGGGCCGTCAGTCACGGCATTCTCCTCAAGGCAGTTTATCTCCCGGGCCAAGAAAATTGCCTTGCGGACAAACTCAGCAGGGTCCTCCAGCCGCACGAGTGGCGTCTGGATCCCTTGGTAGTTCAGAAGCTCTTCCTCAAGTGGGGCCTCCCCACGGTGGATCTCTTTGCCAGTCCTCACAACCGGCAGCTTCCTCGCTTCTGCTCTCGTCAGCCACACCCCCTTCGGGTTGCGGCGGACGCCTTTCTGATCTCATGGTCGGGGAGCCTTCTGTACGCTTTCCCTCCCATCCCGCTAGTCTCTCGGACTCTTTTCAAGATTCTCCGAGACAAAGCCTTCATGATCCTGGTGGCCCCTCGCTGGCCCAGGCAGCCGTGGTTTCCGCTCCTGCTGCAACTGGCGGTGGAGGATCCAATCCCTCTGGGGTACCACCGGATCTCCTCACTCAGGATCAGGGGTCCCTACTGCACCCCAACCTCAGGTCTCTCAACCTCATGGCCTGGCTGCTGAGAGGGTAGTCCTTGCTCCCCTTCTCCTGCCGGCGGAGGTGGAGGAGGTCGTCTTGGCTTCGCGACGGCCTTCTACCCGCAAATGCTACGCCCTTAAATGGCGTCGCTTTGCAGTCTGGTGTACCCAACAGTCTCAGGATCCCTTCTCCTGCCCGGTGTCGGTGATCTTGCAGTACTTGCTGCACCTCTCTAATCTGGGACTTAAGTCCAACTCCGTCAAAGTTCACCTCAGTGCTCTTTCAGCACATCATGTGCCGGTGGACGGCAGACCTCTCTCCAACGACCCTCTCGTAGCGAGGTTTCTCCGAGGTCTCCTTCTACTTAAACCACCTCTGCGCCCGCCAGCGGCTGACTGGGACCTGAATGTGGTTTTGCAGCGGATCACCTGTCCGCCTTTTGAACCTATGGCTACCTGTTCTCTCCGTTTTCTGTCTTGGAAAACACTGTTCTTGATAGCCCTCACTTCCGCTAGACGCGTAAGTGAATTGCAGGCCCTCGTGTCTGATCCCCCTTACACTAGGTTCTACAAGAATAGGGTAGTCCTACGGACTCACCCGAAATTTCTGCCTAAAGTGGTCTCCCCTTTTCACATCAATCAGGAGGTGGTACTTCCAACCTTCTTTCCCAGACCACACTCCAGCCGAGCTGAAACGGTCCTCCATACCCTGGACTGTAGAAGGGCATTGAACTTCTACCTTGACCGTACGCGGGAGCACCGTAAGGCTGCTCAGCTTTTTGTGTCTTTTGACCCCAATAAATTGGGGCTCCCGGTCTCCAAGCGTACTCTGTCCATCTGGGTTGCGGACTGTATCTCTTGGGCTTATGGGGCAGCCGGACTCTCCTTAGAAAGTCGAGTCACGGCTCATTGCGTTCGGGCAAAGGCCACGTCAGTGGCTTACCTCCGCTCTGTTCCGCTGGCAGACATCTGCCGGGCCGCTACTTGGTCTTCGAGCCAGACTTTTGCGGTCCATTACTGTCTCGAGAGGGAGTCCCGTAGGGACAGTGCTTTCGGACAGGCAGTCCTCCGTAATCTCTTTGAGGTCTGAGCAACTCCTACCCTCCATCCCGGATGTGGGCTACCGGTGGGTGATAATTCAGCGAAGATTCTATCCTTCTGTGCTGCTGAGCTAGAGGGAGCTCATTTTTGTGCTTAGGGTCTCCGGTAGCTTTGAGCTTGGGAGTCCCATAAGTGAGGACTGACTTCCTGCTTGGTCCTGGAGAAAGCGTAGTTACTCACCTGTAACAGGTGTTCTCCAGGAGCAGCAGGAATCAGTCCTCACTACCCTCCCTCCTCCCCTTGGAGTTGCAATCGTCTGCTTATGTTCTTTTTGCAAATTTTTATGCTGTCTTTTTTAGCTATGTCATCTGACTGGCTAAGATGGCACCCTCGGGCGGGGAAGACGACCGCGCATGCGCGCTGCAATTCCCAAAGGCTTTCTTTGAAAGCTGGGGAAAATTGCTCCGCGAGGGCTCCGTCGGCGCCGACGTCACCCATAAGTGAGGACTGATTCCTGCTGCTCCTGGAGAACACCTGTTACAGGTGAGTAACTACGCTTTCTTAGTACTGATGTAGCCAGGAAGGTCTGAAGATGGGCTTTGGCTGGAATGTTAGGAACCTCCTTTGAATGAGATTTGAAAACAGCTGGCTCGCTGTCAACTCAGAGGAGACAGACTTGGCTGTAAACATTAGATAATGTAATTACAGAAGGAAGGAATGCGTTAATGCTGGGAATTAAACTGACTGTTGAATTTATACTTGTCCGTTTTTGTCTCCGACAGCAATGGAATCCTGTACCAGTACCCAGATCGTATGGATGTTACCCCCCTCCTTTCAATAAACATGGGGTAAGAATATTTATCCTAAATCTAGTGACGTTTTAAAATTCTGCCACATAAGCACGTGTTGATTCATTACAAATCCTACAGAGTTTTTAATTCAATTGCCTTCTGTGAGAACATCTTATTAGGCTGTTCTGAATAGGATAATAGAATCTTTTTCCTTTGTTAAGGATGTCTTCATAGTAAGATCAGATGCCTGCATTTTATCTGTCCACAGCAGGATTGATAAAACCGAGAAATGTCATTTATGTCCATGAGACAAATTGAATTAAAAAAACAAAAACAAATCTAAAGATGCCAGTCAATATTTCCAGTTTCTCCATGGACAAGCAGAAAAAAAGTCCTCACAATATGGGTGATGTCATCTGATGGAGCCCAATGCGGGAGTGTTCCCAGCTTCTTCTAGAAGCATTTGGAAAGCTTCACCGCGCATACATGCATCTTCCTGCCTGCCACCATGGCACCATTTTGATCTCTGTCTATTTCTTTCCACAGTGTCTCATAGATACATGTCCGTCTCTTCTTACCGTCATGTGTAAGTTTTTGACTATTTGTCTTTTTCACAAGAAATTCCTGCCTACTCATCACTCCTAATTGGTCTCGAAAACCATGGTTCCCTCTACTTCTGGAACTCTCCATCTGGGAACCAATTTGTCTGGGTCATGCACCAAACCTGATTTCACAGAACACAATGCAATGTTGCATCTCAGCATCATCCTTAGCCCTTATAATTTAGATGTTGAAAGGCTAACTCTGTCTGCTCTCAATCTGCCTCTTGGTTTTACCAATGTCCTTTTGGCATCCAGGAGGGCCTCAACGACGAAAGCTTATGCTTTAAAATGGAAAAGGTTTGCTATCTGATGTGGGGAACAGTCCGTAGATCCTTTAGCCTGTCCCAACAAATACTGTTTAAATACCTTCTACAACTTTCAGAGTCTGGATTCAAATCCATTTCAGTAAGGGTTCACCTCAGTGTAATTGGAGCTTACCATCGTGGCATAGAAGGTGAAACCCATCTCTGTACAGGCCCTTACTGGTTTGCTGCTTCTCAGGACCTCCCCTCAAGCCACCTGCAGTGCCTTGGGACTTCAGTGTGGTTCTCAGGTAGCTGATGAAAACTTTTAATCCACTCAATACCTCTCCTCTGAGGCTTTTGACCTGGAAGGTCTTGTTCTTGGTGGCGGTCACTTCAGCGTGCAGAGTGAGCGAAGTTCAGCCCTAGTTGTCCATCCACCTTCAACAAAATTCTTCCAAAATAGAGTGGTACTTCGTACTCATCACAAATTCCTTCCAAAAGTGACATCAGACGTCCATCTTAACCAACTATCCCGACGGTCACTTCTCAGAGCAATTCACCTGTTGAGTATATGTAAGTACACGCTCCAACCCTCAACATAGAGATTGTGATATTATAATGCTTCTGTTGGCTTAGACCTGTGTCCCATTGACTATCTAATCAGAATAGATGTTATCATAAGCAGCAAGGTCTCAGACTTAGATGGGGCTATGATCCAGACTTAACAGGTCTGGTCTGTATGCACCCTTTCGCATCAATGACCTTCTAAGGTCGTTGGGGACATCGAATTGAGCTAAGCACCATTTTTTCTTAGTATACAATTCTGTGTGTTCATGACATTGGGAATGTGACCTGTAACCAAAAGGTTATTGATGTTATAATATTAAGCGACATTAGAAGGTCATTGATGCGAAAGGGTGCATACAGACCAGACCTGTTAAGTCTGGATCTTAGCCTCATCTAAGTCTGAGACCTTGTTGCTTATGATAACAACTATTCTGATTAGATAGTCAATGGGACACAGGTCTAAGCCAACAGAAGCATTATAATATCACAATCTCTATGTTGAGGGTTGGAGCGTGTACTTCCATCTTAACCAGTCAATCGTCCTTCCAACATTTTTCCCAAAACCTTATGCTCACAAAGGGGCAGTTGTACTGCACGTGTTGTACTGCAAAAGAGCATTATCTTTCTGCTTGGAACAGACAAAAGCCCATAAAAAATCCATCCATTAGGAGAAAGTGACATCACCACTCTGAATTGTGGCAAGGAGTTAGCGATCTGCTAACCCCCCGAGCAAAAGCAGCATATAATTCCCCTGTCTGTCCCAAAACTAACCAGAAAAGGTGAGCGTTTGGCAAGATGACCCCAGGGAAGGTGATGGGCAAAAAGCGGCTCCCGGATTTGACAGATCCTCTGTGCCGAAGAAAGACGCGACCAAGATGGCGGCTCTGTAATCAAAGAGACGCCGTAGGACAGCAGCCGCACATGGCAAAGATAGCGGGATGGACTCAAAAACAAAATGTCCTCTGTGAGGGGAGACACAGCAGTCCTAGCTGCAGAACTGCGCAGTGAGATGCAAGACTTTGGTACACGTGTGGAGAATGTAGCGGTCCAAGTGGATGCACAGAGTGAAGCTGCGGGAGCCTTGGAAAAAACAATACAGGTCTTGCAGCAGGCCGACGTGGAGGTGGCTGATAAAATTGAAGACCTCGAAAACCGTAGCTTCCGCATACATTTTCGGTTTAGGGGGATACTGGAGGAGATGCAATACTCTGCACAGTGGTAAGAACATAAGAACATAGCAGCACTGTGGGAGGGAGATGATGACTGTCCTATGATCATCCTGGACCATGCTCATCATGCCTTGGGCCCTGTTTGAACTAATTTGCCAAGGGACTTAATAGTCTGCTTCCATAATTATACCATTAAAGAGCAAGTAATGTCTACAGCCCGGAGTACAGGGCAGCTTAACTGGGACTTTTATAAGGTGGAAATTTTTTAGGACCTGTCATCTACTACACTGCGGTGACTGCGGGACATCACCTGGAAGCTGTGGGATCTGGGCATTCGATATCACTGGCAGTTTCCCTTCATGCAAGCTATTACTAAGTAGGGCCGCACAGTCCGTGCCCAGATGAAGGCTTAAGCCTTAACTTGCCTAAAGGACTTAGATAATGGGGCTTGCGGACTTGGCTGAACCGCCACCCACACTAAAGCAACACGAGGCGAAGTGGCAAAGAGTGGAGAGGAGCAAGTGACTCCGAAGACAGCTAGAGGACCAGCACCAGGTGGTTGCCTTGGACTCTAATGATTGATTGGGGACTGGGATCATCTTGATGATGGCTCTAATATGTGGTATACTGGGGAGAGGGACTTTGGGTGTGAGTGGGGATTGAGTGTGGGCAAATTGTTTGAGTTAAGGGATTGTGATGCAGGTGGAGGAGGGGGGTTACTGTGGAGGGGCAGTAGGGACAGGAGAGGGACGAGGGTCAACTCACTCTTCAAAGAGATAGAGTTTAGTGGGGAGTGAGATTGGCTGGAGGAAGGGAGGGAGAGAGAGGGGCATTAGCAGATATGGGCAGGAGGAACTCCAGTAGAGTACTGAAGCTAATGCTTAGCTGGGCAGGTGGAGGTCTCAGGTGAGTGTGGGAAGTCACTTACCTCCGGACATTAGTCTACCTCATTGTGTGTGGGGGGAGGGAAAGGGGGACAAGGGGGGGGGGGGAAACTCTGGGGTCTTTACAGTTTGCATCCATAAATGCTAAGAGGCTTAATTTGCCAAGGAAGAGGCAATTGTTCTTTGAGGCCAACCGCCTACAGTGGGATATAATATGTGTTCAGGAAAACACACCTTCGGACTTGGGACCAGGCACTCATGAGAGCTCGCAGTAAGGGGATATGCCGTGTCCAGGAGGGGAGAAAGTAAATCTGGAGGGGTTACTATCCTAATGCATTACTCCCTTCCTTTTGAGGTGACGGGAGGATTGGGATACACATGGTAGATTTGTGGCTCTCAAGGGGTCCTTGCGAGGTAAGTTTATCACAGTGGTGAGTGTGTATGCCCCCCCAATCAGGGTCAGGGGTCTTATTTTGATAGGCTAGGAACAGAGTTGTCAGGGTTTATGGAGGGGTCCATAGTATTGTGTGGCGATTTTAATGTGGTCCTTTCCCCAGAGATTTATTTAATTTATTTATTTAACCAGTTTTCTATACCGCCTTATCCTTCAATCAAAGCGGTTTACATGATGTAATCACTACAAACAGGTACTGGATACATTCCCTTGTCCCCAAAGGACTCACAATCTATGTGTACCTGAGGCAACAGAGGGTTAAGTGGCTTGCCCAAGGCCACAAAGAGTACCTATAGGACTAGAAACCCCAGTCCCTCTGGCCTGAGATTGCTGTTCCCAGGTGGGACTTGAACCCTCCGGCCTGAGGTACTGTGTCCAGATGGATCGACCGGGGGGGGGGGGGGAGCTCACAGGCGGCGTCTCAAAGACTTAATACAGTTGTGGCAGTTAGTGGATGGATGGCGGGAGAATAATCCAAGGGGTCGATCCTATTCATACTTTTCCCCTGTGCACCAAACCTTTTTCTCACTTGGATATGATGCTGATCAATAGGGCTCTGTCTACAGCTCTTGAGAGAACTGAACATGAGCCCATTACGTGGTCTGATCCCGGTCTGGATGGAAGTGGAGGGATGGGGACAGCAACAGGGTAGAAGCTTTTGGAGGATGAACGACTGCCTCCTTAGGGATATGGGTGTGGTTGCCTCCATTGGGAAAGATATCACAGAGTACTTTACTCTGAGTAGGTGAGGAGAGGTGGAGCTTGCTATGGTTTGGGACGCCTTTAAGGCGTATCTCCGTAGTCAGTTTCTCATGTGGGGGCAAGGCGGAAAAAGCTTTGTCTACAGATTTTTGAGCAGGGTTATGCGCTGGTGAAACAACTGGAGTGAGAGCTTGTGGAGCAGGGGGCTCAAAACATATGGCGTGCATTGGAACAGGCGCGAACAAAAGTGTGCGCCATTCAGTTAGAAGATTTGGCCTCCAGCTGCAATGTGCATGGCAGCATTTCTGTGAGCATGATGATGAATCAGGATGGCTCCTAGCCCTTAGTCTCAAGTCCCAACGAGCCCACCAGGCAGTGGGTAAGGTGTTGAAGGCAGGAGGAGGGGGGTGAGCGGTGGGCGATAATGAAATTAGGGTGAAATTTCAATATTTCTATCACCAGTTGTATATGAAGGCAGCGGTGGTGGAGGAATATTTGGGGTTGGCGACGCTACCCTCGTTGTCGAAAACAGAAAGCAGTTGGATGGGCCTATAACTTTAGGGGAGGTACAGAGGGTCATTGGCAGACTGGCTAATGACAAGGCACCTGGGCTGGATGGCCTTACAGCTTGGGTTTATAAAAATGTTAGCGACCAGTTGGACCCGGTGCTAGTGGAGATTTTTAATGGAGCCCTCGAGGGCGAGTCACTATCTTCCTTGATGAGACAGGTGGGAATAAGTGTGATCTTGAAACCGGTGAAGGATGCATCTTGGTGCGCCTCCTCCCCTTATTGAACCTTGATGCAAAAATATTAGCCAAGATATTGGCGAATCGGTTAAACGGCTTTATGCCTTGCCTTATCAATGCCAATCAAACGGGCTTTATAGGTAGACAGGCCACAGATAATGTGAAGAGAGTGGGGAATTTAATATGGGCGGCCCGGTGGACAACATTGGAGCTATTATTCTCACAGTAGATGCCGAGAAGGCATTTGATATGGTGGAGTGAGAGTACCTATGGGCTGTCTTGAGGAAATTTGGAGTGGGGGAGCACTTTATTCAAAGTCTTGAAGGACTAGAAAGGGGGACTGTTACTTCTGGAGAGAAATCTGCAACTGTGAGTATATACTTCTGGTAATTTTCTAAAAAGAATTCTTTGTATTAAAGCTACTTAATCTGTGAACCCACTGTTTTTTGTTGGATCAGTTAGGGCCTAGTAGCAGCAATTAAAGTTTGAATTTAAAACACAGAGGAGAACTTTCTGGTTACATTTCATACCCAGCAGAGAGCTTGTAGTTTAAATTTAATAGTCACTCAGGGCCAAGTAACAGCAAAGTACTTTTAGTTTAAATTTAACACACAGAAGAGAGCTTTCTGGTTACATTTGGAACCCAGCAGAGAGCTTGTAGTGTACATTTAATAGTCACTCAGGGCCTAGCATCAGAAAAGTACTTTTAGTTTTAAAACACAGAAGAGAGCTTTCTGGTTAAATTTAGAACCCAGCAGAGAGCTTGTAGTTTAAATTTCATAAGAAGTTAGAGCCTAGCAGCAGCTAAGAGCTATAATTTAAATCAAATCAGAATTTAGCTTACCTTAGCAGCACAAGACAGGGTACTGTGTAGAAGCCCTCTTTTAGTAAGTGTTATTTCCCTCCCTCCCCTGGGATAATCGTAGCTTTATAGGTACTTACACATCTTAAAAGACAGGAGGTGCTTTCAGGTGAAGCTCATTACCCAAATCAGTCATACACTAAGGACCTGAGACTAATTAAGCTTCAGGTGAACAAGTTATATTAAACGTATTAGGTACAGTTTTATTGGTATAAATACCCATAGCAACCCCTAGTAAGTAAGAACTTAAAGATCTAGACACAAACTTAAAACTAAGATGCAGACAGCAGTCCAGCAGCGGGATGGGGGCTTTCCAGTCTTTTGCATTGAGTGTCACATGTATGATTTTCTCCCAGTTGGTGAGAGGTCTTACGTGTGCACTAGGTGCAAGGAGCTCTTTGCTCTCAGGGAACAAGTCCGTTCTCTAGAGGCTAAAGTAGCAGACTTGGAAAACATAAGACAGACAGAGAGGTACATAGACGAGACCTACAGGGATATAGTCCTGACGTCCCACCTCCAGTCTGGCAGCACCCCTGTTGCCATGGAGGAGAAAGGTCACGTGACAGGAGAGCATCACCCTGGTGTGGCAGGAAGTGATCCTGTAACTAGGACCTGTCCTCCAGGTGATGTAAAACCCTCTCGCACCGAGGAAGTTTCTCCAGGGCCATGTGCCCATGAGGGAAGGGTTAGGACAGCCGTTATAGTTGGTGATTCGATCATTAGGCATGTAGATAGCTGGGAGGCTGGTGGACGTGAGGATCGCCTGGTAAACATGCCTGCCGGGTGCGAATGTAGCGGACCTCACGCGCCACCTAGATAAGGTCTTAGATAGTGCTGGGGAGGAGTCTGCTGTCTTGGTACATGTCGGTACCAATGACATAGGAAAATGTGGTAGGGAGGATCTGGAGGCAAAATTTAGGCTTTTAGGTAGGAAGTTGAAATCCAGAACTTCCATGGTAGCATTCTCCGAAATGCTTCCTGTTCCACGCACAGGACCCAAAAGGCAGGCAGAGCTCGGGAGTCTCAATGCGTGGATGAGACAATGGTGCAGAGATGAGGGTTTTGGATTTGTTAGGAACTGGGGAACATTCTGGGGAAAGGAGGGGCTCTTTCGAAGGGATGGGCTTCACCTTAACCGGGATGGAACCAGGCTGCTGGCATTAACCTTTAAAAAGGAGATAGAGCAGCTTTTAAACTAGATATTAGGGGAAAGCCGACAGTCGCCCAAGAGCGGATGGTTCGGAAGAATGTATCCTTGAAGGATACCACCAAAAGCAGAGAGGTTCCACAAAAGAGTAAAGTAGCCCAAATGCCCTCAAGTATGGAGCAGACAGAGCTTAAAGATCCCAATTTACCCATGTCTAACAATAGCCAAATTAACATGAATAAAATACATTCTCTAAAATGCTTGTATGCAAATGCTAGAAGTCTAAAGAATAAGATGGGAGAGTTAGAATATATAGCACTAAATGAAAGGTTAGATATAATTGGGATATCAGAAACATGGTGGAAGGAGGACAACCAGTGGGACACTGTGATACCCGGGTACAAACTATATCGTCATGATAGAGCTGATCAAATGGGTGGAGGGGTTGCGCTCTATGTTAGAGAGGGCATTGACTCAGAAAGGATTAAAGTTTTGCAGGAAACAAAATCTGCTGTAGAATCTATATGGATTGAAATTCCATATAAAAGGGGGAAGGCAATGGCAGTGGGGGTGTACTATCGAGCACCTGGCCAGAATGACCAAATGGATGATGAAATGCTCAAAGAAATCAAGGAAGCTAACAAAAGTTACAGCGCAGTAATAATAATGGGTGATTTCAATTACCCCGGTATCGACTGGGTCAGTGTCACGTCAGGACATGCTAGGGAGATAAAGTTCCTAGATGAAATAAATGACTGCTTCTTGGAGCAGCTGGTTCATGAACCAATCATAGGGGAAGCCATATTAGACCTAGTCCTTAGTGGAACACCAGATCTAGTGCAAGAGATAAGGGTGTTGGGGCCACTTGGCAATAGTGATCATAGCATGATCGCCTTTGATTTAATTAGTGGAGGAGGGATAGTAAGGAAATCCACAGTACTACCTTTTAACTTTCGAAAGGGAGACTATGATAAAATGAGGAAAAACAGTTAAGAAAAAACTAAAAGGAGCAGTTGCAAAGGTTAAAGACGTACATCAAGCTTGGGTGTTGTTGAAAAATACTATCTTGGAAGCCCAGACCAGCTGTATTCCACGCTTTAAGAAAAGTGGAAGGAAGTCCAAAAAACTGCCAGCATGGTTTAAAGGTGAGGTCAGAGAGGCTGTTGTTGCCAAAAAAGCATCTTTCAGGAAATGGAAAAAAGAGCCAAATGACGAAACCTGCAAAAAACCTGTGAGAGAGTCAGTTGGTCCATTAGATGATAAAGCGGTTAAAGGAGCACTAAAAGGTCCGCTGCTTTTTGACATATTCATAAATGACCTGGAAAGTGGAATAACGAGTGAGGTTATCAAATTTGCAGATGACACAAAACTATTTAAAGTTGTTGAAACCCAAGAGGATTGTGGAAAATCGCGGTATATAAGAGAATGTAAATAAATAAATAAGAGGATCTTGATAAATTGGAAGACTGGGCATCAAAATGGCAGATGAAATTTAATGTGGACAAATGCAAGGTTATGCACCTAGGGAAGAACAACCCAAACTATGGTTACACGATGCAAGGTTCCACATTAGGAACTACCACCCAGGAAAAAGATTTAGGCGTCATTGTGGATACCATGTTAAAACCCTCGGCCCAGTGTGCAGCAGCGGCCAAGAGAGCAAATAGAATGCTAGGTATGATAAGGAAAGGAATGGAAAATAAAACAAAAGATATTATAATGCCTCTATATCGTTCCATGGTGAGACCGCACCTTGAATATTGTGTGCAATTCTGGTCACCGTATCTTAAAAAGGATATAGCGATTTTAGAAAAGGTTCAGAGAAGAGCCACCAAAATGGTAAAGGGGATGGAAGGATACTCCTATGAAGGAAAGGCTAAAAAGGTTAGGGCTCTTTAACCTGGAAAAGAGACGGCTGAGGGGAGATATGATAGAAGTCTATAAATTAATGAACGGAGTGGAACAGGTAAACGTAGATCGATTGTTTACCTTATCAGAATATAGAAAGACTAGGGGACATGTAATGAAACTACAGGGTAAACTATTTAAGACTAATAAAAGAAAATATTTTTTCACTCAATGTGTAATCAAACTCTGGAATTTGTTACCGGAGGATGTAGTAAAGGCTGTTAGTGTAGCTGGGTTTAAAAAAGGTTTGGACAAGTTCCTGGAGGAAAGGTCCATAAACCATTATTAAGAAGGGACCCAGGATATCAATGCTTGAACCAATACAAGCATTGTGGAACCTGTGTCCCTTGGGGAAACTGCTAGGTACATATGACCTAGATTGGCCACTGTTGGAAACAGAATACTGGGCTTGATGGACCTTGGTCTGACCCAGTATGGCATATCTTATGTTCTTATGTTATGTAAGATAATGCGGGATGGATGGTCTGTGTGTGTGTGTTAAAAACATAAGAAATACCATACTGGGTCAGACCAAGGTCCATCAAGCCCAGTATCCTGTTTCCAACAGTGGCCAATCCAGGTCACAAGTACCTGGCCAGGTACCCAAAGTCCACAGCTTCCACAATGCTCATCCTGGGGTGGGTAAGTGGATTTCCCGGGTCCTCTTTAATAATGGTTTATGGGCCTTTCCTCCAGGAACTTGTTCAAACCTTATTTAAACCTAGCTGCACTAACAGCTTTTACTACATCCTTCGATAACGAATTCCAGAATTTGATTATGCATTGAGTGGAAAAATATTTTCTCTTATTAGTTTTAAATGGATTACATTGTAGCTTCATTGTGTGTCCTCTAGTCTTTATACTTTTGATGGGTAAACAACCGATCTACGTTAACCCGTTCCACTCCATTATTTTATAGACCTCTATCATATCCCCCCTCAGCAGCGAGATGCGAGGTAGCCTTACACTGGAAGGCAGTGCAGGTACCTACTATCATCTCTTGGTGAGCTAGAATGCATAGCCTGTATCATAGAAAAATGAACAGCTGTTCAACTTAATAAGCTCCTGAAATTTGAAAAGATACAGAAACCTTTGGTGAAAAAATATGTGCAATAACTATGGTAGGATGTCATGAAGGAGGGGGGGAGGGGGTTGTTCTGTTTATATATAATGACTATAAGCTGTGAAGGGCAAGCATTGTAGGGGGGTGGAATTTTTGGTTCAATAAAAATAATTTTTTAAAAAAAAAGTCTGTCCATCTTTCTGTTTCTTTTGACCAGAGTAAGCTAGGGGCTGCCATCTCCAAATGCTCTCTGTCAGTTTAGCTCACAGACTGCATTTCTTTCACTTATGCCCAGGCAGGTTTAAGCCTTGAAGGTTATGTCATGGTTCATAAGGTCAGAGCCATGGCTGCGTCGGTGGCCTATTTGTGCTTGATCTTCATAGAAGAGAGATGCAAAGCTGCAACGTAGACTTCAGTTCACATTTTCAGTTTTCATTACTATCTAGATGGAGATTCCCGACGCGACAGCAGATTTGGCCAGTTAGTACTGCAGAATCGTTTTGGGGATTAGACTCCAACTCCACTTCCCTAGGCCTATTTCTCTCTGTTCAGGTTACTTTAAAAGAGAGAAAGTTGTGTTGGCAGCAGGCCTTTTCTTTCTATCTGGAAGCTTCCATTAGGTTCATTATTATTGCCCTGTTTTTGTTCAAGGCAGCCTGTAGCTAGGGATTCCTGTACTGAAGAGTAGCAAATCACCTGGACTGGATGGTATAGATCCAAGGGTGTTGAAAGAACTATGAGATTGCAGACCTGCTATTAGTGATCTTTGAACTATCATTAAAATCATTTGTAATACCTGAAGATTGGAGGATCACCAATGTAATGCCAATTTTTAAAAAGGGTTCCAGGGGTGATCCTGGAAACTAGACCGGTGAGCCTGACATCAGTACCGGGAAAAATGGTAGAAACCATCATAAAGAACAAAATTGCTCAACAAGTCATGGCTTAATGGCAGACAGCCAACATGGCTTTAGACAAGGAAGATCTTGTCTTACTAATCTGTTATGTTTTTTTGAAGGTGTAAATAAATAGGTAGACAAAAATGAGTCGGTTGATTTAGTGTATCTGGACTTTCAGAAAGTCTTTGACAAGGTCCCTCATCAGAGACTTTTGGCAAAACTAAAAAGTCATGGGATAGGAGGCAGTGTACTATTGTGGATCAGGAACTGGTTAAAAGAAAGAAAGCAGAGGGTAGGGCTAAATGGCCAATTTTCCCAATGGAAAAAGGTGAATAGTGGAGTGCCCCAGGCATCTGTGCTGGGTCCGCTGCTTTTTGACATATTCATAAATGATCTGGAAAAGGGAATAATGAGTGAAGTTATCAAATTTGCAGATGACACAAAACTATTTAAAGTTGTTAAAACCTAAGAGGATTGTGGAAAACTGCAAGAGGATCTTGATAAATTGGAAGACTGGGCATCAAAATGATAGATAAAATTTAATGTGGACAAGTGCAAAGTTATGCACAAAGTTATGAACAACCCAAACTATGGTTACACATGATGCAAGGTTCCACATTGGGAACCACCACCCAGGAAGAAGATTTAGGCGTCATCGTGGATAACATGTTAAAACCCTCCGTTCGGTGTGCAGCGGCGGCCAAGAAAGCAAATAGAATGCTAGGTATCATAAGGAAAGGAATGGAAAATGAAACAAAGATATTATAATGCCTCTGTATCGTTCCATGGTGCGACCGCACCTTAAATATTATGTGCAATTCTGGTCACCGTATCTTAAAAAGGATATAGTGTTATTAGAAAAGGTTCAGAGAAGAGCCAGCAAAATGGTAAAGGGGATGGAAGGCTACTCCTATGAAGAAAGGCTAAAAAGGTTAGGGCTCTTTAACCTGGAAAAGAGACGGCTGAGGGGAGATATGATAGAAGTCTATAAATTAATGAATCGAATGGAACGGGTAAACATAGATCGATTGTTTACATCATCAGAATATAAAAAGACTAGGGGACATGCAATGAAGCTGCAGAGTAACATATTTAAGACTAATCAGAAAAAATATTTTTTCACTCAATGTGTAATCAAACTCTAGAATTTGTTACCGGAGGATGTAGTAAAAGCTGTTAGTGTAGCTGGGTTTAAAAAAAGGTTTGGATGGGGAGTGAGTGGAAGGAGTTTCTGCCCGATTGTGCTCTGCTGCTGTGTGGTCTCTACAGGCACCTGTAGGGCTGCATCCACGCGGCGCCTGCCCCGACGCCATCTACGGGGCATAAGAGAAGGAGCGGTTCCTGTTTCAGTCGGGAGTGAGTGGAAGGAGTCTCTGCCCGATTGTGCTCTGCTGCTGTGTGGTCTCTACAGGCACCTGTAGGGCTGCATCCACGCGGCGCCTCCCCCGACGCCATCTACGGGGCATAAGAGAAGGAGCGGTTCCTGTTTCTGTCGGGAGTGAGTGGAAGGAGTCTCTGCCCGATTGTGCTCTGCTGCTGTGTGGTCTCTACAGGCACCTGTAGGGCCTGCATCCACACGGCGCCTGCCCCGACGCCATCTACGGGGCATAGAGAAGGAGCGGTTCCTGTTTCAGTCGGGAGTGAGTGGAAGGAGTCTCTGCCCGATTGTGCTCTGCTGCTGTGTGGTCTCTACAGGCACCTGTAGGGCTGCATCCACGCGGCGCCTGTCCCGACGCCATCTACGGGGCATAAGAGAAGGAGAGGTTCCTGTTTCATTCGGGAGTGAGTGGAAGGAGTTTCTGCCCGATTGTGCTCTGCTGCTGTGTGGTCTCTACAGGCACCTGTAGGGCTGCATCCACGCGGCGCCTGCCCCGACGCCATCTACGGGGCATAAGAGAAGGAGCGGTTCCTGTTTCAGTCAGGAGTGAGTGGAAGGAGTTCCTGCCCGATTGTGCTCTGCTGCTGTGTGGTCTCTACAGGCACCTGTAGGGCCTGCATCCACACGGCGCCTGCCCCGACGCCATCTACGGGGCATAAGAGAAGGAGCGGTTCCTGTGTCAGTCGGGAGTGAGTGGAAGGAGTCTCTGCCCGATTGTGCTCTGCTGCTGTGTGGTCTCTACAGGCACCTGTAGGGCTGCATCCACACGGCGCCTGCCCCGACGCCATCTACGGGGCATAAGAGAAGGAGCGGTTCCTGTTTCAGTCAGGAGTGAGTGGAAGGAGTTCCTGCCCGATTGTGCTCTGCTGCTGTGTGGTCTCTACAGGCACCTGTAGGGCTGCATCCACGCAGCGCCTGCCCCGACGCCATCTACGGGGCATAAGAGAAGGAGCGGTTCCTGTGTCAGTCGGGAGTGAGTGGAAGGAGTCTCTGCCCGATGTGCTCTGCTGCTGTGTGGTCTCTACAGGCACCTGTAGGGCTGCATCCACGCGGCGCCTGCCCCGACGCCATCTACGGGGCATAAGAGAAGGAGCGGTTCCTGTTTCTGTCGGGAGTGAGTGGAAGGAGTCTCTGCCCGATTGTGCTCTGCTGCTGTGTGGTCTCTACAGGCACCTGTAGGGCTGCATCCACGCGGCGCCTGCCCCGACGCCATCTACGGGGTATAAGAGAAGGACCGGTTCCTGTTTCATTCGGGAGTGAGTGGAAGGAGTTTCTGCCCGATTGTGCTCTGCTGCTGTGTGGTCTCTACAGGCACCTGTAGGGCTGCATCCACGCGGCGCCTGCCCCGACGCCATCTACGGGGCATAAGAGAAGGAGAGGTTCCTGTTTCATTCGGGAGTGAGTGGAAGGAGTCTCTGCCCGATTGTGCTCTGCTGCTGTGTGGTCTCTACAGGCACCTGTAGGGCTGCATCCACGCGGCGCCTGCCCCAACGCCATCTACGGGGCATAAGAGAAGGAGAGGTTCCTGTTTCATTCGGGAGTGAGTGGAAGGAGTTTCTGCCTGATTGTGCTCTGCTGCTGTGTGGTCTCTACAGGCACCTGTAGGGCTGCATCCACGCGGCGCCTGCCCCGACGCCATCTACGGGGCATAAGAGAAGGAGCGGTTCCTGTTTCATTCGGGAGTGAGTGGAAGGAGTCTCTGCCCGATTGTGCTCTGCTTGCTGTGTGGTCTCTACAGGCACCTGTAGGGCTGCATCCACGCGGCGCCTGCCCCGACGCCATCTACGGGGTATAAGATCAGTGCCGCTCCGCGGTCACGCGGTAGCGGTCATGCTTTGAAGGGGCGCGTTTAAAGGGGCATTTTCTTGCTCCTTATGCGCTCCTTTGGCGCTCGTGGTGCTCTGGCAGTGGTTTCCTTGGCATGGGCAAGCGTAGGAAGCGCTCCCTCAATGTGAGTACTGTTAATCCTTCTAAAGTGGTTAAAACTGTCGGTCCTATGGATAAGCATGTTGTATCGGTGAAAGTGGAGGAGGCTGCTTCCAGGTCTGCTGCCAAGTGTTTCCCCTCCAGATAGCGCCTCCGGGGGTTTATCAAGCTCTGCCCTGCTTACAGATTTGGACATTATTGATCCAGTGACCTCCTCTCCAATGTTGGAAGTTCCTTCACAAAACAGGGATGGTTTATCCCCTTTTGTTTCGTTGGAGTGTGACAGTGCGCCTTTGGTAGTTCCTTTGCCACAGGCTTTCCAGTTACCGGTGGACTGTGTTGCTGTACGCTCCGAAGTTGCTTCTGCTGAAGTTGATCCTCAAAATGTTTCTCTTGTTGACGTTTTGTCAGTTCTTTCACATATTGAGTCCCTCTATTACCTCACTAGCTTCTGTTGCCTCTCAATTTTCTGATTTTTCGAAAGGTTCTGTTGCAAAAATGGCTCAACATGATTCTCAAATTGCTGTTCTTGATGCTAAATGTCAGAATTTGGAAAAGCAGTATGTTTCTTTACAGAAATCTTCCTTATCTTTTATGAAGGATAGTATTACCTTACATACGCAGCAGGAATTACTGGAGAATTCACTGAGGGCAATGAATATTCGCTGTTTGAATTTCCCCTGTACTCGGTTGTTATCCCCTCAGATATTATTGATAAATATTTAACTGAAGTTTTGGGATATGACAATAATACTAAGCCACCTATAAATAAGCTTTATTTTACCTGTGGCCGGGGTTCCTCTTGCTACAGGTTCCCCGAGTGCGGTTTCAAAGCCTCCGGTTGATTCTATGGATTTATCTGAATTTATAGACATTTGATCCATTGTAGACCTATCTCAGTTCAGGAAAGGCAATCAAATTTCACCTCTTCCTCCAATACTACACAGCCAGCAATGGAATCTAAGTAACCCCACCAAGAAGATATCCATTCTCTGTCTTGATATATTCCTAACCCCAAATGATTATTGCATTTGACGTAGCTCTTTGTAAATATTATTTCATGTATATAGTTCAACCCTGTTAGCCAAGTTGATACTCCTGTTCCATGTAAAACCAAACTGACTGTTGTCTTGGTTGTTCTGTTAGATTGTAAAACGCGGCTGATATCGATTAGTGCGGTATATAAGCAACTGTAATAAATAAATAAATAGAATCCTCTCAGGATTTGATTTCCTCGCGTGCTACACTTCTTGTATCTTTTGTGTCTGAGGCAGATAAGAATTCTGTAATGCGTTTATTTTTTGCTAATAAGAACGCTGTTTTTTGTGGGGCTAAGATAAATATTTATCTCCAGGAACAAGCAGGAATGAGTCTTCACATATGGGTTATCGTTGGTACCGACGGAGCCTGCGCGGGAACGCTCCCCAGCGTCCAGTAAGAAAGCTTTTGGGAGCATCCCACAGCGCCTGCGCGCTGCCTTCCCGCCTTTCCCAACCGCCTCTCTCCAGTTCTTCTTTTCCGCGGAGCCAGCAGGTCGTGTTCCTGTCACCGCAGAAGAAGTTCTTTATTTTTTTCTTTATTTTTCTGTGTCGCGTCTGCCTTCTTCGACGTCAGACCGGTACCGCCGGTCTTTTCTTTTCTTTCTTAAAAAAAAAAACAAAAAAAACCCAAAAGACTATTCTTTACTTCAACTGTGCATTTTCAGTTTGGGCCTCAGGCCTGAATATTTTTCTCCTCATGGAGAAGCCCGCTTCCGGGTTCAAAAAGTGCACAAATGTGCGGTACTATTTCTGTCACCAACACCCATGATTGGTGTCTAAAGTGTTTGGGTCCTGACCATTCCATCACGGATTGTGTGTCCTGTACCATGATGTCTAAAAGAGGTCGGCAGAACCGAGCAGCCAAGCTCAGTACCCTGTTTCCCTCTGATGCAGCCTCTGTGGCATCGACATCTTCCAGGGCTGCTTCTTCCTCCCATGGATCTCAGGTAACCAAACATAAATCTAGCCGGTCCTCGAAGGGCAAATCTCCCTCTAAGCATCGAGATGCCTCCGGCTTGTCCTCGAGGATCCCGCACCGGCAAAATTACCCCGACGGGAAGCTCCGGCTTCCAAAGCATTGTCTATGGGGTCACAGGTTGACATCGATGGCTCGGCCTCGACCGATCACCTGTTGCCGTGTTCTGGGGTACTGGTGGCCTCCACTGGTACCGACATCCAGACTCTGGTGGCGTCCATGGATCAGAAGATTCTGTCCATGCAGCGCACCCTAACGGCGTTTATGCAGGCTGCGACGCCTCCGGTACCGCAACAAGCTCCGTTGCCGGTACCGGCACCGGCATCGTTCCTGGTGCCGGTACCGATTGCATCGACATCGGCGTCGACTGCAACGGTACCCTGTCCTATGATGCCCATCGGTACCGAACCGGTACCGCTTACTCCCGATGTCGATCCCACTCGGTACGCATATCGGGCTTTACAAGAGCATCCAGACAGGCGATACTTTGATTCCTCCGAAGACTCTGACAAGTCGGAGGCTTCTGTCGAGGCATCGGTACTTCTTCCTCAAGAGTCGTCTTCTTCTCCAAAAACGAAGAATGTCTCCTCCAGAAGACTTGTCTTTTCAAGACTTCATTAGGGAAGTGGCTAGGGGCCTCTCCATTACAGTGGCCCCGAGTCAGAGCCTAGAGCCAAGCAATTAGATATTTTGCAATATCCTAAGGCTCCTAAAGAGGCAGCTAGACCTTTACCTATTCATGAGATTCTCTATGATCTCATGTTGAGCATGTGGGAGACTCCTCTTACCACCTCTCCTCATTCTCGTAGGTTAGACACCATGTACCATGTCCCTCCTTGCCCTGGCTTTCATAAGACTCAGCTTCCTCACCACTCTATTGTGGTAGAGTCTGCCATGAGGAAAATAAAGAGTGCAAAAAGACACTCATCTAATCCTCCAGGACGTGAATGCAGGACCCTAGATGCTTTTGGCCAAAGGGTTTTCCAAGCTAATATGCTTCCTGCCAGAATCAACTCCTATAGTCTCTATATGGGGATGTTTCTAAAAGAAGTCACAGATCAATCTGCAGACTTTAGCTCCTTTTATTTCAGAAGATAAAAGGCAGGAATTCTCACTTGGCTCAAACATGCCCAGGATGTTTCCAAATTTTCCAACCGTGCAGGCAGCCTTTGACTCTTTTGAGTGTGTAAGCAGAGCCTCGGCTATTGCCATAGGTGCACGCAGAATTGCTTGGTTACAAGCCTCTGATTTGGAACTCTGGGTCCAAGATGAATTGGGAAATCTTCCTTGTACAGGTGAAAACCTTTTTTGGCAAGGATTGGCAAGCAAAGGCACTCAGATGGATGCTGAGAACTCTGCTTTGGATCGACTTTCAAAGTCTACCTCTGCTCCTGTTAAGAAAGATTGTTCAAAAAGACATCTTTTTCTAAAAAGGGAAGATATCCTGCTTATGGTCAGCAGGCATCTTCTGCAGGTCGTTTTGCTGCAAAGCGTCAGCAACCACCTAAACAGGCCAAGTCAAAGGCTGCCAGGCCTCCCACGGCCCAGCAGCCTCAGCCTCCTCAGGGCCTTTGACTTGCAACTAGAGAACTTAGCCTTTCTAGCTCTGAAGAACCAGAGCCCCTCGCCATTCCAGGAAGGTTTGGCTTACTTTGCTCCCAGATGGGAGCAAATCACAGCAGAGCAATGGACCCTCTCCATCATAAGGGAAGGGTACAAGCTCCATTTCTTAAGCCTTCCTCCTCACACACCATGGTGAAACAGTTCAATTCTCTCCGACATCTCTCCTCAACCTTCTTGGTCAGGAGATTGCTACCCTTCCTTGCCCAAGGGGCAATAGAAGAAGTACCTCTTCTTCAACAGGGCTTCAGGGTTTCTACTCCCCTTAATTTTCTTATTCCAAAGAAAACAGGGGGCTACAGACCCATATTAGATCTCAGAGAATTGAAACAGGTTTCTATTCAAGGAGGAAAATTCAAGATGATTTCTCTCGGTGCTCTGCTTCCATACCTTCAGAGTCAGGACTGGCTTTGTTCTCTAGATCTCAAGGATGCGTACACCCATGTCTTCATCCATCCAACACACAGAAGGTTCCTTCGGTTCCTTTTTCAAGGAAAGCACTACCAGTACAGGGTGCTTCCTTTCGGTCTGGCCTCTGCACCAAGGGTGGTTTCACGAAATGCATGGCAGTAGTAGCTGCATTTCTATGCACTCTAGGAATATTTCGTATTCCCATATCTGGATGACTGGCTCATTCTAGCTCCATCCCAGTCAGAGGCCCAGACTTGTCTAACCTGCACAATGCGTGTCCTTCAGTATTTGGGACTGGTAATAAACATCCCAAAATCCAATCTCACCCCTACTCAGTCTCTGGAGTTTATAGGGGCCTTACTGGATACCACAACTGCAAGGGCCTATCTTCCTCAGGCCCCTAGCCTACGCTTGGTGCAGTTAGCCTCTCAGATACAGTTAAAGTCCCATTTAACTGCTCGAGAGATGTTACAACTATTAGGCCACATGGCATCCACCGTACATGTGGTTCCATATGCTCGCCTTCACATGAGGGCAGCTCAATGGACTTTGTCCACCCAAATGGACCTCGGTATCAGGTTGCCTGTCAGACAAAATAGCAAACTCCAGTCCGCCTTTTTTGGTCTCTCCAGTGGTGGGAAGTCCTCCTCCAAATCTGTTTGCTGGGGTCCCCTTTTCAGCAGTCGCTACCCCAAGCAACTCTTACAACAGATGCGTCTCCAATGGGTTGGGGAGCTTCAATCTGCAGGATCTCTCCACCCAAGGTATCTGGTCTCCACAGGAGACTTCCCTGCATATCAATCTCTTGGAACTCAGAGCAATATTCTTAGCTCTCAGAGTGTTCCATTCCCAGCTCAGCCTACAGGACAGTCCCTCATCCATATGGACAACCAAGTAGCCATGTTTCTATGTAAAACAAGCAGGGCGGGACTGGCTCTCTGTCAATTTTTGGCAACGAAGCTTTGCGACTGTGGGCCTTCGCCAGAGAGCATAACATCCATCTTCTGGCAGTATATCTTCCAGGCGTTCAAAAACTCTTGGGCGGACAGACTCAGTCGAGTTCTGCTTCCACATGAGTGGGTCCCTCCACATGGACCAGGTAGCCAGGATTTTTCGAATTTGGGGAACCCTGGACATAGACCTCTTTGCAAGTCCATGGAATGCCAAACTTCCCCGGTTCTGTTCCAGAATTCCGTGTCAGGGAGTTCAGGCCAAGGATGCCTTCCTCCTTCACTGGGATCAAGACTTCCTTTATGCCTTTCCACCCATTCCCCTAATTCCCAAAACTCGTTTCAAGCTTCAGAGAGATCAAGGGACCATGATCCCTCATAGCACCACATTGGCCACGCCAAATGTGTTACCCTCTACTTCTGCATCTCTCTTCAGCTCCTTCCCTGGACTTGGGCTCTGCACCAGACCACCTATCCCAGGAAGAAGGAACGTTGTGGGCACCCAAACCCCCAGTCCTCCTCCATCTCAGGGCTTGGTTGCTGAGGGCCTAGACCTTCAAGATTTTCATCTCTCATTCAGCAAGTCAGAAGATGTTATTCATGACTCTAGAAAGCCTTCTACTAGACGTTCCTATGCTTTCAAATGGAAAGTTTTACCATTTGGTGTTCAGGGACGGGTCTTAACCCTATTGCAATACCTTTGAATTCTTTACTAGAGTATCTCCTGAATCTATCCCATGCAGGTCTGAAAACGAATTCGGTAAGAGTCCATTTGAGTGCTATTGCAGCGTCCCTCAAGCCTCTCAATGGACAGCCTATTTCCTCTCACCCTCTTATAGGCAAGATTCATGAGAGGCCTTCTTCTAACTAAACCTCCCATTAGACCACCTCCAGTGCCATGGGACTTAAACCTGGTTCTTGGCCAGCTTAGGAAGCCACCCTTTGAACCTTTAGGCACCACCACCTCCTTGAAATTTCTTTCTTTCTTGGAAAGTTATTTTTCTCATTGCAGTCACCTCAGCACACGCCGCATCAGTAAATTGCAAGCTTTGGGGCTAATCCACCTTATACTAGGTTTCCCATCATGATAAGGTAGTCCTCAGGAACATCCACACTTTATGCCCAAGTGTCTCGCCTTTTCATCTGAACCAAGAGGTATATTTTACCTGTTCTTTTTTTCCAGGACCTCATGCATCAAGTGCAGAGAGGAATCTTCATACCTTGGATTGTAAGAGAGGCTCTCGCTTTTTACTTACAAAGAACACAGCAACATAGAAATTCTTCTCAACTCTTTGTTGCTTTTGATCATTCTCATTTAGGACTTCCAGTCCTCTAAGAGAACACTGTCCAACTGGATTGCTCAGTGTATTTCCTTTTTCGCCTACCAGAGTAGGATCATTCCTCCGAGGGCCATGTCACAGCTCACAATGTGAGAGCCATGGCCAGCCTCAAATGTCTCATCTAAACTCTGTGTCCATCGACCAAATCTGTCGAGCGGCCACCTGGGCCTCGGTTCATACCTTTGCAGCCTTTTACTGTTTGGACAAGTACTCCCCGCCGGGATGCCTCGTTTGGTCAGGCTGTTCTCAACACCTGTTCCATTCCTAATCAACTCCTACCCACCTACCCTGGTCGGATGCCAGAGATTCCATGGGAGGAGGTAGAGTCCTTTTCAAGGACACCACAACCTGGGGTTTCTCCCTGGGCATCTGCAGCTAGGGATCCCCATACGTGAAGGACTCATTCCTGCTTGTTCCTGGGAGATAGCACAGTTACTTACCCATAAGCAGGTGATCTCTGGGAACAGCAGGAATAAGTCTTCACAACCCACCCACCTCCCCTAGGAGTTGTATATCTCATCTATCTTTCCTTTCCTCTCTCTCTCTTTGTCTCAGCTTTAAAACTCGAACTGGAGAGAGGCATTTTGGAAGGCGGGACGGCAGCGCGCAGGCGCTGTGGGGATGCTCCCAAAAGCTTTCTTAATGGACGCTGGGGAGCGTTCCGCGCAGGCTTCGTCGGTACCGACGATACCCATATGTGAAGACTTATTCCTGCTGTTCCCAGAGATCACCTGTTATGGGGTAAGTAACTGTGCTTTCCTGATGTTTCTAGACAAACGCAGCTTAGGCGCAGGGCCTTTTTACCCCTTAAAGCCCCGAGTTTTAGCTCTTGGAGGCATCTTTTTTCCTCAAATTTCCTTGTAAATGTGTGGTGGTATTAGAGGGCAACTAAATATGTTTTTTCTCTGAGACTTCGTCTTTAGAAATCCTTATTATTTGTTCTCATCAAGGCAAGGCTCCTTCGAAGCAATAATTTATGGTTTCTGTGTTCTGTTATGCAAAGAAATTAGAAAGCTTTATAAGTTTTTTTTTGTACAGTGCCTCCTTATTTCTGTCTGTAATTTGTATATTTTCTTGTTTTGGTTTCTTCAATTAATTCACTTCACTCCCCTTGATGTGGACTAGGTTGTTTTTTACTGTATTATCTGTTTAAATGTATAAAATTGTCTTTTTTACCTTGCTTTAAATTGAACTAAAAATAATTTGAAAAAAAAAAAGTGTTTGGACAAGTTCTCTGGAGTAAAGGTCATAACCATTATTAAAAGAGAACCAGGATATCACTGCTTGACCCAATACAAGCATTGAGGAACCTGTGTCTTTGGGTGAGGCTGCTATGTACTTATGACCTAGATTGGCCACTGTTGGAAACAGGATACTGGGCTTGATGGACCTTGGTTCTGACCCAGTATGGGGCATATCTTATGTTCTTATGTACCAGTATGTGAGTGTTTTTCTCCCTGCTTATCCATGAAGAAAGCAATAGTTACCTGTAGCAGGTGTTCTTTGTGAACAGCAAAAAAAGTCTGCACAACTATCCCCTCCTTCCCTTGGAGTTGAATTCCTTCGCAGCTTTCTTTAATGGGACTGAGGTCAACGATGGCGCCATGGGCGGCACGGCCCAAGGAAGACGCTTGCATGCACAGTGGAAGCTTTTCCAAAATGCTACTAGAAGGGAGCTGGGACTGCGCGCCCTCGCAGGGCTAACTTTGCAATCCAGATAAATGTCACTCATATGTAAGGGCTTCTCCCCTGCCCTTCCCATAGAGAAACACCTGCTGCAGGTGGAATACTAAGCTGTCCATACCCATCTGAAACGCACATTCTAGTCCCCATCACATCCAGAAAGAAACATAACATCATATATCTCCAAAAGATTTCTGTTTTGTGCTTTGTATAAACTGTTTTTGAACATACAGGAAAAATCCAGGCCTTAACCTTGCTAATTGTCTTTCCCCTTGAGTACCTCCAGGCTAGTCCAGTTAGGCCGTGGGTTTTGCCACCGCCCACCAGCAGCGGACGGTCTGAACATGACAGAATCCTGACATCCACAGTATCATAGCCTCCTCCGTCGGCTCAAAAGAAAAAAAACAGGATTTGGCATGTTCTATTCACCACAAGCAGTCCCTGCCGCTTCTCCTAATGCGTCAAAAAACTCTCATAGCAACTAAACGAACATCCTGGGAACCGTGCTTGAAGAGGGGTCCTGTGGAACTCAGACGTAACCTACAGAAGTTTAAGCAAATTGTTCTCCAACATCTCTGGTACACAAACTATTTCCCAATTTATTTTTTTTTAAATTTTTTTTGTTTTGTTTTTTTTACTATATACTTGAGCAGGAGCCAGATCTTGCAATCAGGGCCCTCTCTACCCAAGTATTCCCCCCTCCCCCCAGGTTTGTAACTTCATCTTCTGTAGCTCTGCTCATCCTATGTTGAACCAACTAGGCCACCTGAATTAAAACTTGCAGAGTACTGCATCCCCTAAACCAAGGGAGGTTCCTGGACTGGCCTGGAGGTACTCGAGGAAAGGCAATTAGCAGGTAAAACCTAATTTCTTCCTTCCTAATCGTACCACCAGGCCAGTCCAGTTTACGCGTGGTATGTAACAAAGCAGTACTTACATGTGGGAGTGTCCAGGGAGTCCTACTTTGAAAAGCACCCGAAGCCCCCTCAAAAAACCGTTTGCCATCTGCAGCCCCCGCCCTGAATGTCCCCATCGTTAAAATTGGCCCTTGCCAAAACAGTGAAAGAGAAATGCCCAAGTCCCCCCCCCCCCCCATGGGCCTACAAAATCTCCTGCCGGCGGCCACCAAAGCCCCGACCTCCCTGGGTCCCTCCCAAGCACGTCCGCCCGTGCAAAATCGAGTAGAAAATTGAAAAGCCCCCTAGGAGGCACCTTGTTTTTCTGGTGCCTCATATGCTGTGGAAATCGCTAGCTTCATCCAACAAGCAATGAAAGATTTCGCTGCTTTTTCTCCTTTCCATCCAAACAAGCAAATGGAAAGCCTTTAAAGCCCCCTGCTTTTTCCTTCCTTTTTCCTGTGGATCCGCCCAACAACAACGAAACAAACGATCCATTTTTGTGTAACGCCATATCTTTTTTTTTTTGTCCCCCTCTCTAAAGATATCTGCCCACAGGAAACCCTGCGCAACGTCTGTTAAACAAATGGAGTTTTTTAAAAAAATGATTCCAATCTCCGGAATTTTTTTTCCAGTTGCCCCCCGCAACCCGCAGGAAGTGAAGACCCGTTTCTGGAGTCCCCAAAAAATGGTAAAATGGGAGAGCAACCTTTGGAAGAAAGGAAGGTTTAAACCGGCCTCCAAATTACCCCAACCTTTTTTCCAAAAAATTCAAGATTCCAAAGAAAAAGCCTCCCCCACAAGGACCAGAGCCTGGGATTGTTCCAATATTTCCCCTTGCTGAACATATTGGCCACCAAGAAGACCCGCTTCAGAGTAAGGGGTTTGTTTTCTTTGTAACGATGCCCCCGCCCAGGAATCTCAAATGGAGGTCCGGACAAGGCCTCCCAATACCAAATTCTATCCCACGGCGGAACTGTTCTGCCGCAGGGGAAGGACAAACCTTCTTCCACCCGCCTTAAGGAAACAGACCTACATCCAGATGTGCTAGCCAATTGTTCAATCCACCAAATCCATCCCCAGTAAACATGCTAAAAAAAAAAAAAAAAAACAGCCGCCAAAACCTGCACCTGCAAGAGAACTAAGCGCCAAAACCCTTCTCTTATGCCACCAACTGCAGGGAATTGCAACACTTGTGGGAGGGGAAGAGGACGCTGCTGCCACTCCATCCCCTAGAACAACACCAAAGCCTTCACAAAAATATTTGCACCACATGGGTGGCACATAGAACCCACTGGGAGGTCGCACACTCTTTCCTAACGATTTCAACATGTGGTCCGCTTATGACAAGGGCAGTTGGAAATAGCCTCCTCCCTCCCTGCAGTCCTTGCCCTTATTCAAAGATCCGAGGACTCTTATAAGCAAGAAACTGATTTTCCACCTGCCCAAGCCAGGAGCACCGGTGGCGTGTAAGAGAGAACGAATTTCCATTCCGGCCTTGGGGGAGGGTTTCCCTCCCAGCGGACGGTCCCCCCCTGTTTCGAGAAAATCAATCAGTCCTTGCATTACACAAGGGCCTCTGTGGCCAGCTCCTGGGGAGGGCAAATCAAAATTCACCAAACCCCGGATGGTGCTTCTATGCGCCTGTTATGAGAAAGCCGTCTCCTACTTTGGGGAGTGCCCCCACCAGCGTGGAAAGTGACCATTACAAAAAATTCCCCCGCCTCCGATTCTTGCCCAACAACCTGGACAATAACATGAAAATCGAAGTTCCCTCAACATATGTTTCCCTGCTCCATGCCGGAAGAACTGGTTCGGCGACTTTGGCATTTTTGTTTCCAAGGTAGCCAATGCAGGAAATCCTTTCCACCGTGTGGTTTCCCCACCATAACCGTGAATCCTTGTGCAAAAAACCACCCATCGCTATTTAGCCTCTTTCCCCACCAAATCTCCGTGAATCCAAGTCAGGTTGTTTTGTGACCCCATGGAAGGAAAGTTCAGGCTTGGGGGTAAAAAAACAAAAACGTTCGTCCTTTCCCCTGCCCACATGTGCCGGGCGAGGAGAGCCCTTCAAGTACTTTCTTCCACCACACTGCTCAGACAATTTCCCTGACTGTTGGTTCCAGGAAGCGCGCGGTGCCTCCCTGCTGCCTCCTTGGCAATTGAATAAGTATAAGGGCCCCACATTCGTCCGCATGGCTTGTCCCGACCAAACACACCTTCCCTTAGGCCCTCGATCAAGGAATGACAAAAACCTGACAAGGCCTTAGATGGCAGCACACCGCCTACTCAGCTCCCAACCCGGTTGATGCAGGACTTAGCGAAGCCCTAAACGAGTCCGTATCCCTTGAGTCACTGCATGAACCAGATAATGT